>OY787672.1:2085176-2685176 GCA_963678985.1 Spisula subtruncata
CTGCCCTCACAGATACCATTTTACACCATGGTGGAGTGGAGCTGTGGGTCTTGCTCAGAGAATTTAACAAGTGGTCCAGAGGGGATCGAACCCGGGACCTCTCGCTCCTGAAGCGCGCGCCCTACCTCTAGGCCACCGCTCCCCACAGAAATGACCTGTCCTGTAACATGCCATTTAATATATCAAATTGGTCGGAAAGTCTGTAGTATCTGAGACTGCCAGCAAAAATTGTCAAAAGTGGTTATCAATTAATCAATTTGTGATATGCAAAATGCACTGTCGGTGTTATGCTTTTTAATAAAAAGGCATAACATTTTCGAAGGTATTTTCACTTGGGGTGTTTCGTACAGGTATTTTATACACGATGACGTAGTCGTATACATGTATATTACCAATATCTAATGTTTATATTTCAGAAACTAACAGCAAAAGATGCCGTATGTACTAGGACGTATAAGAAGGCGTGATTAATTTGACTATTTTTTTTATTTTTTTATACATAATGGATTTGCCTTGTCCTGTCATAGAGATCTCCTATCTGTTATCGTGTCCTGTGCTGAAGATATAACATGGTATCGTGTTTTTTTTATCTATAGAAGCTTCATACATCTTAGTGACGCCATGTGTGTTTGTGAATAATATTATACAGACGTATTTGGTTCATAAATACAGAAGAAAAAACATATCTGGGTGTATTCGAGACAAGATTATAATTGACATGAATATACAAATTGCTTTTTAAGTTTTTATATATGAAGCTTATGTTTGTTATTATAATTGTCTTTGTTGGCTAAAGCATTCATGATTTTCTTACTATTGTCACTAAGACCGGTTTTGCTGGAGAACGGCTCACATATGTTGTCATATTTCTATGTTACTATCACACCATGCATTAAATTTGATCTATATTGGTTGATGTTTTATTCTACTTTTAGCTAACCTTGTCCATGGTGACGAAGAGGTCACTGATGAACTTTATGAACATGTGGCTTCCCCATGTAGTACATCAACATTGTATTTGAATAGACATATGTCGCTGGTTTAGAATGAGAAGGTCGTAAGAATAAATACAAAATCAATAGTTTGAAGAAAAAAAAACAAGAAAAAACACTGTCCGAAAATTACCCTTTACGCATGGCAAAACGTGCTGTTTAAATTTTAGTTTGGTCAACATGACAAGTTCCGAATTTCATGAAAATAGGCTCATAAAAAGCACCTTGTGATGCTGATTTTAAACATGTGTCAGTCTTATAACCTTCTCATTCTAATCCAGCGATGTGTTGATGACGATTCAATGTACTTTTATATATAGTAAGAAGAGTCCCGTCTTATGACTTCTCCAAAAATACAATCACCACGCTAATAGGGATATTTGCTAATACGAGTACATTTTGTATTTTTAAAAGAACAGATTGTTCCTTCTTTATCTAATGACCTTAAAGATGCGTTCCCTATAAGTTTGTTCGTTTAAACCGATTCAGGAATATTATACATCAAATGAGAATCATTATTGCTTAAACTCCTCAAAATTTCAACAAAAAGCTCCCACTAATTACCGAGACAAGAGTGAAAACATATTGTCGTAACGAGCCAAAATAGTCACGAGTTGTTTCCCTTTGACCACATGCATGTAATAATAAATCGCTGGAAGCGATAAATTATTATCGGTAATTTAAATATATGTTTTCGGTGCGTATTCATTCGGCACGTACTACGCACCGAAAAATAAAATTCGCTTCAGTCTATATTACATGTGGTCGTTCCAATTGACGCGTTTTTCGGCGCGTAAAATATTTTACGCATGACCATGTCTGTTTTCAGCTTCATGGAAACAGCTTTTCAGCGCGTAATCGTTAGGTAAATATTCGGCGCGTAATTACGCTCCGAAAAATACGCTCCATGGAAACCCAGCTTAAACGGAATCCACCACACTCCTCACAGCGCTAATTTCCATTCCGTAAATAATGTAAAATTTGGGAAATAAAAAAATGTAGTTTGTGATATAATTTCTTAAGCCCCGTTTCCATGGAGCGTATTTTTTCGGCGCGTAATTACGCGCCGAATATTTACGTGCCGAATACGCGCTGAAAAAAAACTGTTTCCATGTAGCTGCAAACAGACGCGTATTTTGGACGAAAACGTATACCTTTTATTGATATTTAACACCAAAATGCTACTTTCGTAAAAAGACGCTAAATTGCATGTTTAGCTAACCCTTTTAAAAGGCCAGGAGGTGGAGAACGCGGTGCCTGTGTTTTTGGCCTGACCAAAAAAAGATATTTTCAAAAAGGCAGGGGTTCTTCGAACAACTTCTCCTAATACTGTAAACCTAATTTCAGGTAATTTATCATATGAGTGGTGTCGATCAAACACTATAAAATCGAGGAGATCACGTCAATTTATACCTAAAATGTCATTTTACGCTCGTCCTTGCGTAAAAAATTCGCTACCCGAAGCAAATTTTTTACGCATGGTCTTGCGTAAAATATTTTACGCGCCGAAAAATGCGTCAATGGAAACGACAACATAAAATATAGACAGAAGCAAATTATATTTATTCGGCACGTATTACGCCGAAAACGCGTCATGGAAACGGGGCTTAAGGTGGTTGTACATGTATGTACAAAGTGGGATTAACGTAAATTATAACAGGAAAGAAGACATTATCAACAACTGTTGTTTTAACTGAGCTGCGAGATGACTATTAACTGCGTTAATGACAATCAAACTGCTTAAAACAATCGCCAGCCTGCAAATGTCGACTGACTTATATCGCCAACAGCTTGACAACCATGACCACCTCCGGACCTTTTGATATACACATGGTCGCCATCCACTACGTTTGCAACAATTAAACCCGTTGTTTCTTCGAAACCACCATCGCTACCCTCGTCAACTATTGCTCTTCCACTACCGCGACCATTGATTATTATATCTGACACAAGCCATGATTGCCTAACAGCAACCTTCCAAGTAAACACGTATGTACCAGTTATAGGGACTATATAGATCCCATAATCTTTGTTGTAACCATTACCTATATCAATATCTTCTACCGTGAACCTCAGCACTTCTTGGTCGTGTAAACAAGGCTGTGCTAGCTCGTGAGCGTAGAATGCAACCTTTCCAGAGGAGGGCGCTGAAAACATGAAAACACGTGTTACCAACATGTAGAACGCCAGCAACGATGTGCCTGATACCACGTGACATCTCTTCAAGAAACATTACACATCAGAATATAATAGTACACTGTATCAACTAAATAGCATAGTTGTATGTCACCTTCACCTTCGCCAGTATACTGGTTTGGAAGCCGACGTCGGATGGCATTGGCCAGTTATAGGCAGTGACAAAACTGAATGATCATACACTTAATTATGTTTCAGTCAAACAATTAATACAGAACAGAACAGAACAGAACAGAACAGAACAGAACAGAACAGAACAGAACAGAACAGAACAGAACAGAACAGAACAGAACAGAACAGAACAGAACAGAACAGAACAGTACAGTACAGTACAGTACAGTACAGTACAGTACAGTACAGTACAGTACAGTACAGTACAGTACAGTACAGTACAGTACAGTACAGTACAGTACAGTACAGTACAGTACAGTACAGTACAGTACAGTACAGTACAGAACAATAACTTTATTTGTACATGTATATATTTCACAGATTACAGAGTAATAACATGTGAAATAGTTTCAGTCATATCCGACAATTTAAATGACATCAACCCTGTTGGGTGCAGTAACACTGTTGTCAACAAACACTTTATTGTTATTCTATTGGTTTGTCTTTACAGACATTGTTTTTGACGAAACATTACAAAGATCTCAACCAAAGACAACTAGATCTGCTGCTGCATCAAAATTGCATTCAGCATTTATTCTATTCTTTTCTATTCTACAGTTTCCAACATGTTATTATAGAACATGATATACGGGCCACAGGTAACTGTATCGTTGAAAACGTCGTTGAAAACGTCGTTGAAGGCCTTTTATAGATAATCAATCAGTATGCATAAAGCAGTGGTTTTTATTAAAAACAAATGCACCTCTTGAACCGGCTTATGGATTTCTGTACAAATGGACCATGAAAGAAATTTTTTTATCAAAAAATGTTTTTTTTTCGTTTTCAACGATACAGTTACCTGTAATATGGGCAGCCGGAGTTCCAATTACCATACGAAGAAGGTTATCGGTTTCTTTACTAACAATTTTAGAAGATGACAGTATTTTATTTTTTCGTTTACTTTGCACGACATGTTCCTGACTCAAATCCACTTACAGTTTGCCGTCTGTCGGCGCTGTGTACTTCCAGTTGGATGTATTCCATTTTCACCGCCACCAATTGGAACATTTCGTCTCTTAGCAACATCCCTACTCTCCAATAGCTGGTCATCATCAGACTCGGGTTTGGTGCTTGCTTCAACGTCATCATCAGTCTCGGGTTTGGTGGTTGCTTCAACGTCGTCATCATGGACTATATTCAACTGTTCTATCACATTTTCTAAAACTTCAACACGATGTTTGAGAATGCTGTTTTCAATTTGAACAGTTTCTAACTTATCGCGCTGTTCCTGCATCAAACTCTCATGTTGAGACAACTTCTCTGTCTGTATGGTTATAGTCCGCTCTAACTCATTCAAACGTTCATCAAATGTCATTCCATGTACACATCCAACCATAACCATACATGATACAGCCAACGACGGACCCGCCATAGTTGACTACTAGTACTAGTATGATAGTTTAAGCTTCGGGAAATAAACAGTACTTTAGCTCACAGACTTAGTTGAATATGCGGAGATTTTATACATGCGATGTATGTCACAGACATCAGATAAGGCATGTTGTGGCGTAGTGTTAGGTCAAACAAGTCCAGCCCAATCCTATAACAAGAAACAACGTCACAAGTTGAGGTTATCACGTGACGGATGTGTTGAACCTGGTCACAGATCACGCCATCTGGTACACACCAAGTCATTCGGTCGGTTCATCAGAGTCCGATCTCTGCCTTGGTGACTGCAGAGTATCTATGGGAATCCAAATTTTCAGACGTATACAAACAAATAATGTCTTAAACAACACAGCAAGGTTGTTTTCAGTGTATATTGAAAGAGAATATGTGTTTAAAGTAATTGATCACAAGAGTGAACAACAATGGTCACCGAAAATGCATTTTATTTCCATTTTCTATCGTAAAGAAAGGCTAGAGTTATCACCGGCGGACTATATATACATGTATATACAGTTCTTAAATAAAAAAGAACCGATGTGTTTCTTGGAGCACCATGCAGTATAACGCTGTCTCCCGAACGATGAGAAAGACAATTGGATATTGGTTGTCTAGATGTAAGGTGTGTGATCGGTGGTCGAGAGGTCCCGCGGATTCGATCAGATTTCTGATCATGGATAATTCACCAAGCTAGAGTTGCATGGTTTCCTAATCGGTTAAAATCGCGAATCTTGACTTGAATATCAGTTGGCAATGTCGTTCTATGAACATTAAAGCTAATATAAACCTTCGCGAAAAGTAGTATGCGTCTTGAGTAAAAAGTTAAGTTACCAATTTTCTGAGCTCTTTCCGGCTGCTAGGCCGCTCAAGCACCCTTTGACATTTCAACTCACCTGGTCATTGGGCTACATATGGAGACCTACACTCGTGTCTCCCTGGTGAGACTATTTCTCTCCTGTGGGTGTGGCAGCCAACACCGATCTGCGGCGCCCAGGAATAGGCATTGCCCTCACAGGTACCATTTTACACCATGGTTGAGTGGAGCATGTGGGTCTTGCTCAGAGAAATTAACCAGTGGTCAAGAGGGGGGTCGAACCCGGGACCTCTCGATCCCGAAGCGCGCGCCCTACCTTTAGGCCCTGCCTCTAGTGTTCAGAGGGTACTGATTGAGACTCTGTACAATATCATGGTTCACACATTATGCAACACGTTCTCAATTTATTTTGAGGATTTACAACAAACTCTGGTTATAGCAACACAATTATAGGATGTATTTCCTTTGAAATCAAGCGCGGGTTCGTTCTTTATCAAACCCAGGGCAGAAACTATGTTTGATATTATCTAAGTCAGTAAGAGTAACCTCCCTTGGAATAAAAAGGGTAGTATGAACTCCGTACAACAAGAGGTACTTCCCATATTGATTACTCCCCTTTGAAATCAAGGGAGGGAACTTCTTAGTACAATAATTACTTAAATCCCACTAAAGTAAGGGAAATAAAATATTTAACTTACTTTAAATTGGTAAGACTAACTCACTAAATTTAAAACCTTCGTTATTACATAGTCTGGTTCCCGTCATAATGTGCGTCTCAACATCCACAGTGATGACGTAGGAATCAAGGGCAGGGAACTCCAGGCTACGTTATTACCCACATGGAAATGGAACTCTGTTTTGCATAATTTCAGTTAGTAAGAGTCACTGCCCTTAGTCACTGGGAGGTAGCTAGACAACTTAATTGATAATATACCAGACATGGAATAAAAGTCTACATCTATTATAAGTGTAAATTCCGTTTTACATCAATGGAATTTACTAGCATATATTAATTATGTTAAATACGTCAATGGAATTTACTAGATCTAGCATTATGATGTTTTACGTATATTTAGTAAATTTCCTTTGAAATCTCAGAAAGGAATCATACAGAACATTACATTCAGTTTAAATGAAGAATTATGTAGATCTACACTTTAAAATCAGGGGAGGCAATCTCATCATGAAACTAAAACTAAAAGAAACCAAGGTACGGAACTCTGATTAGGTCATTTTAAAACAGTGATAGTAAATTCCGTTTGAAATCAAGGAAAGAAAGTTAGATATGCACTATATACAAACTGGAACTATCTAAAAGGTTTTAGACAGTTCCTGACATAAAAGAAGGTTTTGTTGTAGTCGAGTCGCGGCGTTCCATACAGTAGAGAGTTTATTGTGTCACGTGATTTTGATCATGTGATTTCGTTCTGCAAGATGGCGGACAAGGGGAGGTCTGTTATTTACTTGTTTCGTTCTCATGCTAATTAATATGTTAACACGATACGCAACCGTTGATAACCAGATATAATTTATTTTATATATTAATTTTCAATCTCTTTGTAATTGCTATACCCGCTGCCATGATCAAATTAGCTGTTTTACACCTACTTTGTAACAGGCAATTACCAGTTTACGAAACTGAAACTGTCTGACAGCTAATTGTCAGTGTGAGGGCTGCTAAGTCTGTTACTGTCAGTATAATGAATGTATACTGTTTACGAAACACCAAATAAATTTGGCTTACATTGACTATTGCCAAGACTCAAAACTATAACAATACCAGACTGTACGGATAAATGATTCACACTTATATTTTACATCCTTATAGTGTCAACAACTAGGACACACAATAAGACAAGTAAATGATGTATTTTATTTATAATTTGTCAGGCAACAACTATGACTCCTCCTAAAAGACTGCCTTAATTGATACCGACTATTTGTATAATGATTATTGTGTGTAATTTTAATAAAATATGTGTAACATATTTAAGCTTTACTAAACCAAGCAACAATTTCATGAAAAGATTATACAACAGTGTGGTGAGCAGTGGCCTAGAGGAAGGTGCACGCTTGGGGATTGAGAAGTCCCAGGTTCAACCCTCATCTATACCTTCTTCTTCTTCTTCCCGTTGAAGTACAGGGCTCACTCTGGAGCATCGACGTACTTTTGATATATACAAGGTGAGCGTGAGGCACGTAAACAAAGGTGACGGATAAAAACAGATAAAATCGTGAAGTACGTCTAGTGGAGAGTGACCAGTCCCGCCTTGAAGCTGTCCAAGGTCTGGGACATGGCAATGGCTTCTGGTAACTGGTTCCACAGTCTGATAGACGACGGAAAGAAGGAGTGTCTGTAGGTGTCTGTCCGGCAGTATGGTAAGAAGTACCTAAGTGTATGGCCTCTGGTGTTGAGGGCTGCTGGATGGAAGAAGACATGTGCAGGGATTTCTACCAGGCTGTGTGTAATTCTGTACACAAGTATCAGTTTGGCTTCGTCCCTGCGCTGCTGTAGTGGGGGCCATCCTAGAGTGGCCATCATCTCGGTGGTGCTACTTGTTTTCCTGTAGTCTCCTGTCACAAAGCGGGCTGCTCGTCTCTGGACTGCTTCCAACGCCGTGATGTTGCGGGTGGTATGGGGGTCCCAAACCGGGGATGCGTACTCCATGATTGGCCTCACCAGCGTCTTGTAGCACTGTGCTTTAATACTTGAAGGGCAGCTGGTGAGGTTTCTCCTGAGGAAGGATAGGCTGTTGCTCGCTTTCTTGGTAGTAGCATCTATATGGTCGTTCCACAGGAGTTTTTCATGTATGGTAGCTCCTAGGTACTTTCCACTAGTGACAGTTTCCAGTGTGTGTCCATGGATGGTATAGTTCTTCATTATCGGGTTGCGCTTTCTGGTGATACGGATGGTTTCGCACTTTGTCGGATTGAACTGCATCTGCCAGTCTTCTTCCCATTGTTGTAATCTCCGAAGGTCTTCTTGCAGAATCGCCGAGTCTTGTTGGCTCCTGATCCTTCTATAAAGGAGGCTGTCGTCTGCGAAGAGCCTGTTGGTCGACTGAACTTTCCCTGGCATGTCATTTATGTACAGGAGAAAGAGCAGTGGACCCAGGACTGAACCCTGTGGAACTCCGGAAGTGACTGGTGCTGATGGAGATGTGTGACCTTCGACAAGGACTTGCTGGCTTCTGTCAGAAAGGAAGCTCTTGATCCAATCTAGCAGACTACCTTGGATGCCATAGTGGTGGAGTTTCTGAGCTAGTCGGCCGTGGGGTACCTTGTCGAAGGCCTTGCTGAAATCAAGTAGTACAGCGTCTATTTGTTCGCCATCTATGGCAGCAATTAGATCCTGAATGGTGAGGACTAGCTGGCTCTCGCAGGAGCGCTTTTTACGGAAACCATGTTGTTGGTCGGTGAGTATGTCGTGCATCTCAAGGTGTTTCATCACTTGGCTGTGGATAACATGTTCTAGGAGTTTGCAGCATACTGATGTCAGTGAGATTGGGCGGTAGTTGGCTGGTATTGTGCGGTCACCTTTCTTGAATACAGGGGAGACAAAGGCCGTCTTCCAGTCATTCGGTACCGCGCCTTGTCGTAAAGACGCTTGAAAGACAAGTGTGACAGCTGGTGCTATCTCTGCTGCAAACTCCTTCAGCAATCTGGTGGGAATGTTGTCAGGTCCCTGTGCTTTGAATGGATTCAGGTTTCCTAATAGCTTCCGGATGCCGTTCTCATGCATCAATATCAAAGAACTCCATAGGTGGGGATGGGTCAGTGTCCATGCTTGGGGAGTAAGAGGTGTCTTCCTCAGTAAACACACTACTGAACTGGTTGCCACTGGTTAATTTCTCTGAGCACGAATAACCCACATGTATGCTCCACTCGACCAAGGTATACATTGGTACCTGCTAGAACAGTGTCTGTACAGTTTCGATATTCCTTGGCACCATAGATAGATGTTGACTGCACACCCACCAGGAGAGAAAGTCTTCCCAGGAGAGAGACTCAAACACAGTTCTTGTTACATTTGCTTTGTTAGCAATATTGACCTTTATTTCTGACAACACTATTCACAGTATGTCGTATTGTTACATAGATAACCTGTCTGGTTGATTGTTTGGTATAATAATTATCTCCCATCTTATCAACATGCCTGTGTTTGATTACTTTCTCTTTTACTGTTTTTAGCTCACCTGTCACAAAGTGACAGAGTGAGCTTTTGTGATCACTCTTCGTCCGTCGTCCGTCCGTCCGTCCGTCCGTCAACAATTGGGTTGTGTCCTCTCTAGCGGTCACAATTTTGGCCTAATCTTTATGAAACTTGGTCACAATGATCATCTTAACAAAATCTAGGCCAAGTTCGATATTGGGTCATCTGGGGTCAAAAACTAGGTCACTAGGTCAAATCAAAGGAAAACCTTGTGAACACATTAGAGGTCACAATTTTGGCCTAATCTTTATGAAACTTGGTCACAATGATCATCTTAACAAAATCTAGGCCAAGTTCGATATTGGGTCATCTGGGGTCAAAAACTAGGTCACTAGGTCAAATCAAAGGAAAACCTTGTGAACACATTAGAGGTCACAATTTGAGCCTAATCTTTATGAAACTTGATCACAATGATCATCTCTGTAAAATCTAGGTCAAGTTCGATATTGGGTCATCTGGGGTCAAAAACTAGGTCACTAGGTCAAATCAAAGGAAAACCTTGTGAACACATTAGAGGTCACAATTTGAGCCTAATCTTTATGAAACTTGATCACAATGATCATCTCCATAAAATCTAGGTCAAGTTCGATATTGGGTCATCTGGGGTCAAAAACTAGGTCACTAGGTCAAATCAAAGGAAAACCTTGTGAACACATTAGAGGTCACAATTTGAGCCTAATCTTTATGAAACTTGATCACAATGATCATCTCCATAAAATCTAGGTCAAGTTCGATATTGGGTCATCTGGGGTCAAAAACTAGGTCACAAGCCTTTGAAGGCCAAATCATTGAAAAAGCTTGTGAACACACTAGAGGTCACAATTTGAGCCTAATCTTTATGAAACTTGATCACACTGATCATCACTAAAAAATTTTGGTCAAGTTCGATATTGGGTCATCCGGAGTCAAAAACTAGGTCACGAGGCCAAATCATTGAAAAAGCTTGTGAACACACTAGAGGTCACAATTTTGACTCTATCTTTATGAAACTTGGTCACAATGTTTATCTCTATAAAATCTAGGTCAAGTTAGATACTGTGTCATTTGGGCCAAAATCTAGGTCACTAGGCCAAACAGGTGAGCGACCCAGGGCCCTTTGGACCCTCTTGTATGGTTTGATGCTAAACTACTGTATATTAAGTTTTGATATAGAAACAGTTAAAACTTTTATACATTTAACCTTAGTTTTTGAGATAACGAACATTGTTAAACATGGTTAACAATCAACTGTTGAAATTATCTGAACAATGAGTTAATACATTAGGTGTATTAATTAGGTGTTATTGATAAAATATCAACAGTTTGCGCTGATATCAATTTATCATGTTTGATTAAACATGAAATAACTGTAACTATAAATAAAACCCTTAAACACTTTCAATAGTTACTACTCAGATATTATATGCATTTTGACGCATTAGTCAGGTTGTAAAGTTGTCAAGTTATTTTTACTGGATTGATTGAGTAAAAGGTTATTATTGACTTTGCCTTATGTAATTTCTCCCCTAGCTCCATGATCATCAATGCATTTATAAAGACATCAATCAATATAATGTCACATGGTGAAAAAAGTGGGGTTTGAACCTGGGACCCTGCACACAGGGCAGATACTCTCCAACTGAGATATCTGGCTGATCACAAACTGTCACTTCCTCATCCATACTGTAAAAAGGTTCAGACAGTGACATTAACTACATTCAAGAGACAATTAGGTATAACACTTCGAATCAGACTATATTTATCCTTTTAACCAAAACATAGTGTCCCAGAGCATGCCAAGCATAGCCTTTATTTGCCAGTCAGCTTTCTGCTGAATATGGCAGGCATATGTATGCCTCTACCCGGTTTTAAACCCCTGTCGGCAGATTAGGGGGCAAGCGCGCTAACCACTGAGCTACGGGGGCAACACGATACTAGTAACGATCGGACATTAATAGTCATTAAAATTCATTTTATGTTTGTAGGATAATGGATACAGTTTTCTTCATTTACGATCACAATGTTCTGAAGAAAGAAGAAGATGATCTGAAAGATGCCATTCTGTTCTTCTCTCCTAGTACGGTAAGTAGTGAAATGTGTGCCTAATTATATGTTACATGTTTTTTTCTCTCTTTTAGTTATTTGTGTTTCCCAAACATAAATCAAGCGTTGGTTATGTTATGCCTTGTTTCCTGCACTTGAGTATATTTAAATGTAATTGTGTGCCAGAAATAGCCCATAATTTGAATAAAGAAATTCTGTTCTATTATGTCTAATTACAGTATTCTATAGACGAGAGATGTGCATTATGTGGACAGTTAATGGGAATGTCCGAGTTTATGTCAGCTACTATATGTAAATCTGCTCCGAAAGTATTCCGCTTTGAACATGATAAATATGTCTTCTTACATCCTGGTGCATACAGCCTGGTAAGTCAATCTTAAAAATACAATATATTGTAAAATCATTAATTTTTGTGGGGGATAACATTTCATGGTTCCCCTTCAACTACAAAATCAAATCCCATCGACAATAATGTTGACCCTTGTATTTTTTACCTGAAATGCAAAATCCACAAATTAACATCCCATTGAAATGATCTTTTTACCAAAATCACAAAATTTTGTTAGTGCTAACCAGGAGCTAACTACTTCTCCACATGTGGAGAAAAATAAGGCATTTATGTCAGATTTTCATGCTGCAACTTCGAATTGAACCCAGATTGCTGGGTTACAAGGCCAATGCACCAACCACAGGACCGCAGCTCAAATGTGTCCTTATACACATGCATGTAGATTGACTTGATACATTATAAAGTGTGTCCATGGAGTAAAGGGTTAATTACGTTTGTCAGGATGTTAAATTTTACAATTTCAGGGTTTGAGAGGTGGAGCATATACCCCGGATTCTGTGTTACAACTTCAACTGAACGTGTTATATGAAACATTTGTAACATACCATGGTACTATAGACAGTCTCAAACTGGTATGTTTTCATTATCGTCTTATTTTGTCTCCCTCATATAGTGGGGGACACATACTGATTTTCTACTGAACATCAGGCCCAGGTTCACAAAACACCTAAAGCCTGATCAGGATCAAATATTTGGATCAAGGTCAAAGTTGGTGTTCAAAATCTTGGCCCTAAGTTCACTTAGGATCTAGACCAAGATCAAGCTGTGAACTTGGGGCCAGGATTGATGAATGTCACAAAGATATTGCGTTGCTTATGTTGATGGGTAGTTATTATTGTTTCTGACAGTCCTTCAGTAAACCAAGTTTCTTGTCCATAACTCAAAAAAGCTTGATTGTAGGCAATCTGATTAAAATAATCTTGTTAAACCCGCTATGTTATAACATGAAGCAAGATTGAGTACTTTACTCAGATTCTAGGGTACTGAAACTACTACATGTAGGTGGACCGTTCATCAATAGTAGATGACCTCTGTCGATTTTGAGGTCAATGTGTCTTTAATATGAATACACATACTGGTTACTCAAGAACTTTTGAGCACAGGATCCTCAAACTTTACAGGGAGGTTGGTTGCCATCAGAGGTTTACCCCTATTGAGATCAGTAGAATGACAAAAGGTAAAATTTGCTTAAATTTCCTCTGGCATATATATCTTGAGTATACAGTACATGAACTTCAAATCAATATTATTACGCTTCTAATCTTTGATGACGGGGTGTATTGCTTTGTGCATGTCTGTCGGTCTGTCTGTGGACCAAAACAGTTTCTATTCAATAACTCAAGAAAGTCTTGACCTGAGATCTTTAAACTTTAGATGGAAGTTGGCCAGCAATAGTAGATGACCCCTTGAGGTCAGTAGATCAAAGGTCTAGGTCACTGTGGTCTTGACTATTTGTCAATAAGGCTGTAATGGGGCATACATGCTTCACAAACAACTTTTGTTATATTTACAGAGATTGAAGGGAACTGCTGGAGGATTTCTACAAGAGTTAGATAATATATGGAAGATAATATTACATGCTTCTGGTATACTGGAGGGACCAAGTCTAGCTCATACATTCCAGGCATTACCATATGTACGACTTCCTAAGGTTAGTCAATGTTCCATCTGCAATACTAAAAATACTATAAAAGGTTTGTAGATTCGTCATATATGAGCGTTGTCCAAGGAAATAGTGTACTTTGCTCATTACACAAAAAGTATTCAAAACATTCATTTAAAATTTTCACTGATGATTAATAAATAATTATGTTTTTAACAGGGATACATAATGAATTCATAAAGAAAACTACAAAAAATCATGATTGTGCGACGCTGAATAAAAATATTATTAGCAAAATACACGATTTACTGGGACAACCCTTGTAGATTTGCTCTGGTACTTCCGTCAGTCCCGACATATAATTCAGTAAAATGGGCAGGTAAATAAAGAATAAAGATTGAAGATAGATTATCCATCTATCCCAAATGTTGTGTATCCAGTATGTTTAATCATTTCAGACTGGTTCTCACTTATTTCTACAAGCCTCACATTTACTACAGTCTAGTCAGAGAAGACCATATGTTCTAGCTGGAACCATTTTATATAAAAACAGGTACAGTAAATTTGGTTATTGTAGAGATAAGCTTGATATTTGCAATTTTATTGAAACTAAAGTATTCAACAACCTGTTATTAGGACCAACTCACTAATAAGACCGACAGAAAGTTTGACCCACAGACTTGTCCTTCATGACCAAGCCTTGAGGAGTTGCCAGCAACCTACAGACGATGTTGCAATTCATCAACACCTCAAAACTGAAGATATGAACTGGGCTGGTATTCACAACTTAGCCTCTATCTTAAGAGAAAGCTTAAATGTTCATACTTAAGTTGAAAATTGAGCAGCAGCTTCTGTAACCACTTATTGCCTGCGAAACAATGACATAGTCAGTTAGCCTGCATTTCTTTGTGTTTATTTTAGCTGTTTACATAATGCTTCTAAATATGTCAACGATTTGACAATCTTGTTGATTTTCTTCTTTGGCTGATACACTTTTAAGATTTTAAGAAAATTCTAAGATTAATCATTTCTGTACAGATGCTGCATGAATAATGAGTACAGATGTGGCTGTGAAATAAAGGAGTAATGAAATAAAGTCTGTCATTTACTTATCACTGTAATTTTGTGAAAATATTAGAGAAGTTAAGGATGTACTGTAAAATCATTTAATTTCAATGGGACTAAATTTCATGGGTTTTGTTGACAAAGACCATTTCATGGGGACATGATTTCGAGGATATCATATCCACTTAGTCATATACTATAGAAATTATGAATATTTGTGGGGATTAAATTTTGTAGTTGAGATCATCCACGAATTCCTCAAAATTAAATCCCCCTTGAATATTAATGATTTTACAGTATTGAAATCAAACCTTATTATTGTTATTACAGAGTATTATGTACACAGTTACCACCTAACTTGACAAGACATTTAACCTATCTACATAATCAGGTACGATATTTCTGTTTAATCACCGTTGGTATCAAATTGTGGTTTTTGATATAATTATTTAAATTGTATTTTTATCTAAATTCTATGTGGTTCTAAATTTGTAGATAACAAAATCTTGAAGGAGTACCAGTAATCATTTGCTCAAAAAATTTGGGGGGGGGGGAGATTCCAATCCTAAGTTTATTTTGTTACTTAGTTGCTGTTGTTAAAAAGTTGATTTCAAGGTAGGAGTAGACAATGGAATCTAATGCCCATAATTTTTTGTAAAAATTACTCCATATGGAAAAAACAAGGTTCCCAAAAAACAGAGAAAACCAAGACATCATTGTGATAAAGGCGTCATGAAAACATTTACAATTTTTTAGATTTCAACTTTAATTAACAGTTACACAAATTTAACCACATTTAATTTATTATGCTTTCAGGTGCCTCATATTGTCAGGAAAACAGGTATGTTAAACAGTGTTTGTATAATATGGATTGTTATAACTTCATAAGATGGCTTAAGCCAAACCAAAACTTATTGCCGTTCTGATAACTTGTATTTCTTAAAAAATTATTCAGTAGAAGAGTTTTTGTGGACACAGCTCTTTCAGTTTTGGCAGGAGTTCCTTAAAACCCCATCACAAACAAAAACTATCACAAAATGTAGATTGTGCTTAACAGCGAATTCATGCCAGGATGTTTGTTGCCAAAATTATTACCCTTTGTTCTTTAATTCATATATAGTTCACACGTCTCTGTAGATGCAACTTTTATAGTCTAGGGAGGATATACATGTAGATGTTCATGAATGAAGGAATTGGCTGATATGATATTTGCTAAAAGTTGAGTATTTATTAGCCTGCTGATTGAAAATTGGCAACAGCTTCACTTTGCCTACGGGTATTTTTAGAGACTTAGTTTTCATAGAATTACTGTTGTTTTTGTATGTTCAATTTGTTTGATGATTATTTCCCCTCATCTTGTGATTACAGATTGTGATCTACCTATGGGTTGTAGAATCATCACCGTATTTCTCACCGACGATGAGTTAGAGGACATAGATCCACTAGATACGTTAGGCAGACGTCATTGTAAGGTCACAGATTTCAGTATTAAGAGGGAAAGTGAAGTGGTTAAAAGACAAACAACACATACAGTACATACAAGCAAACCTAAACAATTATCGAGACGTTTAACTTGTCCAAACATCTCATCTACCATGATCAAACCACCAGCTCCATCAGTGCCACAAAAAGCTTTACAATCATTTATTGTGAACGAGAAAAGGAAAAAGTTGCACCAAGTTGAGCAGCAAGATTCGTTACGTGTGGATCGGTCCTCGTGGAGTATAAGAAAGTCGCCGAAGATGTCGCTCTCCCACGTACCTATAGTAGAGTGTAGAACAGCCGAATCTCATTGTGAAAGTGAGGGGGAGGGTAGTATGGCACTAACAGCAAGTCAGTCGCATTTCGGTGACAATATCAAACATGTTGAGTCTCCAATTGAAGAAATGTTTCAACGTGTTGATGCACCTTCGTACTGTGGTAATGAACTGTCTGAAAGTGACGGTGAGTCCAATGAAAGATTAACAGCATCTGATGATTCCAAAACACTGAAACAGAATTCATCAAAATCTGCAGATACTTTGAATGATGAAGATAATGGGATTAGTACTGGTACAAAGGAGAATCCTGAAAAAGTTAAAGAGATATTGAGCGATACACATTTAGACAATCAGGAGGTGAAACCATCTAATGTTGAACGTACAGAGATTTTCAATAAAACTGAAACTAGTGAAGAAAACTGTGAAAAACATCAACTAGAAACTGGCACAGTGCAAAATAAGGACAGTGCATCTACTGTAGGTGTGGGTAAATTAAGTACAGACTTAACTAATTCAAAAGAATCTCTTGGTGAGAAAGATTTAAAATCTGTCAGTTCTAAAGAACCATTTGCAAATCTCACTAAACAAGACTCTGAAGCGGAGGAAAATACTGAAGTCTCAGATGCTGATATGAGAGACTCGGAAGTTAGTGAAAGGAATGTGTTAGAGCCTTCAGTAGAAGGAGCATCTGATGTGAAAGACTCAGGAGTGAATGAAACTGATGTGTTAGATCCTTCAATAAGTGATTTTGAAGACAGTGATAATGAAAGTCCGGGAAAAGTAGATAAACAAACTAAACTTGAAAGTCATCGGAAAGAAGAAAAATCCAATTCTGTAAGTATTGAGGAGTCAGTTAAAGTTGGTGATAGAATTGCAATTGGAGACTCGGTTCATTCTAGTCCCTCTAAAGTAGCATTTCAAGAACAAATACCTCCGGAAAACAAAATGCTTTCATCAATTTCCTCTGATGATAACACACAGGTGAGATTTTATGATAAAATGCCAAATGATAAAACTGAAACACTGAAGAAAGATTCAAACCATGCTGTGTACGAACATCATGTTGAAGTTCATGCTGATTTGTCAGGAAATTCAGTGGCAGATAACTCTTCTGTAACCAACTCAGGTTCAGGTAATAGTGGTAATAATACTGAAAGTGTTGGTACCGATTTGTCAGGGAACTCTGACGATAGAACAGAACATTCTCTGACAACTGTGGTAGACAATAAGTCATTTATTGATAAAAACAAATTGAATGATGTAGATGTGTCAGCCCCAAGAGTAAGCATTGCTCAAGGTGAACAAAACATACCCCAAGTTGACGCGAAAATGCTAACTAATGTTCCGGGACATTCTAGTAAATATGAATCTGAAGTTGAAACAGAAGATGAGAGTGTTGCTATGGGAACAGTGGAACCTTGTATTAACTGTCTGGATTTAGTTGCTAAGCAATCTGATGATACACAACCTGGTAGTCAGGCTGTAGTACAATGTAGTAAATGTGCCGCCACCATGAAGCAGAATATGTTCGGTGCTGCAGGAGATGATAGAGAAGTCATTGACTTTGGTGATACTTTACAAGACAGGTTGGTTCACTACATGTTTGTTCATATTTTAGGTAAAATAACTTATTATAATGAGAATTCAGTTATTAATATTGAGGTTAATAAAGAATAATTAATAATTTAGTTTGCAAATTCCTGCATTCTGATTACATGACCGGTTTGTTTAATACATGTTTATTCATACCTAAACTTTTGCGATCTCATTCAACCAGTTTTTCATCTGAAACAGTCAGTGGACTTGACTTACCACTGATATATGAGGATGATTTTTTATAATGATTTCAATGATAAGACCTCTAGTGATCGAGTGTCCTGTCCATCTGTCCATTCATTTGTTTAAACTCAAATATTTTTTAAGTCCGTGAAAGCCTTGCTTTCAAACTTGGCATACTTGTTTACCATCCTAAACACCTTACAATGACAAAGCCAGGTTACACTATCAAACATTTCAACAGAATTATAGCCCTTGACTCACTTAGTTAGATATTATGATCAAGGCTACTACCGGGGCATTACTGTTAACTGAACACGGTCTTATATTGATCAGACATGATCTTTCCTGTGGAATGACTGCACAACAAATAACATTCTAACCAACTTCATACATGTATATTTCAGGCATTACGAGTCTGGTGCTGAAACAGATGGGGGTATTAATGTATATAACAGAAGCAAACCTAACATAGAGAAGACTGATGGTACCGGTTCTATAATCTCCTCATTGAGTAGTGATATATCAACAGATAGTACTATATCACAGTACTGGACACATGAGATGGATGGATTGAATGATCTCACATTATATGTACAATGTCACTCGGATATATCACTACTATTGTTGATGGGAAACCCCGACCAGTATGAGGAAAACCTCTTCCATTCATTGGTAATTATATTATATTTGTTTTCCAACTACTGTAAAATCATTTATTTTCGTGGGGGATTAATTTTCCTGGTTCACCTCAACCACAAACTTTAATCCCAACGAACATTAATTTTGACCCTTGTTTTATTACCTGAAATGCAAAATCCACGAAATCAAGTCCCAACGAAATAGTCTTTTTTACCAAAACCATGAAATTTCGTCCCATTATGTAGTGTATATAGAATCTGTCATGAGTTGTCTTTGGGAGATCAACATTTTGAAACGAGTTTAGAAAGCACAAGTTATTTAGCGAGCCCTTGTTGAACTTAATAATTTGTTTTTGTGACAGGTTTAAGAAATATTAATCTCAAAGACAAGGAATGAAGGATGCTTTTTATCACATTACCATAGTTATCTAGAGTCAAAACAGAAATAATGAATATAAGCTGAAGATGTTACGAAAAGCTGGTGACATCACACAGTTGTTATCATATGTGTTGTTCCGTCATCTGTTCTCACATGGAATATCATGTTAATTATGTGATTCTATATACTATTGTGTGACTCAGGTTTTTATAATTTCCCTCAATATTTTACTCCCTCCATCTCTTGTGTACCCTTGAAATTAAGTCAACATGAAATGGTCTTTTTCACAAAGACCACAACATTTTGATCCATTGACATTAAATGGTATTACAGTATGGTATTAGTGTTCATAGTTACTGATACATGCTTCTTCCTACACTTCAGTGGAAAGGATCGTTGGCCCATTTAGCAGATCTAGATTATTACATCAAGGAATGTATGGAGGTATCAGACGATGATGAAGATGATACTCCTAGTACTACTTCCCATGGTTACACTACCGGTTCCTATGGTTACCTCAAGTTTGATTCTTATGCTGCAGAATTGAAAGGTTTGTATAAAATCTATTAAATGATAAGACCGCTAATTAATGGAACCCTTGGTTACCGGTACTGGTCTCTTCATGACCATTCTTTTTCAGTCCCTCTGTCCGTCCGTCGTTTGTTAGTCCTTCTGTCAAACTTTCATTTGTAAGTCCCTTTATCCATCCACAATTGCTTGTTTACAAATTAGAGTTACAGTTTTTGCCTAATTTTATAATCAATAATACTACCGGTATTTGCTTATAAAAAGAGCAAGATTAAATTATAGATGAATCAACTGTTAAATTATGCCAATGGAAGGTTCAAAGACCACATTTATATACCAAAATTTCATTCATATTTATTCTCCATTGTTTAATTTATACAGGTACAATTAGTGATCCTGGGACGGACAAGAAAAGTCAGAATTTACATCAAATGTTGACGACGTTACATTCAGAATTCCAACATGATCAGTGTATGTCTGATATAACCCTCAGGTACGATATATCTTACTATATTATACATAACAAACAAACTGGAGGCCAATATCTAATGTTGAAATAACTTGTGGCCCGATCCTTTTGTAATGATTATGACATTGTTATTAATTTTTTTATGGTTTACATTTATGATATGCTTCAATTTGTTGTACTTAATTGTATGTATGCAAACCCTTTGTAAATGTTGTAAAAATTCATGCAATAAAATATGATTAAACTAATTAAACTATAAACAAACAAAGGTTTATGCCATGGCATCTACTGATGCTGGAGACATAGAGTGATGCACCTGTCTGTCCATTCATTTGTCTGTTTGTTTGTTCGTCCCATACAAAACTTTCAAGTTGATTGACTTGATTGAACGAAAGAATTCTGTTTGGTTTGACTAATTTCAAGCCATTTACAATAATATTCAACCAGTTAATAAAGAGCACCTGTTGACAAAGAGTCCAAAACCAATATATAAAATACAGTATAGATGGAGGGGTGACTGATCAACACTGCTTGCCCCATCATCATGAGAGTGTTGCTGTACAGGTTAATAGGGTCATGTATGCGTGATAGGGTGAAACACGTGATGACGGGTGGATAGTTTGTGTTAGGGGAATTATCCTGTATTGAAGTGACATTCAGAATTCCAACGGTTGTTTTTACAGGCTGGTTTTAAGGTGTAGCTATAATACATTAGTATTTATATTTTTTCGTACAGATCCAATTTCAACAGTTGTTATGGACACTCGACATTGGTGGAGGAGACGTATTTCCAGCCAGAACTTCAACAGAAACTTTCCTCTGGCTTTCCTATACCTAGAGATCCTGTGTTCAACCTGGATATAGTCGCTAAACAATATCTCGCTAAAGACAAACATCTCTCTATGATTTAACACTTTTATTTTATGGACTTCATGGACACAACAAGTACCTTCCCTCCACACATGTTGATAAACCAGTACCTATATGATGCTCTTCTACTTGTACTTCGGTATTCGCCAAAATCCACTTGGACGACGTAAATACTTCTTGCAGATTGAAGGAAGCGTAAATGTATTTTTATGTTCACTTTCTGTACATGTACATCATGATAATAAGCTGACCTTTATTGTGTGTTTATGTTCAACTAAGACAGTGTTTCAGTTTGTTAATGCCATAAAACAAGTGTCTTACTAGACATTCTAACACAGCCAGCTGTTTAATACTCAAAATGTGTGCTTGAACTAACATAACAACTTTGCTGTCATATACTTGTATTAAATAAATTAAAGTTAATGTGTAGTTTTACATGAACCTTGACTTGGGTTGTAAAACACAGGTACTTGTTTGAATGTGAACGTGAAAATCAATTGTGCGATGCATACAAACTTATGATTCTGTGGGCGTTAATCTATAACTAGTTACATATTCATTATTTCTTAGCTTTCAAGTTGTTTTATTTACTTGCATAAAAGTTGAATATTAAATGTAGGCTGTACATCAATTTTACAGTCCATTTTCACAGTACTGCTCTTTATTTAACCTCATATTTAAGACCAACTCAATAAAAACACCAGTTGACAAGGGTCCAAATGGAAGTTCTTTTCCTAAGGTTATTTGCTGTATTGCATTAATAGCCACAGTCTTGGTTCTATATGTGTACCATACATCAAAACATTGCTTCCTGATATATACAGCTATACATTTACCTGAAATGGTGCTACATTTTGACGGCGCCAAACCAAAACCCCTTAACTCAATTTTGGCGCAAAATCTTTTTTGCAGCATCCGCATCTGCTAGACGTCCCGCGCATTTCTGTCTTGTCGCCATCTAAGTAACGCAATTGGCTATTTAAATGGCGACAAGACAGAAATGCCCGGGTAGTCTAGCAGATGCGGATGCTGCAAAAAGTTTCGCGCCAAAATTGAGTTACAGGGTTTTGTTTTGGCACCGTCGATTTATAACATCAATTATATGTTAGTATCTATGTATCAATTCACTTATTATTAAAGCTTGTACTTAATTTATTAGTTCATATTGATTATTCTACTTTATTCTAGGTCGCTTGTGAAACAAGTTCTTACACAGTATTTTGATCACTCTAGACACCTCATTCCTGATGGTTTGCATTGTCACAAGGATACATGCTTGTATACTAGGGCTGTAACGGTATGCTCACCTCACGATATGATACGTACCGTCATTTTTTCTAACGGTTAGGTATATTTCGGTATGATACAATATTCTCTAACAGCAGCTTAGATACTACAATTTTTAAGTGACAATGAATTTGTTGATTCTATAACAGCAATTATTATGTGGCTATCAACTACTTTAAATGAATTTCGACAATATGAGGCATGTCTTAATACAATTAAAACGAGTGATGCATGGTAATTATACATAATCAGAGGGCTTTCAGACATTTTCGTTCTCTGGATATCATTTTGCTCATAAAAAAGATTATACCGAACCGTACCGAAATTTGCAACTCTTGTACCGTGAACCGTGTGGGACTGAAGTCTGCGGTCTTTCGTGTACCGCGGTATACCGTTACAGCATTATTGTATACTGTAAAATCATTAACATTTGATGACCTCAACCACAAAATTAAATCCTTTCTTTCTTCCATATAATTTGCAGGGCCCACTTTGGGGCATTATCACAAATTTAGAGACAGAGTTGAGATACAAGGAATCCGGGTGCGATACCCTAGGCTTGTTTCAAAAAGATTCATTGGTTCTTTAACTTTCCCAGTGCAAAGCACCGATAAATGCAAGACTACCTCTGGGTTTCCTACCAGTTCATCTCTAGTTGGGTGGAAAACACTAAATAGCATTTCTGAAATGACCAAGTGTCCTGGCTGAGAATCGAACCAGGGGCCTCTCGATCCGGAGTCAAGCGTCTTACCACTCGACCACCGTGCCACCCATCCTTCATGAATATAGATGATTATAAGGTATCTGACTTAGTGGATAATGTATCCTTGAAATTGCATCCCCACAAAACGGTATTTTTCACCAAAAAAACCCACGAAATTTTAATAATTTTACAGTACTGTGTAATGTAAATATAAATGTTGCAATGGTTGTGATTGGTTGTTTCTTTATTATTTTGTATGTATTGTTATAAATGAAGCACAAAGTGTGATTGGTTATTTATTGAATGGTTTTGTATATATATACATGTAACTAGAATTGTGATTTTTTGTTTCTATCAACTTATAGATGTAACAACACTTGTGATTGGTTGTTTCTGTGATAATTTTGTATATAAAAATGTAACAATGATTGTGATAGAGTGTTGTTTACCCTTTATGCCAAAGTTGCCAAGTGCATTGATTCATCTCAAAAATAAAAGTTAACTCATCCAAAATATCTGTATGTCAATTTACAGTCACATTTTATGGATAAAAATTAAGTTTTGATGTTAAATTTTTTCGGGACATTCAACTTTCCTGATACCTGAGATATGTAAATATAATATAAAGGGGTCTTATTCACCAATGTTGTAAGTCTAAAACTATGACTTAGACTTTACATTGCCAAATGTTCTATTCTCTCTCATGTTGTTATAAAAGTACCCATTTTTATATCAATGGATATTCATGTTCAGTGTGTAACAATAAATAATCAGATAAAATTTTACATGGTTAAATCTAATTGCAAAGAAATGGCTGTGATTATAAATATTGTTAAAGAGGCATACCCTACAATTTTGATCGTTTAAATCGATTCAAGAATATTATGCATTAAATGGGAATCATTATCGCTAAAACTCCTCAAATATTCAACAAAAAGCTCCCACCAATTACCGAGAAAAAAATGAAAATATATGTTCGTAACGAGCCAAAATAGTTACGAGTTGTTTCCCTTTGATCACATAATAATAAATCGCTGGAAGCGATAAATTATTATTGGTGATTTAAATATATTTTTGACATTATAGAGGCATATTTGCGCACACTTTTTTCTGACAAATTATTAAAATTGATAGTGCTTTATACATTTAGCTCATTTAATGTGATAGTAGAGAAAAATATGCTAGTTATAGGGAATGCCTCTTTAAGTCTGAGTTTCAGTCTTACAATGTTGGTGAATAAGGCCCCTGGTGTTGTTGTGGATGAGATGGTATAAGTATGTGCATGATTGCGAAAACATGATATGTGATTTTTGTGCCATAGTACCAAAAAGAAAACATAACTCTATGAAATTCCACACATATGATATTTATATTCAGTTATTGTTATAGAATAAAATATTTATGAAATACTTCTGTGTTGTTGACCTTTCATTGTCAGCCGGTTAATGATAAAAACTGGTCATGTCAAAGAAAGTACTTGTAATTATTTAAATTAAACCTCGCGGTCAAGGATAACCCATGAAAGTGCAAGCACTTATTTCCAATGGGGTTCTGTGTTTTTGCTGAAGGAACAACAGGTGGAAGAGATAGTGGTGTGATACAAGGTATCCATGCGCGATGCCCTTGCTCTTTCCGAAGAGACACCTTGGTTCTTTAACGTGCCCAGTGTATAGCACCGATACACGCGAGACTACCTCTGGGTTGCTAACCAGTTCATCTCTAGTTGGGTGGGAAACAGAAAAGCGTTTCAGAAATGATCAAATGCCCCGGCAGAGGATCGAACCCGGGACCTCTCGATCAGCAGTCAAGCAGGCTATCCGCTCGCCCACAGTACCACCATCAAAGCACATGTCTTAATACTGTTATAATATCAAACTGTATTAACGATGTCCGGGTGTAAAAACTTTTTTTTTTAATTTTGAGGAATGCATTTTAAATATTTTTATTCTATTGTTTACCCATTAAGACAACTGCATGTGAATTTTAAAACACATGTATTGTCATTTAAGAGAGTAATTGCTATTTTAATTTCCCTACACCCAGCCTTAGAACGTACTGCACAAACAAATGGAGGCAACCGCACTATAAATAAAATAAATCTCCAACAGATAACACAATAAAAACAAAAGTGTATTTAAACCTAATGATAATGATTATTTCTTCAATCAAAAGTGTAAAAATGATGTTTGGTCTAATAATGAAGTAGATAAAAATAAAAATGTAACCCCACCCTCCTCAAAATTAAGGCATTTTTTTGCATATTGCCAATAAGTACCCTATAGATAAATGGAAATAAAATATGATCTAAACAATTGGCACCATTGAATTTTTTTCAAAAATAACTTCAATGTGTGTGTAATGTTTTAACACAATTTTAAAAGGTTTTACCGAGCGGTTTTGAAAATATACATTTCAGAAATCCTTAGTAACCCGATTTTCATCTGTTTACCACATATCAATTCCTAAAAAATTAAAGAAAAAAAATAGAAAAAAATATTTTTCTCCAAATTACACTATAAAGTATTGTTACGAAGCCAAAACATTGTCTTATAACTAAAAATTGAATAAAAAAGAAAAAAAAATATTTTGGCTCTAGTGGGGGTTGAACCCACGACCTACAGGAAATCAGTCAATTTGTCATAAAATTACTGAAATTGAGAACTCTTCAAGAGGAGATTCTTTATTAGACCCGGATATCCTTAACATGGAGTACTACAGTTGTTTCCATTTAATTATAAATAAGATTTTTGAACAAATAACTATAGTTGGTAGAGCACCTGCCCTGTAAGCAGGGAGATATATTAAGTGTATGTGCAGTCCATACTGTAAACAAAGTCTGGCTTCGAGCACCTGCCTGGTCGCACTAGTGTCTCCCCCATTAGTAATTAAATCTTATAAACAACCATAAATATATAGTAATTAACTGGTGACATACAGAGCATGCACACATGTAAAAACCTAGGCCTAAGAAATTGCATCACAAGCTACTGTTTTGACTTCTCCAATTGTTCACATATTCACTATAAAAGAGTGTTTTATATTGAATGTGTGAAAATTTTGGGAAGGCAAAACTGTAGTATATGATAAAATTTGTGGTATTTATAAGGAAATAATATTGGAAAATTTAGTGGTGTGTGATCGTGTAAAAATATTATAATAATGTTATCCTTACGCACCGTTCCACGTCGCACAAACGATTGCTTATACAAAGAAGCGTTGAAATTGCGAGCGTCTGTGAAACGTAAATAAGATGGAATCAAAAGAAAGTCGAAATTTTGCTTTAATTAACAATATACCTAATGAATATCACTCCAGTGACCTTAGAAACTTCTTTTCTCAATTTATTGAATCGGGGGGCTTCAAATGTTTTCATTTCAGACATCGACCGGAGATTAAATCCGTCCCTGACAACATTGAACTGGAAACTGAAAGTAGAATTAAAAGTAAAACGTCTGATATACGAACCACTTGTTGTGTTGTGGAATTAAAGAGTGAGAAACTACATCAGTTTTGGAAGATGTATAACAGAAAGCATTGGGTCGATGTATCTGGTGAAATTATGAAACAAGTTTGCTACATTTCAAAAGTGAAAGTGCCAAATGAACAAGGTGAGGACTATAGAAGTTGGTGGTGTAAACTGTAAAGTATTCATTTTCTTGATTTAGGCTTGGTGATAATGGTTAGTAACATTGCAGAACCAGTGGTCTAGAGGCAAGGTGTGCACTTTGGAATCATGTTCGTTCCTAGTTCTGGGTACCATAACTAAATGATCTTTTATTGATAATGACATTGATCTATGAATTGGAATAATCACTGAAATGGAATAATCATCGTCTAAGAAGCTTGGACTAGTTCGATCCCTGTCAGCACCTCAGAGCAGGGGTGCAGGAGGACTGATGAAATCTTTCAGACAGGTGAGAATTGGATAACCTTAATGACTCTAAGTCCCGGGGAATAGACTTTAGTCTGGTTCCAAGAACCGGGTATTACAACGTGATTATGTGTCACATCCCCAGGGATAAAGACAGTAAGCATTTTCTCCAGCCTCCAGGGTATGTATTTAGACATCAAAGAATAAAAATGTCTAATTCCTTCTGGGTCGCCTGCCTGGAATTTTGTCGAATTCGCATTTTGCTCAACCATTTAGTAGAACTGTATTACCAGATAAACTTTCTCCACCTACTATTCTCTGTATAAATGTTTGTTTTCTTTGTTTCAGATGTTGAGTTTCAGTTAAAAACTCGAGCGGAACAGAAGCAGATTCCAGAAGACAGGGAAAGTTTTACATTATCCGACCTCAACAATCTGCCAGAGTTAAACCCTCCAGATCTGATGCCTAATGGTAATGTTGGTACTCCAACACTTGTATTCATGGACTTCATCAAACAATGTCGTCTACCTCCAAAAATTATCAAAAAGTTGGGCTTAAGTTTCCCGAGAACTCGGACTTCTAAACAATATGGAAATGTTCCATTTGATTATGGTGGTAGAGTGACAGCTGGGAATGAGAACTGTGAGGAGGAGGATGTATTGACTGGTTCAGGACACGAAATAGTTCTAGAAAATATTGGTACTTGTGATTCAACACAAAGCTGTGATAATTCTAATAAAGAGTCAATTTCTAATTCACCCTCAACGTCATGCTCAACAAACACAGCAAGCGGAAGTGATATGAAGTCGGAGAAGGATGGTAAGAAAAGAAGAAAGAAAAAGGAAACGTGGAGAGACGCAGAAGCCAAGGAAAGAATGAACCTGAATATTGAGGAGAATTTGATTGGTCAGTCAGAGGAATCAGAAAAGGTGAAACTATCAAAGCTGCTTATTTTCTTATTCAAGATTGATGTTTAGTGGTGTTTTAAAAAAATAACTCTGTATTGCAAATTTAATATTGCAATGAATCATGTTTAGGTCAGATTTATATCATTTAGTTCACACATATGTAAAACATGTCTTCCTGGACTATATGCTAGACAGTACTAGTCCACAAGGAACCAGCAACCTCTCCCGATGAAGAGAACAAGACTGCGTTCAGTCAATGCTTATGCCCTGGTGGTAGTCTTGTCCATAATAAGGAGCTAAGTCAATCAGCTTGAAAAGTTTGTAACGGACGGACCGGTGCATCACTATATGCTTCCACACCAGTAGATGCCTGGGAATAAAAAAAATTAGTGTTGAATAAGAATTCAGCGTACTAACAAGTGTAAGCATTGGACCACAGCTGTATTCTTATACCACAGATGTAAGAAATGATCTCTCAAAAAATGAGTTTAACATCCCCAAATTTTCATTGTTCATTTGATAAAAGAATAGGTTTGAAACGTCTCTGTCCGCCCCTGCATAAATATACCATTTAAAGCATAAACGGACCAGAAAATGGATTTGGTCAGATCTAATTATGCATCTACTTGACCAAACTATCAAAATATATACGTTTTGTTGTGTTTAAGTTATAATATCAGGTACTTTTGACGATTTGCCGTTCCGGGTTGAAAGCCATTGTCACGTTGTTTCGATATTGACAAAGGAAACCAACTCGAAACGTTTCAAACCTGTCAAATATATACATATACTATATTGAATGGATGAAAAATTGGGAACTGTTGTTTGTTTCACCATTTCTAAGGCCTGTGACAATACTAATGTAACATTTGATATTACAGGACAATGACTCGTGTGAAGAATGGGAACGTCACGAGGCGTTATATGATGACCCAGCAAATCAAGAGAGAAATAAGGAGCGACTATTTGAAGAAAGGATTGAACTGAAATGGGAGAAAGGAGGAAGTGGTCTTGTGTTTTATACAGATGCTCAATATTGGCAAGCCCAAGAAGGAGGTAGGAATAGTTCAATGCTGTAAAAATCATGAATTTTTGTGAGAACTTTAATTTCGCTATTTTGATACCGGGAAATTTGAAAACAATTTATAACATATTTTTGAGTGTGTTTTTGACTGAGTCAGACATAATTACAAGGTCATTTTGGATTTGCATGGTCCGGTTCCTGTCTGATATGCCAATGACAGTGAATTTTAGAGGGAATAGAAAGTTGAATGATACTGAGAATCTAGGTACCAAAGTTTTGACCAATTTATAATTTTTATACTTGTGAAGTTACATATTTGCCACCAGGGAAAGATTTCTTCTGAATTGCCTAACAACAACTAAAGAACATAAAATTTGAATAATCATGTTATTCCTCACAAAAATATATTAAACCATTTATAAAACTAATTTGTTTATTAAGTCTGATAATAACTTGAAGACCTATGAATTATTTTCGACTGGCTCTAAGTTTACTAAAGTTAAACTAAAGGGAAACAGTAATCAGCATTTAGCATCATGTGCCTTGTGATTGCATTTTGTTAGATCCGTTTTTGGTCTAAACCTGTTTTTGCAGAATTTTGAAGTCACCAGTAAATGTTATTATCTTTACCTACTTTATTTGATATATCACAGATTTTGATGAGCAAACAGCAGATGATTGGGATGTTGATATGAGTGGATATTACGAGAAAGGTGCGGGGGATAAAGATGCCAGGGACTTCCTTACAATGAGACAAGAAAAACGTCGTAGAGATGGTATTGAACAAACAGATAGATTTACAGCAGGTATGCTAGTGTTTGTATTTCATCACAGTATGTTTATCCATGTTCTCTATGTTCAGTGAATCTGCAGTTGTATAATATATAACTGAAAACTTGTTGATAAATAATGTTAAATCCTAACGCACAAAGAGTACCCTATATTGTACCAACTTGCCCATTCAACAACTTCTCCATCTTTTTAGTCTGTATTGTTGAGAATTCTTGTAATAAGGTAAATTCACAATAGCTTTGATCAAACATCCAGTGATCTATTATTTCAATTTAAACCTATATCAGCATTCTCCAGAATTAATTAGCCACCTGTCTTAGGATTAAGCTAGACCCAAGGATAGGTTGTTTGAGGTTGTTTTTATATAATGGATATGGTTGAGATCATCCATGAAATTAAATCCCCATGCATATAAATGATTTTACAACCCACTATTTGCACATCCTCCATTTACAACTTGATACTCAGTCGCGATGTCCCTATAAAATCTTAAGGTCAAGGTACATATAGAAACTGGATCATCTGATTTCCAAACTACTATGATAGGTCATCAGGAAAAACTGGGGTCAAAATGATCACCACAACAAATCTAGGTAAAGACCTTAAGTATGAAACTGGGACAAAATCACTCACCAGTTCAAACCAGTCCTTTAAGTGCATGCAAAAAAGGCTACTCCGGGCTGTTATAGGAGCCTGCAATACTATGTCAGGTGAACGACCCAGGGCCTTTCTGTTAACTAGATATACCTTTTTTTGAAAAACCAAACACCTTTACTTTAGCTGCTGTGTATCATATTTCAGGGATTGCAACCAAGAAGAAAGCTAAGAAAGAAAAGGAGGAAAAAGCATCTGGCTCTGAAAAGATTGGAAAGTTTGAAGCTCACACTAAGGGAGTCGGTCGAAGGATTATGGAAGATCAGGGTTGGAAGGAAGGTCAAGGATTGGGTTCAAGTTTCCCTGGTATAGCAGATGCACTAGAGAGTGAGGGACAGAAACCCAAGGATAAAAGAGGACTAGGGTAGGTGTAGATATTTGTGTCGACACATTCTTGATTATAATGTGATTGTGAATTTATCAAATGTGCGAACAATCTCTGTACATCTCAACTTCCTGTTTCCAGAAACTCTGAAAGGGTAAGAGGCTGTACTCTGAGGGGATGTACTATGGCACGTATAGACGCTCATGAGGAAAGTTATTATGGGACAACTTTATCAAACTTGCAAATAAAGCAAATCTTAAACACTCAAAATTGCCTGATGTTACTTTTACTCATCTAGAGGTATAGTGCATCTTTGCTAGAGCTGTCTTCAGTAAAACAAAAACCTCTATAAAAATTTCTTGAAAGTTCAACGTCTAAACAACAGCCAATATTGGCAGCTCCTAAAGTGTGTGTGTCTCTGCTACGTAGCTCAGTGGTTAGTGCACTTGCTCCAAATCTGGCAGCCAAGGTTCAAATCCATGTGGAGTCACTCACATGCCTGCTATATTTCAGCAGAAAGCTGATTTGCAAAATTTATAAAGGAAATGCTAGGCAGTTTTCTACAGAGCTTGTACTGTATAAATACTGTAAAATTATTCAATTTCGTGGTTTTGGTAAAAATTACCATTTCGATGGGACGTAAATTTGTGGATTTTGCATTTCATGTAATAAATACAAGGGTCAAAATTATTGTTTGATGGGATTTGATTTCATGGTTGAAGATGAACCACGAAATTTAATCCCCCACAAAAAATAATGATTTTACAGTATCACATTGTACTGTTTTAGTGTTTATCACATCTCCAACGTTATATATATATATATCATCCAGGTACTATGGGGAGAAGATAAACCGAACACCAAATGTGGCACAAAGAAAAGTCATAATTTCAACAGTATATGACAATCCTGACACTACCGATCCACACGAACCATTGAGACGGAGACATGAACCGTACCATCTCAAGTATCGTGATGAAGTTGTCTTTGCAAAGTCAAATACTGTCTTGTTTTCTGAAGATGACAAAACTTGACCTGTATTGTAATTATAATAAATGTATGAATAAATTAACAAATATATTAGTGTTTCTTGAATTATTGCCCTGAAAATCTTTCAGCTTGCACTTGTCTTTTACTAAGGAAGAATGAACAAATTGCTTTTGAGTGGCAAATACAGCTTTTACGTTGAAATTGCATTAACTAACAATACATTGTGCAATTTTATTTAACTATTATCACAGGAAAATGCTTTATCATATAAACACATTAATGTATCACATCATGCCACTAGGACTCCATTAAAAATAAAGGCAATATCCAGTAATATATAAGTGTTTCTTTAATTATTGCCCTGAAAATCTTTCAGTTTTCACTTGTCTTTTACTAAGGAAGAATTTACAAATCGCTTTTTAGTAGTAAATACAGCTTTCAAAGACAAAACATACATTGTGCAATTTTATTCAACTGTTATCACAGGAAAAAGCTTTAATCATAACACATTAATGTATCACATCATCCCACTGGGACTCCATTAAAAGTTAAGGCAATATCCAGTAATGTTTTGCCTTCAGTTTCGCGCGGTCCGTTAACACTGAACTCTTCAGATAACTCCCGTAATGTAACAGCAATACGTTTCTCCTTGATATTATGTCTATGTATCGCATGCTTCCACAATGTTCGAGCTTCACCATATACGACTAACAATGATCTTCTGTTCATTGGAACATGCACTTCAATGTTAGGTTTAGAATCTATGGTAAAACACAGTTCTGTATCCGATAACAAATTCACGGTCACTAATCTTTCACCCCAGACCCAGAAATCATCAAAATGTGGATCAATGGCCGAACCCCTCTCCGGTGTGTATTCCAGGTGACATTGTTCAACTGGTAGAAAATCCCTCAGTACGTCTACAGCTCTCATCCTCATGTGAAGTTCCTTACTAAAGGGAGGTAAACCATTGAATGAACCAGTTTTCAGTTTCTTCCTCTTGAAATTCACCTTTGGTCCAAAGTCCTGAAAATAATGAAAAAATATGAAAGAATAAACGAATAGCATGGTGATAGTGTACAACTTAGAAATAGAAAATATTTTCTTCAGCTATGTTGAATTCATGCAGATTTCTGTGCAATTTTATAGAACCCAAGTCTTATTTTAGAACAAAAGAAGTTGCCAAGTCAGAATGATTCAGTATTAAGACCATATTTTGGTTGGTCTTAATGAAAGCTTACTGAAGCAGAGACAGCTCAATCACAGACTTCTGTGTTAATTAACCTTCAAAAACTTCAGTTCATAAAAGTTTATGCACTGAAACATATGAAACACATAAATTAATACACAGGTTCACTGACACCAAGCAGAGACAGACATGTGCAAAGGCTTAAGCACTATATATACCCCCTCATAAAAAAGATCCACGATGAACACAAAGACTTACTTGTTTTCTTCGACCAGACTGAGAATCCACAAATGGTGTTCGATATATTTCAGTGATAATACGAGACTCCTCTTCTTGACTGACAAACTCCTCTTGTATATAGATCCCAGGAAACTCTATAGGTTGTCCATTATGTTCTGGATGCATGCTAGAATCACTCGGCCACGCCTTCTTACACTCACTACAGTATGAATAGATGACAGCATGTCCCTACAAAGGTACAATCAAAATGGTACAATTCAATATCAGTATAACAGGTACTGTCCTACAAATGACACCCCATAAGATATTCAATCTTATTTTAGGTATTTATTATTTATATCGAACAACTTTGTGCTGATGAAATTAGTGAACATGGAATGATCATCGCCAAAGAGCTTGGACTATATAAAGTCTATAATAGAGCCTGAAATAATGATAAACTGCTACCAAAAAGCATTATGATACACCTGGACAGCAAGCGATATTCACCAGTCAATTGAAACCATGCTCCAACCCTGGGAAACGGCGGGCGATAGCGGGTAACAATTTCACTATCTGCATTAAGCGCCAGTTCATCTGTAGATCCAAGATCATTAAGTTTATGCCCCAGTCAATGCATCCATGACCCCCTTCCTGATAGCCGGGAAAATACTGAGTTTTTACTTTCCAGCTTCCCCTCCACTGCCTGGGAAATGTGGGGATTTTTCTCCGAACCATTACCATGAGGACAATATTTAGTTTTCAGGGGCCGGGAAATACCATTGATATTACCATCAGATGTCAGGTTTTGACAACCCAAAAGTAAAAATCCCCACCCATCCCCAGGGTTGGTGGAGCATCTGAATCTGAATTTGTACGACGTAGGGCCTATTACGGCATGTACACGTCGGGGAGAGAGTGCTCAGTTAATCGCTGTGGGATAGAGCTGTTTTGAAGCTCTCCACAGATTTGGCGCACACTATGCTGTCCTCCTGTTGGTTCCAATCAACAATGGTCTTAGGGAAAAATGAGTTCTTATATAATTGTGTGTTGCACTGCACAGTTTTATAGCACTGAGAATTGTTTCTGGTCTGATTTTCAACTATGTTTTTAGTGTCAAAACCTGAGTGGCGTTTAGGTTTAATACGTCTGGTATTTCTTAGAGGTGTAAGTATGTCTTGGGAGCTAAAAGCTGGGACCTGCCCCTTGACCACCTTGTAGAAGAATATTAGTCGATTCTTCTTTCGCCTATCACTGAGTGGAGGAAGTTGTAAATCATTGAGCATCTTTGTGACACAGCCTTCTTCTCTTGATTTATAGTCCCCGGATATGAATCGTGCCGCTTGGCGTTGGACCTTTTCCAGTTTGTTTATATCTTTTGATAGGTGTGGATCCCATACGATTGAGCTGTACTCTAGAGTTGATCTTATGAGAGCTAGGTACGCTGTTTCCCTGCATGATTTGGGGCAATATTTGAGGTTGCGTTTGAGAAATCCGATGGTACAATTTGCCTTTTTAGTGATTTTAGAGATGTGAGCGTCCCATTTCATATCTTCCGATAGAGTTACACCAAGGTAGGGGTTTTGACTGACTTATTGTAGAAATGTGTTGTCGAGAGAGTAGAGGTGTGTTGATTTACTATTGATGCTCATGATGTAACATTTAGTTGCGTTAAACCTCATACCCCAGGTTTTAGCCCATTCGTCAAGTGCTGTGAGGTCTGCTTGGAGGAGGATGTGGTCTCTGTAGGATTTGATGGATCGGTACAGGAGGCAATCATCTGCGAACAATCTCACTTGGGATTTTACTGATTTCGGTAGGTCATTGATGTAGCACAAAAATAGGAGTGGGCCCAATACTGTTCCTTGGGGTACTCCTGAGTCGACTGTGGCAGGGTCCGAGTGTTCACCTTCAACTACGACTTGCATGTGGCGACTGGTAAGGAATTGTCTCAGCCAGTCGTTGATGTGTCCATTCACGCCATAGTTTTTCATTTTGTGTAGGAGTCGTTCGTGAGGTACAGTGTCGAAGGCTTTCGAGAAGTCCAGGATGACCATGTCTATCTGTTCTTTGGTGTCGTACCGCTGCAGTAGGTCGTGTACGGTAGACAGTAGTTGGGTTTCACAAGAGTAGCCTGAACGGAAGCCGTGTTGTAAATCCGTGAGAATTTTGTTATTTTCTAGATGGGAAAGGATGTGTCGGCATATTATGTGCTCTATGATTTTGCATGTTACGCAAGTGAGCGAGACTGGTCTATAATTTGCCGGGAGGTGGACATCCCCTTTCTTGAAGACTGGTGTGATGTTAGCGTTTGTCCAATCTGATGGTAGTTGGCCTGTGTCTATAGAGAGCTGGAATATTTCTGTTAGGCCTGGAGCTAGTTCTGCTGCACACTTTTTCAGAACAATATTGGGTATATTGTCTGGTCCAATAGCTTTGTGCTCATTGATGTTTCTAAGCAACTTCTCAACCCCATTTGCTTTTATTGTTAGCTGAGGGATAGCTGTAGTTGGTTGGTCTTTGAGTTTTGGAAGTTCCGAGTCTGTGTCTTTAGTGAAGACTGAACTAAATTGTTCTATCAGTACCTGAGCTTTGTCTTTGCTGCTGTTCACTAAGCGTCCCATCTTTTTCAGGGGTGAGATACCAGTGTTGTCTTGACGTTTCGATTTTACGTAACGCCAGAAGGGTTTAGTGTTTTTATTTTCTAGACCTTCTTGGATGGTATTATTGATATAATTTGTCTCTGCCAGTTTGAACTCACGTTTACATGTCTTTTGGTAGGCACGGAAGCATGGATGCAACCACGGAGCTACTAAAAGCAGTCGAATGCCGTCTAATGCCGTCGAATGCCGTCGAAGTAGGAAAAAAAGGCTTTGAGGCATGTAAAGGTTATGTTTTGGGTCATTTATATGTATATGTACATATGTGTAACTAATTAAAACCAAAATACCTTAAATATATGTAAAATGATGACTTTATACCACAAAATCTATATGACGACCAATTCACGGGAGAGAACTTCGGTTGGCTTAAACGAGAGTCGTATCTTGAGAAAAGCCTTCAAATCGGGACTTATTCATTTTAACACAAATTAAACGATATAATATTGTCATATAAGTCTAGATATATATTTTATTAACTAATTAAAACCAAAATATATCAAACATTGTGTAAAATGATGACTTAATTCACCAAAAACTATGCCGAATCCACGGGAGGGAACTTATGTTGGCTTAAACAGTCGTCGTATCTTGAGAAAAGCCGTCGAATCGGGATTTAACCGTTTTAACACAAATGATACGATGTATCGTTGTCATATATGTCTAGATATATATTTTAGTAACTAATTAAAACCAAAATTAATAAAATTGTATTTAAACTGATGACTTTATTCACCAAAAACTATGCCACGTCGAATCCACGGGAGGGAACTTATGTTGGCTTAAACAGTCGTCGTATCTTGAGAAAAGCCGTCGAATCGGGATTTAACCGTTTTAACACAAATTATACGATGTATCGTTGTCATATATGTCTAGATATATATTTAAGTAACTAATTAAAACCAAAATTAATAAAATTGCATGTAAAATGATGACTTTATTCACCAAAAACTATGCCACGCCGAATCCACGGGAGGGAACTTATGTTGGCTTAACCAGTCGTCGTATCTCGGGAAAAGCCGTCGAATCGGGATTCAACCGTTTTAACACAAATTTAACGATGTATCGTTGTCATATATGTCTAGATATATATTTTAGTAACTAATTAAAACCAAAATAAATAAAATTGCATGTAAAATGATGACTTTATTCACCAAAAACTATGCCACGCCGAATCCACGGGAGGGAACTTATGTTGGCTTAAACAGTCGTCGTATCTTGAGAAAAGCCGTCGAATCGGGATTTAACCGTTTTAACACAAATTAAACGATGTATCGTTGTCATACATGTCTAGATATATGTTTAGCAACGAATTAAAACCAAAAGAAATAAAATTGTATGTAAAATGACGATTTAATTCATCAAAAACTATGACACGCCGAATGCAAAAGAGCCAAATTATGAGCCTCGTGTTTTGTTTCTTAAATCATGGGTACTTTGCCTATAATACGGTAAAATTTCGTCTAAGGTTTCAAATTTACCCTTGAGATTCCGATATTATTACAATAACATCATATATGTTATAAGATTGAATTAGAAAAGTCGAAAACCGTCTTAATATTAACAACACTTTTTCTATGCAATTTCATATAGTGATTATATCTGTTTGTTTATAAATAGGTGTGAAAGATAATATATATTGATGTTTATGAATCTGAAAGGTTTACTTATATATGTATATATAAAACATTTATTGTGTTTCATTTATATCTTTTCAGATACCAAAGGTGTGTGTTTGAACGTCTTTGCAGATACCAATGTCAGCCAGACATGAAGAAAAAAACAAAGCAAAGATCTTCATTGCCGGGAACGGATTTTTTTAAACATTAACATGCATCGACCCATTTGTAAAACGTTTAATGTTTTAAAATACTGATTATTTTTATAACTAGACATGTACATACATCTGAAAATGTCAAAATTCAGAAATATTTAGTTTCACTTTCTTTTGTTCTGTTCTGTTCTGTTCTATAAATGTCACTCTTTATTTGTTTGTCATGGTCTAAATGGTGGTAACAATTATGTAATCTCCGATTGATCACTATCTTTAATCAACCGGATGCTGATCCCAGCAGTAGGTCCCAGTGACAGATTTAATTACCGCGGGGCAATAAAATTCTATACACAGAGTGTCATTTATTTGATGGTGAGAAATATACAGGCCACTTTGGTATTTTTTTACACAGGATTTGACAGAAGAAACAAAGTGTTGGTCCCATAGTTTATAAATGTGTTTTTATTATAATTATTTTATGCAAGGATTTACATATAAGGATTTGAAACTCCCTATATAGTACACTGACGAGATTAGATTATCCTCGCCGTAGAAAATATCGTCTGCTTATAAACTGATAAGAGTATGCTCAACGGGGCGCAAGGAATTTAATGAGCGTAATCACTAATAAGCGGAAAGATAAAAAGAGCGAAAAGGATTTTCACGGCATTATACAGCTTTTTATGCGATCGCTAATTTAATGTGTAGATCTACGTGTTTTATTATGTGCGTTTATTTATTGCGCGGTGATTAATAATAGATTATTGAAATGATTCTTTTTATGAAACCATCCCGAAATTTTGGCCGAAATAAATATAGATCTAGTTACGTTTTTTCTTTTCCAACATATTTTTGCAGATAGATCTAAGATAATTTTTTTTATTCTCCTGAAAAGTTGCGATTGTGCATTTATGTGGTTTGCCCGTGGGGTCGATGATATTCTCGTCATAAATAATGTTTAATTCTGCCTAGCCATTTTTTGTTTACTTCTAAGCAATTAAATTACCAGTGCTGTATCCGCGCTTAATAAATTCATTAATAGGCCCGCGGTGCCGGGGTATTTGACAAAGGTGTTAAGTACTGCCTTGTGTTTGGTACCTCTGGAACGTTAATCGTTAATTGATAGCCCTGTGTTGTATGATAATTAGCTATTGATCAGTACAAATTGTTAAGGCAATTAACAATTTAATTTCAATTTAATCGTCCATAATTTTAATTATGCGATAATAACTCTACGCGTTCTTTTTAAAAAATGCCGATCTTTTCACGAGTATTCACGTGGTACATTAGTAAAAAAAAACACAATAGGAACGAATTTAATATCATTTTCCAAAGTATCCGTCATACAGTTAGGTATTAAGATTTCAAATCCACTAAAAAATAAATTATGGCTTACGGAAAAAGTGATTTTGTTGATTTTGAGGACCTTAATTTGGACGATCTCCTTGGGGAGTACATGTGAAGTGAAATAGATTCCGACTACGAAATTACCAGTAAACCATCAGATGTAAAAGTGAAATCAAAAATTTACCGATGTAATAAATGTGATAAATCTTATTCAACTATTTCGGGATTGCGGGGACATCTTCGAACAAAGCATGGTGTGTTCAATGTCAAAGGTATGTACGTTGTATGTATATGATACTGTTTACCTTTTGATATATAGTCTGACAAAGATTACTACCTGTGTTACGGTCCCAATTCTTGAAATATGTAGCATTCTTATTCTCTTTTCAAAAGCTTTTTAGAAAAACAATATATTGTACATTATCAAAAGGTAATAAGATAAACACAATGATGATGTAGCAGAATTTCCATAAATCATTACCGTATTTATAATTTTACAAAAAAGTGAAATTGTGTCAAAAAGTGTAATGTCCGTTCGCTGTCAGATTTTTAAGAGTTTACAGAAAACTGTTCTCATAAAACACACTATGTAATGTATTAATAATAGTGACATCATGATATAAGTTCATATTTAGACTTAACTCCTAATTATTGAGAAAATAGAAAGTTTATGTGTAATGTCCGTCCCCCTAATCGTATGACGTTGTTTCGATGTGAATAACAGTTGCATCTTATTTCTGAAAAAAAAATGTTCCTATGATTAAATGAAATTTAATAGTTAATAGAAATTAATAAACTTTTTTTAAATATGTATTCTTTTCCCCACAGGGACACATTTGGTAAGAGTTTACATGTACTTAAATCTTGACATTGTACTTAAATTGAATTTGATAGGTGTTTAAACCCAAACAGTTTACACAGTGGGGTTCCAGTAAGGACCAATATACAACCAATCAGTATGTGCTCTCACCATCTGTCACATTTATACAGTAGCTATGATTGTGATCAGTAGATTATTGTAATATTTGTTTGATATTAATTAATAAACACACGTGCCAATTAAACACTATGAAAACTGATTAGATCAGATATAGATCATGTATTTATGGTTGCTATGGTGAATGCACATGAGATGAAAAGATGCAATATTGTGAATTACAAACACAATAATGTTACATAACTAACTGGTTGCGTGCAAGTGTATTATGTAGATACAGGATTTATGAAATAATATAATTATCGAAAATAGGAAGGTGTGTAATATCTGTATTTGAAACCCAGGGGGTCACGTGACTACTAAAGTATATGAAACTGCTATCCTCTGAAGTTCTCTCTTATGGTGATAGTGTGTGTAAGTTTGTTTAGGAATAAAAACCATTTTATTGCTAAATTAAGTGCTGGTTCATTCATTTTGGATTGTAAACCATCAATATGTAAAGTTACATTGCAACATTTCTAGAGCAATACCTGTTTTGCATGAGAAAACTTTCTTTTTTTGTACACTCTCGTCTATATATTAGATAATATTGCTTGAAGCAGGTTGTTGCTCTATGGAGGTTGATCCCAGAGAAAGCTAGATTTCTATATCAAGGGATATTTGACACCAATTTGTCCTTATTGGATGCCATTATACTCTTATTTGAGTCAATTTGGACACTGTTTATTTCACCATTAAAAATGAACGATACCTTGAGAAAATGAACAGAAAACATATCCATTGCAAATATATATCTATTAAGTACACATACAGCGGGTAATTAATCTAAATTATGCACATTCAACATCACTAGATGCGTTCAAATTTTATCACCTCTTCACTTTGAGGGTCTCGGCCGCCATTAACGATTTTCATCGACTCAATTCTTTACAATTAATTGTGAACAGTAACAAGCGAAAATAAACAGATTAACACATCCCTGACCAAGATACATGTATAAGGAACAAATGTAGCAGGTAATTGATTTAAATACTGCACCCAGCACTTCACAGTTTGCACTGCAACATTATGACAAATTCTAATTGCCGCCATTTAATTCTGTTCGCGGCGGGCCGATTTATCAAGAAATTTAAAATGCACTTTATTTTGGTTTTGACGCGTTAACCATGACTAATTCGTGCGGGTTTAACTTTAATAATTACTCAAATATGTTCTGTTACAAATAAAACACACAATATAATTAGTAAATATGTGTTAACTTGTAAAAACGATGTTTCAGGCCGCTTCGTTACGAAATTTCAAAATGGCGCTGATTCGATCTCCCGAGGCGAGGATAATCGGAAAAGTTCATCCACATTCGCCTCCCCTTTCTTATATACCTCCGTGTTTTATGTTTCTTGTATAGAAAATTTGACGATTGATAATAAAATAAATAAATGAACCATACTTAAATAAATATCATATGTATGAATGTGTGTTAGTAGTAATAATATAATATCCCAAGATGACATCTTATTTCATTTGAATATGCTTGTTTCAGTTTCATCTCCATTTCAGCGTATTCATTCTCCGCCGAGAACACAGTCTGGGAACTCGACTTACCACTGATGTATGAGGATGATTCTAACTAGTGTGTTATAGATGCATCCATGGATTAAACAATATAAAACCTCGAATCTGCCGACAATCGTTTATCACTTTATTAGAACATACAATATGTTTCACATAAATATATAATATCAAATTTACAAGCTACATTGAACGTCTTGTCTCCGTTAATTCTTTTCTTCATGGTAGTATTTATGGTCTTTTGGTTTGACCTCGGTATCTGAAATAATACAACATTCCAAATGAATCTCATACGAGCCGCGTGCTCCGTGTAATCGGGATTTTTATTAGTTTTTCATTTAATTAGCAAGCTGGTATGGTCATCATTAATACTTAAATATATAAAATGAGGTTACGTATTTAGTGTATTCTCATTATTAAGCAGACTAGTCACTAAATATGTTATATATTATTTTCTTAAATGCCAATCCCAAACACTGTTCACACGCAGTTCTACACATATTCATACAAACCATCATTTGTAAATACAGTTATATTTGGTCTACAGAGTATTTTTTTTACTTTATGTATACATATGACATCACACAATAGATGAGTCGATTATATCTCCTTGTTCTATGGATCTCGACCTGAAATGAGATATAATATGTTTCAACTGCAAAACAAGTAATGTAATACATTTATCCACAGACAAATAATTATTATCTGTGATTCTTCATATCTAATGCATAGCGTATATCATACACGATCATAATGCAAATAATCAGCAAAATGATAATTCTTATCTAAATATACACCCCTTAATAAACAAGTGATAGATTTTCCTTGCCCCGGGCATAGGTAGCATTGTTAGACACATTCACCTCATTTCAGGATTTTTGGTTAAAATATGTATCAAGAAAACATGGATCACCACATCATCAAGGATTTACATATACCTCCGTGACATCATGTAATAATTCTGAAGTTAAAATATTTAAACTGTGTAAAGTTAGTTATTCAACGGCCTGCTAATTTTGACACTTGAATATGGTCATCGTAGTTTAGGTGTTATAAAGTCGCCATGTTACATATTGTTTGGATTATTTATACACATCTAGATTACAAACACAATAACACATCATTAACTTGGTTTACAAAAATGCATTTCTCAAGATTCGACTCTTGTTTAAGACAACCGAAGTTCCCTCCCGTGGATTCGGCGTGGCATAGCTTTTGGTGAATAAAGTCATCATTTTACATACAATTTTTTTTTTCGATTTTAATAAGTTACTAAATCATATACCTATGCATATATGACAATGATACATCGTTAAATTTGTGTTAAAACGGTTAAATCCCGATTCGACGGCTTTTCCCAAGATACGACGACTGTTTAAGCCAACGTAAGTTCCCTCCCGTGGATTTCGGCGTGGCATAGTTTTTGGTGAATAAAGTCATCATTTTACATGCAATTTTATTTATTTTGGTTTTAATTAGTTACCAAAATATATATCTAGACATATATGACAACGATACATCGTATAATTTGTGTTAAAACGGTTAAATCCCGATTCGACGGCTTTTCTCAAGATACGACTGTTGTTTAAGCCAACATAAGTTCCCTCCCGTGGATTCGGCGTGGCATAGTTTTTGGTGAATAAAGTCATCATTTTACATGCAATTTTATTTATTTTGGTTTTAATTAGTTACTAAAATATATATCTAGACATATATGACAACGATACATTGTATAATTTTTGTTAAAACGGTTAAATCCCGATTCGACGGCTTTTCTCAAGATACGACGACTGTTTAAGCCAACATAAGTTCCCTCCCGTGGATTCGGCGTGGCATAGTTTTTGGTGAATAAAGTCATCATTTTACATGCAATTTTATTTATTTTGGTTTTAAGTAGTTACTAAATTATATACCTAGACATATATGACAACGATCCATCGCTTAATTTGTGCTAAAACGGTTAAATCCCGATTCGACGGCTTTTCTCAAGATACGACGACTGTTTAAGCCAACCGAAGTTCTCTCCCGTGGATTCGTCGTTTTTAGTTTTTGGAATATAAATATCTCATTTTACATATTTCTTGGATTTTTTCGATTTTTATAAGTTACAAATATGTATATACATACATATAAGACCTTAATATAACACATATACGCCTCAAAACCTATTTTTTTCTACTTCGACGGCATTCGACGGCCTTCGACGGCATTCGACTGCTTTTAGAAAGACCCATGCAACCAACCGACTGCAGTGCAGGTGCATTGCTTGTCCAGAAAAGTTTACATGATATTGGTAGATTACTAGTGTATTCATAAATGGATGGATGGAAGAATAAATTAGCCATTATATTACTGACTTTTCATAAAAGTTAAACAAACCATTCAGATCTCTAAGTAATACTACAATAAATCAATAACAAAATGTATCCGAATAATAACATGTCCGAAAAGATTTCAGGACATTACTCCTCCTCGACACTTTGGCCATGGACATTACTCCTCCCAAAACCCTAGACATTACTCCTCCTATTGGGAGGATTAATGTCTAGGGTATATTGTTATATCATTGATTAATAAAAGTTATTAATATTCATTGATATATTATGATTGATTATATCTATCTATTTTGTTTTTACTTAGTATTACAATTATTGTATACTTTTTCTTCAGATTTGGATGAGTATACTTTTAACAAGCTTGTATGTATGTTAATTATACTTCAAAGAATTATTCTAGTTTGAATGAACAAATAAATTAAAAAAGGTACAATAATATCACCCTACACTAAGTTTCAACATCAAAGAATATTGTTTGAAATTATGTTTGAACATCAAAAGATATAGTTTAAAACTTCAAATTGCATTGACAACACACATAATAATTGAAATACATACATATTAGCAATATTATTTTTAATATGATTGGTTCTTTTGGAATATATGAAGATCTATCATTATTTTAAAAAACTTCCTTTTATTTTGTAATAAATATAATTTTAATCAGACATCAATACACTATCACAGCACAGTGTCTGACACCTTTACCAACCCTAATCCAATTACCATTAATCAAGGAGGAGTAATGTCCAGGTATCTTGGGAGGTGTTAAGTCTAGGGGGAGTAAAGTCTAGGAGGAGTAATGTCCAGGAGGAGTAATGTCTGTTAACCTCCGAAAATTGATCAACTATGCAACACGTTATAGCTGAATGAAGAATCCGTAGATTTTACCTTTATTGGTACAGTAGATTCCTTTCCTATATTTTCGCATGTTGCACACGTTCTTATCCCTTTACAAGCACAAAGCTTTCCAGAAACAGCGCCTGAAGTTTCACTTTCCATTTCAACATCAAACGGTGTTTCGTTAAAATTTAATTGTCATGAAAATCACTACACTGAAGGCATTACACCACTAAATTATTTAAGAAATATTTGGTGTAGTGACATACATGTATAGACCCATCAAACACGATATTTATTCAGTTGCTCACTATCTAACTTGTACCTGCCCACTATTTATTTTAAAAAATAATGACTATGTACAGCACTACAGCTAGGATTAAAAAAATTGTGGAGAGACCTGTTGACAAGGGCACTTTTAGAGCCCGGTCACTTCTCACAGCGGTATTTTGTGTGCATGGTCTCATCTTGCATGCATGCAAACATGCTTTGTCATCCAAATCGTCTGTCAAGTCTCCACATACATAAAGTCCATATATCAACATGTTGCTTGTGTAGTGTGTTGTTGTAACGTTCAAAGGAATTGGGGTGATAGCTAGCTGAGTCTATAGTACAGGTTGTAGTCCCTTGTATGATGCCTAGTAGAATATATACCAACCTGGTACTAGTAAACTCATATATGCTTCTAGAGGTACCATGAAAAGTTGTTCTTTCCATTACCATATAAAGACAACACAGTTGCATTATTTATACATTTCATTTTAATAAAAGTCTATTTTCAAAACATAGTCAATGAGACATCAACAATAATTTACATTAAATATAGTCAACAGACCAAAGATATAATTCTGCTTTTGGAATCAATTTCTCTCTAGACAGTCTCAACAAAACATAAATCACAGAAATGCTTAAATTATCCAATACAATCATGTACTAGTATTTTGTTTTAAGATACACAAATACAGTTTTTAATATCCGATATATATATGATATGTGTAACTTCTTGTCTGGATACAATGTAGCAAGCATATACTGTAAAATCATTTAATTTCGTTGGGACGAAATTTCGTGGTTTTGGTAAAAAAGACAATTTCGTTGGCACTTGAATTCGTGGATGTTGCATTTCAGGTAACAAAACAAGGGTCAAAATCAATGTTCGTTGGGATTAAAGTTCGCAGTTGAAGTGAACCACGAAATCCACGAAATTAAATCCCCCACGAAAATTAATGATTTTACAGTAGTTCATTTGATCACAAATATTTAACTGTTTTATACACTTTCTATATGATGCCTACTTCATATGAGTTGTGACAATACAAAAAGTTTCATACAATAAGCTAGTGTCTTCACACCCAGCTCACCAACTCCATCCTCATACATCAGTGGTATCATGTGTCGGAAGAACGAATACGCTGGATGAACAAGAATGACAAACTCGTTTTTTTTAATGTAATTCATCCTTTTAGTTACATGTAGATTCTAGATTTACAGAACAGCACACATTCAAGAACGAAAATATATGAACTAGTATTTTATTTCAAACATAAACTTGTGGTTTTAATATTAAATCTATTCCAATGTTTATTTTTCAGTTTTTATAATAAATACTTAAATACAACAATGTCACCAGTTTCAAGTATCACACATCAGCATTTTATGTACACACATTGTGTCATCAACTTTCACAAATGTTATATGTTTTATACTTTCTCCTGATACATAGCAAAGCCCAGCACTTCATTAGCAAACATGTCTGCCGTGATCTCATGTGGAAGATTTTCACTGATGACATCACCAGCAATATTTGTATCAAAGTCCTGTAACTCACTGCTACCACCTTCAGCATGGTAACCTAGCAACGTCATCAAATACTCAGCAAGCTCGTATTCTGTCATATGTTCTCCTGAAAATATACATGTGGTTACATTACATTAAAATTCAAACAATTTATGTTATACTCGATATTAATTTGGGGGAAACTAGATTGACTTTAGCGTCAATATATGGGCCTAATACTGACAAACCATCTTTTTATGAAAATATTTTTGAAGTAATTGATAGTATGGAAAATGAAACCTACATGTTATGCGGTGATTTTAATTTAGTTTTAGACCCTGAGTTGGACTACTGTAATTATAAACATATAAATAACAAACTCTCGCGTCTAGCACTATTAAATGAAATCCAGAATAGGGAACTTACAGATCCTTTTAGATATAATTATCCCGATACAAAACGATACACATGGCGAAGGACTAATCCATTACAACAGGCCAGACTCGATTTCTTTTTAATATCCCCGCTTTATTAACGAATGTTTCTGATATACTAATTAAACCAAGTTTTCGATCAGATCATTCAATTATAATCTTGAAACTCAACTTTTCAAAGTTTAAACATAAATGCGGTCTATGGAAACATAACAACTCACTGCTAAACGATATAGACTACTTGAATGTAATCAATGAAACAATCAATGAAACTATCAGACAATATGCTCTGTCTGTCTACAATATCGATACAATTCTTGAAAATCCTCCCTTGGACATACAATTTACAATAAATGACCAACTATTTTTAGAAACTTTACTTATGGAAATACGCGGAAAGTCCATCTCTTATAGCTCGTATAAAAAGAAAAATACAAATCAAAATGAAATTAATATAAAAAAGAAAATTGAGAATCTAGAAAACCCTCTCTTAGAAAAAAATATAGACACGTTAAACCAATTAAAAACCGAACTGAAGAATATTCAGGAAAGTAAATTAAAAGGTTATATGGTGAGATCGAAAGTTGACTGGGTTATAAATGGAGAAAAACCAAGCAAATTATTCTGCAATTTAGAAAAATATAACTATACAACAAAAACTATCAACAGACTTGTTAAAGCTGACGGAACCGAGTTAACCGATCAAAAGGATATACTGAACGAAGCATCGTATTTTTATAGAGAACTATATTCTAAAAAACAAAACGAGATAGACTCGGATATTTTTAACAATTTTATACAAATTGACAAATGAAGAATCAAACTCAATAGAAGGTTTAATTACATTAAACGAATGTTCAGAAGTCTTGAAAACTATGGCTAATAATAAAAGTTCTGGAACTTCAGGATTCAGCTCTGATTTTTACAAGATTTTCTGGAAAAGAATTGGTATTTTTGTCTGCAAGGCGCTAAATGATGCTTTCTTATCAAATTCATTAACGATCACACAAACTCAAGGAATAATAACATGTATCCCAAAAGGTGAAAAACCAAGACAATTTCTCAGTAATTGGCGTCCAATTACACTTTTAAATAGTGTTTATAAAATAGGTTCTGGGTGCATTGCGAATAGATTAAAAAAATATCTTGAAAAATTAATAAATACTGACCAAACAGGTTTTATAAAAAATAGATTTATTGGGGAAAACACGAGACTTATATACGACTTAATGAAACATACTGAAATAAATGATATACCTGGATTATTATTACTAATTGATTTTGAAAAAGCATTTGATTCTCTATCGTGGGAATTTGTACAGAAAAGTCTAACTTTGTTTAACTTTGGAAATGATATAAAAAGGTGGTTCAATGTATTATAAAGATAGTGTTTCAGCTATTACACAGTGTGGATTTTTATCCGACTTCTTTAAAATACAACGTGGTTGCCGTCAAGGTGACCCGTTAAGCTGTTACATCTTCATATTGTGTGCTGAAATTCTGTCCTTGAAAATTAGATCAAATAATAATATCAAAGGTATAAAAGTGAATAACGTAGAACACAAACTGTCACAATTTGCAGACGACACAACAATTATCCTTGATGGCTCTTCTGAATCTCTCAACGAAACCTTGAATATATTATCAGATTTTACATATCTCTCTGGACTCAAAGTAAATTTTGATAAAACCAAAATAGTCTGGATAGGTAAACATAAATATAGCTCTAACACCATCAAAACAAAATGGAAACTGTCTTGGAATCAAAGTAGTTTCGAGATGTTAGGAATAAAATTCCACGTAGATCTTGAAAAGATGATAGAACTTAATTATACAAATAAAATACTTAAGATGAATAAAATATTAGCAAATTGGAAGCGACGAAACCTAACTCCCATCGGGAGAATCGTAATAATTAAGACTTTAATACTATCTCTTTTCAACCACCTATTTACATCCCTTCCTAATCCTCCTTTTGAAACTATTAAAACTCTAAACGATACATTTTCTGAATTCGTTTGGCAGGGTAAAGCTAGAATAAAGAAAGAAGTTTTGAAACAACACTATTCACGTGGAGGATTGGGAATGGTGGATATATTCGCATTTATATGTTCTTTGAAAATCTCTTGGATAAGGAGAATTATACAAACCAATAGTAAATGGATAAATATAGCAAGTACGCTATTTAGCATTGACAAATTAATAAAATGTAGCACTCGTGACCCTATACTAATAGTAAATACATTAAAAAACACATTTTGGAAAGATGTGTTTAAAGCGTTAGTTAAGTACAATGAACATCAGCCACTTAAGGAAATAGATTTATTAGCTTATCCTTTATTTTATAACCCTAAAATCTTGGTAGGGGGCAATACTATATTTTATAAAACCTGGTATGAGGCTGGAGTGCAAACAATAGGAGACCTTATGAATGAGGACGGTAACGTACTAAGTCTAGAGGAATTCAACCTGAAATTCAGTCTCCAAACTAACTTTGTTCAATATTATGGAGTAAAACTATCTGTAAATAAATGCCTATTAGAATACAAAAATAAATACAATACAATGCTTATTAAACCATTCATTCCGCCGTGTTTCAAAGACATTCTAAAATTTAAAAAAGGTACACAACCTATGTACGATATAATGACACAAACTCAAGTAATGCCATCGAGCAAATCAAAATGGATGGAAAAACTAAATATGAACTTTGATGATAAAGATTGGTTCGCAATTTTTGCTATACCGTTTGAAATTACAAGTGATTCTAACATTCAGTGGTTCCAATATAGAATAATACATAGAATCCTTGGAACTAATTCATTCTTATTCAAGATAAACATTAGGCAAAACGAACACTGTTCTTTTTGTAAAACATCATCAGAAACAATTGAACACTTATTTTGGCACTGCCCAGTAACCACACAATTTTTAAAAAATATGTGTTTGCATAATACAACTGTTACAAACTATTTAAATAGAGAAAATTTTATCCTAGGAATACGAGACAAAAACAAAACAGCCTTAAACCTCTTATTCTTCTACACCAAAAGATTCATCTATAACTGTAGATTAAAAGATACAATTCCCACTATTAATTACGCTAAACACTATATCAAGTACCAATACAACATATTAAAAGAAATAGCTATTAAGAATCACACCATCAACAATTTTAATGATACTTGGAATGACATAACCGGACTTTTCATATGAATCTCCAGATAACACACCTATACAAATAAACAAATAACATACCCCAAACCAGAACCAGAATATTATAAGAAAAATATAAGAATGTCCCATTGTCAAAGTTGAGTTCTTACCATTTTCCCTAAAAACTGAGGAGAGAGTGTTAGTTTATATGTATCATATGCATCATCTATTACTATACATGTATTTTATATAGCAACATGTTTACAATGTACAGTGTAAAATTGTTTAATATTTCTGACATTCTGTAAATTTGACAGTGCAATTATGTGTAAACAACTATACATTATATAGTATCATAATTATGTACTAATCCAGGTATTTACTAACTCAGAACTTGTAAGGTGTGTACTGGGATGTCCTCGACCCAGACACACCTATTGACGAGGAAAATAAACTAATACTCCACCCCCCCAAAAAAAAAAAAAAAAAAAAAAAAAATTCAAACAATTTTATAGAAAACAGTACAAATTGTGCAGACAATATGAAGCTATACAGAGAAGGTAGCAGAACTTAGCCACCCGCACAATGAACTGATACGGAACCTTCCATCCGTATCCCAAAAACGATTTATTTCAAGTAAGCCATATACACATATAACTACCTCCAACAATGAATGGCATACAGCTAATCTGACATAGTACTGGTGTGATAACATTAATGTGAGCTGTGTCTTCTTCTTCTTCTTCTTCCATGTAATTTGCAGGGCCCAGTCTGGGGCATTATCACAAATGTTAGAGACAGAGGTGAGATACAAGGAATCCGGGTGCGAAACCCTAGCTTGTTCCAAATAGATTCCTCGTTTTTTTTAATGTGCCCGGTGTAAAGCACCGATACACGCGAGACTACCCCTGGGTTACCAACCAGGATCATCTCTAGTTGGGTGGGAAACACTAAATAGCGTTTCTGGAATGACCAAGTGGCCCAAAATCGAACCCGGGACCTCTCGATCAGGAGTCAAGCGTCTTACCACTCGACTACCGTATCACCCGTCTCACTGGCATTGTGCAATCATGTAATTTGCCTGAATACTAGAAGGTTTGCACACTATGTATAGGAGATACAAGAAGTCCACATCAAACCACATATACTATACAATCAGTAATATTCATCGGAGATTTAATTTTGTGGAGTTTGTGGATGACATCTACCATGAAATTAATTCCACCACAAATATCAATGATTGTATAGAATCAGACATAGTGGATAATCTATTCTTGACATTACATATCCAGGAAATGGTCTTTTTCACAAAAAAACCCAAAACATTATGTCCCCTTGAAATGATTTTACAATGTACAGTAACGTACCCTTGGTCTGCAGCATCTCCAGTAAGTCTCCTCTATCTATTGCTGAACCTTTCTCTGTGTACATTCCTAACGTCTCAAATGTCTTCAATAACTTCTCTGGTGACAGACCAAACGATGGACGGTGATTTATATACACTAAAAATAAAAGTCAACATACATACTAATAATAAAACTTTAACAGAAAGGTCTAATAATATTTTAAACAAAATGACTATAGACTACCACTGAGAGATAGCCGGTAACTCTAGCCTTGTTTCTCAAACTTATTTACTGCTCTCTTCATATGTTATGTTAAGGTTAAATACTGTAAGGGCTTTAAGAAGACATTAGCTACATGTCTATAAAGTGCAACATGATAGCATAAAAGATAGCACCAGCTTATCAGTTCTAATATTACACTAGCTCAGTACATTATACTAAGTACTTGTTCAAGAAATTGAATGAAAGAACACCATTTTCTCATTTTTTATATTTTAAAGAGCGATAAAACTAATTAAATTACATAGGTTAAAGGGGTTAATGACAAAATGAGAAATACGAAAACCAGTAAATTGACTATGTATCTTACATTTGATGAATTCTCCTAGATCTATAGATTCTACATATTCTCCTGTCTCTACATAACGACTGAACTTCACCTCATTTAACATGTCTTCAATCTGTAACAAACAACAACAACATGTCATAATTATCATATAAATAACTGACACATTCATAAACAAACATTATTTTCATAAGAACAAAAATAATTCAGTACACTGAATATACCTACCACCCCCCACATAGAATGTGCCTCCCTACACATATATCTCACCTCCCACACAGAAAGCCTTTCCCACAAAGGTCTTGCTGAATATCATAGTATATGAATACAAAAGGGCAAGTCTTTAGTTTGAAAGTTGAAAAAAACTAGGAATAAATTCAAGCCACAAGAAGTTGTAGTACAGCCGTACCTCTTGTTCTGTAGGATAGAATCCCATAGCTCTCATCACAAATGGTACTTCAGATAGTAGAATCTTGTTTGATACCTCACGGGATTCCATCGCATTTACACCTTGACTAAAATTTAGAAAACAAACATCTGATACCATTCTGTCATAGGTTAGCATTTAGTAAAATCTGATATGGTGTAGCCCCTATCAGGCTTGAAACTGGACGATATGACAACACATACTAAATCAATGAATAGAAAATGTCCATTTTGTAATTCTATAAAGGATGAAAGTCATGTAACGTAATGATGTTTTATTAGCAATTTGTCTGATGGTTCATGTAACCATGTATGCAATTGTTGTATGAAAAGTCAACTGTTTGTGATGATAAGATAAATATACCATTTTGATGAACTTTATACTTTAATAGTGAAGTCATCATAATAATATGAAGAACATGGCACATGACTCATGACGTACAGAAGTTTGAACATTGCACATGAAAAACATCAAACTTATATAATATAGGGTCAAAGAACTTGAAGCCATTTAAATCATGATTGAAATTATATTTCAGTAAGTTAAACATAGATAAATATTATATATGCATGGATGAATATGAGTGTAATAAGAACAAACATATAAGAAGAGTTTCACGAAGCAGTGATTTGTGACGCTTGTAATATGAAGATTGGATAAAATTATTAAATTTTACTGTCTGTCATACAGACATATTACCCACAAAGCTCTGGAGCTAGTCACAGTGAATTCAATAGCATAGTGAACTAAAGTAGGCTTATATAATAATTGTCGAACAATCTTTGATACTAAGAAGTGAAAAGTCAAACAATGTGTGTATATTTTACAATTTACAGTGACAAACTTCTACAAGTTCTGAAATTGAACAAATCTTTTATATTGCGAGATCAACAGCTAAATGCATATTTTTGTGAACCTATATTCTGCCGCTAATTGAAACCATGGAACCAGTTGTAGATTATTGATTTGGGCAATAACGTTTAAAGAGGCGTTTCCTATAACTTTGATCGTTTAAATCGATTCAGAAATATTATACATTAAATGAGAATCATTATTGCTTAAACTCCTTAAATTTGCAACAAAAAGCTCCCACTAATTACTGAGAAAAGAATCAAAACGGATTTCCCTAACGAGCCAAAATAGTCATGAGTTGTTTCCCTTTGACCACATAATAATAAATCGCTGGAAGCGATAAATTATTATTGGTGATTTAAATATACTTTTGACATTATAGAGACATATTTGCGCACACTTTCTTCTGACAAATTATGATAATTGATAATGCTTTGTACATTTAGCTCATTTAATGTTATAGTAGAGAAAAATATGCTAGTTATAGGGAATGCCTCTTTAAGGACATACACAGTCTAATCTGTATCATGGGATGTTTTCAAAAATTAAGTCAAAATATAAACAGACAACCTTTTCTCTGCTAGCAAAAAGGGGCTGCTGACATAAGAAGCACATTGTGGTGCTGATTTTAAATATGTATCAGACTTACTACCTTCTCATTCTAAACCAGCGATATAAACCTTGTTTAGAATAGGTTAATGTCAACAAGCAAATTATGTAATATTGTTCCGTGAGATTTGCGTTTGTAAAATACTCCCCAATTACGAGATAGTTAATATGATTATAAGATTTCAGCTGTTAAAGTATCTTAAAATAATACAAATTTAGAACCAGGTCAAAATCTCCATACTCTACATGTGTTATAAAACATGATCAATCTACAGACTGGTTCCTGTGGTATAGTGAATGGCTGAAAGCATGTATGTGTTTCACACCTGTCCTCTGTATCGGAGCCTTCATTTCTAAACAAATAAAGTCATATTTTTACAAAATTGCAAATTTTACAAATAAGAATCAAACAAATAAAAGTATTACTGTGAACCAGATTTTCTTTCGCAAATACTAAGATTTGTGTTTCGCCGATTATCAGCATATTTGTGACGACAAATTTTCGCATTATTAAGTCTCCCGCAATGTCCATATTAATATTTGATAAGTTACTAAGGTAAATCATGGAATGATACATATTTTAAACATGTTATGGAAAGTCTGTTTATTTGTTGTTCAATACTTAGACATTATTCACAACCTGAATGGCCTTAAGACAAACCAGCCTGACGAGGATTTAAGTGGGTAGGTAGGTAGTCAAGACTTGAAGCCCTGATGGTCCGACGGACACGAAATACATGTACAGAAACTCTGTTAATTAAGTTCAATACAAAAGTTATGAAATGCACACTAGTCTATAGTTATTCTATGTTATAAATACACATTATTCTGTTAATATACAAGTCTCTTTCTTCAACCAGTCGCAGGTATTTTGACAACGAGTAGTCATAATTTATCATTGAAAATGTAGATGAGATAAACAGGTGTCATAATCCTTAAATTTGTATTGGTAAATTTACAAAAAAGACAGTGTTCCGTACAATACAATTTAAATGTTTAAGTATAGACATTTCATCAAATGACCTCTATTTGAAGTTTGCTAGTCTCAATCAGCTCAGTTGACCTGCGACTGGTCGAAAAAATTTGACAACACATGTAATAATGACGTTAAAACAATTATCTTATCACATGGTATGACGGAATATTTGTAAACATGTATAACCCGACTTGAAACATGTATAGACGTGTTAGACATAGTTATGGTATGACGGAATATTTGTATACATAAATAATCAGTTTGGAAACATAAACATTGAATATATATATATATGTTCACAACCACAATAACAAACCTGGCTATTTGACTGTAAAATGCAAGTAAAATGATTGCATGAAAAGAATGATGTTTCTAAAAGAACATGGATCAAACCCTAACGTAACAATCACTGACTCACTAATAGTACTATAGATTACGTCTAGGCAATGGCATGCCAATAGCATACTGATTCTCTGCACTTTGCTAGGCTAAGCACCCTGTATCATAATGCTTAAACTTAATAAACTGTTTATTCTGTTCTGTTCTCTTTTGTAACAGACCCCTGCAGTAGCACTTGATAGCTCTCAGCTGTACAACAGTTTCCTATCCATAAGCGCTCGCTGATAGCATAAAAAGTTTTGCTGATAGCATATAAATTTTTGCTTTTTCGTTTTTTTTATCAAAGCTGTTTCCAGTAGCATAGCATTAGAAAGCGCTCAGTGGGTGCAATAGCTAGGCAATGAACTGTTAATCCATTGGGGATGATTCTTGTATATGCAATTATATGCAATTAAAAATACATTTGCATAATATACAGTTATTCCCTAATTACTATTGTACTAAATACTAAGTTTGCATGACATTGTATTAGTTTTACATGTAACATAACATGTTGACTGTACAATAGATAATGTATGTGTATCATAAATAGGAAATTGTAAGATAAAGTTACATCAGTGCTTCAATTAAACGACAATACAAATTAAAAATAACAAAAAAATGTTAACAAATTTTGTGCATCATATAATTTATACTATATAAAGTGTTAACATTACTACATTTAATATTTAACCCACCTTTCTTTTATCATTCGACTTTTTTGAAAATAATGAGAAAATACAGATTAATTAAATATTTCTTTAAATATGTCATTAAAACATTGTTGCGATAAATATAAGGCAAAAATACAGCGACTAAAAACTTGTTGAAATTGCGTACACAGAACAAATATTTCAAAATCTTATATTCTGATGATTTTATGATTGTGGCAGAAGTTTTAGACACGGCAGCAACAATGTCAAAGAGCATAATGACTAAAACAATTCAAATGACAAAACAAGAAACTGATAAAAACATATTCTATGTTCTAAATAATTCTCAATTGTAACACCTATAACATATACAAAGTAACACATTCTTCCAAATATTGCCCACATTGTTATCAACCCAGAATCATACTGTTAAGTCATAAATTTTTGTACGTGATAAGATTTCAAGGATTTTGTTGTTCACTTCAACCACAAAATTTAATCCAATCAAACAATAATATTGACACTTTTATTTATAACCGGAAATGAAAATCCACGAATTAACATCCCTTTGAAACAGTCTTTTTACCAAAACCAGGAAATTTTGTCCCATTGAAATTGAATGAGTTTACAGTAACCAACAAAAATGGTCAATTAATGTATGTGTCCTTTACACAACATTTAACATTTCATTAGCCTTTGATGGGACAATCAGAAACTATATTCTTTCTTTGTATTCACACAATTTTTAGCACATGACTTTTACCTTAATTTATTCAATCTCTTTCCTTTCTTTTCCCGTATCTAAATCACAGATGCGTGCAATATTTGAGCAATTACGGTGAATTTGTCTATCAGGGTATTCAGAAAGGGTAAAACCTGTCAACAGTTTCACACATATAAATGATTTTAGTTACCTTCTAATCTGAGCATAGTAGAAATAGTCCTCAAGTTCCTTGAATAATTCTCCATCTCTTCCACCGTCGAGTAAACCGTAGAATGGTATCAGATCCTCCCCTCCTAGTGCAGACTGAGCCTCTAGAGCACTGTAATATAACAATACAGTATCAGTAAATGTCACTTCATTCTACTGTTTATATAAATTTAGTTGAGAATAAAATTGAAACTTAGATTATCTCCAAGGTTAGAAAAACCAACAAAAATGTTGTATGAATAGTTTGCATCTACAGTGCTTTAAACCTTTACTGTACAACAAAGTTGTCTAGCTAGTACTAATCACATCACACCTATAACAGGTGTCCAGTGTCTAAGCGAAAACTCTACATAGCACTTCGACGGGAGGTAATTCATGCCTTCCATATTTGATTAAATAGGAGGTAGCTGAATGAGGGAGCTCAGTAGCCCTTGGCTTAGGTGGCGGACACCAGATTGGTATGAAACTTACTTGATATTAATTTCCCACATATGTACGGTAGCATCGAGACCTCCTGCAGTGAAGATATATTTTCCATCATAACTACACACCATGTTAGCTACACCGGCTGGATGACCAATCAGTGCCATGGCATCGTGTGGATTACCCTCACATGGTAATATATGCAGACCAACCTTATCGTCCGTGATATATGCCAGGTAACGTTTATCCTTGGACGGATCTTTGGTAGGTACTATAGCAAGTCTACAATCATACAAGCCCCAATGATAATTATATTTGTGTTTGTTTATCAGGGTTTCATAATTTTATGGTTTCTCAACAATTTTTTAATTATAAAACTTGGCTTACCAGTTTTCCTATATTTTATTCTTACCGTTATACTAACTTACGCTTCCACAAAGAAGTGGCAACTTCACAACATGAGACTACAGCAAACATTGAATAACAAACATTACAAGAGATGTAAGTTAACAAAACCTGGATGGTTTTGACCTATTAACCAATATGGGTCATTTACTCCATCTTTCAAATCATGTGAGGTACAAATCTCAGCTCAAATTGAGATTTCACATAAATCTGAGTGTGACTTTGAGACAAATCTGTATATACCATTATAGCATTGTTATTCTATTTTGGAGTCAATTTCACAATGAAAGAGGGTTGACAATATTTAAGCTTAAATTTTGATTAGATTGCGATGCTTTGGAAAATCAGGATAGGACACAGCAGACTAAAGCAAGGGAATACGGTAGACTTTAACCATAACATACTTTTGTATAGGTGAACCATATGTAGGTCCAAGGAGAGTCTTTCTGCACATCTTTGTAGTCGCATTGTAGAGTTTGAACTTAAACTGAAAATAAACAATCAAACAATACATCCTCCAACCAGTATAGCAACTTACGGAGCAGCCCTGACTTAAGCAACAACCTATCTTAAGCAGCATTATCACATTTTATAAGTTAACTTTACTATTATTTTCCGCTTTATGTCCAGTTTGAAAGTAATGCCTTGATGGACTTTGAAAATATTTGAGTTAAGATAAGATAAGATCAACTTTCATTTAACATCCATAATGATTAACATAAGAAACATAAGCTAAATTGCTACAAGCTTATATTCAACATAACAAAGAAATCAGATTTTCAAAAGCTTGAAAGTTTGTGTTAACATTTTAAATGGGACGGACGAACAGGACAATCAGTATATGTCTCCCACAGGACAATCAGTATATATCTCCCACAGGACAATCAGTATATGTCTCCCACAGGACAATCAGTATATGTCTCCCACAGGACAATCAGTATATATCTCCCACAGGACAATCAGTATATGTCTCCCACAGGACAATCAGTATATGTCTCCCACAGGACAATCAGTATATGTCTTCCACAGGACAATCAGTATATGTCTTCCACAGGACAATCAGTATATGTCTCCCGCAGGACAATCAGAATATATCTCCCACAGGACAATCAGTATATGTCTCCCACAGGACAATCAGTATATGTCTCCCACAGGACAATCAGTATATGTCTTCCACAGGACAATCAGTATATGTCTCCCGCAGGACAATCAGTATATGTCTCCCACAGGACAATCAGTATATGTCTCCCACAGGACAATCAGTATATGTCTTCCACAGGACAATCAGTATATGTCTCCCACAGGACAATCAGTATATGTCTCCCGCGTCAGTACTAGCAGAGGTATAAAGAAGAGAAATTAGTACAAACCTGATCATTGGCTGTTACAATAAAATGTTCCTTAGTGATTGGTGGATACCATGTCATACATTGTGGTACTGCACTCTGTTCTATACGATCTGTACTCGCCAAACGAAGGTCATCTTTTGTACTATTCTCAAGGTCAAATTCCACGAGAACTCTATCAGCACCGAGCGACAAGAGTCGTGGTACATCTGCATCCAGCTGCTTCCCAAATACAATCTCTTTGATAGGTTTATAATGTGCTCGATATCGTCCTAAATACTCGTATGGATCATTGTCTACACCAGGACATCTCACATAAACAGACACTGTGTACTCCGCATCCTGAAATTACACCATTAATACTCCATCTAAATAATTGCGTAACATTTTGCGTAAAATGAAAAAATTAAAACACTGAAAATTACTTTACAGTATGTTTGCACAATCTTTATACCACAAGTTTCGATTAGTAACAGATTAATTTATTCATTAGTGATTGAAGGTTTCATGACAGGTTTTAATGTCATAAAAGTATATTTTTGTATATTTACGCAGACTTATGAATTTTTAAGCATAGCATGTTAAGCATGCCTTTGACTAGAACCCAACAAGGCAGCAGGAAGAGAGGCAGGCCAAACATGACCTGAAGAAGAACTCTCAACACCAAGCTCCTGGATTGAGAGAGGCCAAGCTGACTGCACAAAACTGTGTCTGATGGCAAGCTGTGGTGATGGCCCTATGTCTCAGTAGGGATGAAGAGGACTAACTATGAATTTACGCAACATCAATGGGATTTAATTTTGCAAACTAGATTATATGTGACATTAACAAAAAAATCAAACCCGCTGCAAATTTAGTAATTGACAGTATGCTGAAACATCTCGATTTGGCTAATGGGTATATAAACATGGGAGTAAACGGTTAAGACAATAAAAGTTAAACTTTATATAACGACCATTATGGTTAACATAAGAAACATTTAAGCTACAAGCTTCGGCTGCTTGTATTCAACATGGCCAACAAGAGTAACAAGACAAGAATATGTAAAATTAACCAAGTGGTGTTTTAATGATGTGAGAACTTACAGCAGTAGCTAAGTATTTAGAATCGTGTGAGAACTCGATATGTGTGATGGCATCTCGTGCATAACGGAATGGTTCCTCTACTTCATCTATCAGCGTGATCGAGTCTAATACACGTACGGTACCATTCACAAAACCAACAGCTGTAAAATAACAACAACCATTTTATAAAATATTTCAATATAAATTTTAAAATTGAACTCAAGTTTTAACAGAAATACACTTGAAACCAACCTCAGTGACTTATAATGTCAAATCAAATTATTCCCGGAAGGTTGAAAGTTCACAAATGTTTAATTCTAAAAATGTTCGCATGAATTTAATGTTGTTCCGAATACAAAATTGATTAAAACCAGAGTTCAGTAAACGCTTATGCCCCGGTGATAACCTTGTCCATAATAACTAGCTAAATCAATTAACTTGAAATTTTGATAGTTTTGTAATGGACAAACCAACGGACATGTGAATCACTTACATGCCTCCACATCAGTAGATACCAGGGCATAAAATTTACACAAATATAAAACTTACCTAGATACGCTCCGTTAGGTGAATAGTTACAACAACGGATGAGATTTCCTCGTTCAAACGTTCTTGTTACCATAACTTCTCTGTAAATAGAAAAATCAAATATAATATCAGATGTTATATCCTGCCCATCTATCAAGACCTATGTGTCCATTTTTAGCTTAAATTTTTTACTTTTAATCATTCTGCAAAATTAGCACTTTTCTGGTTGTCTGGGACAAGAGGTTTGGAATCTTAACAACTTTTATCTGTGTGCTAGCTCCACATGATGGATGATTGGGAATACTTCTGTTTAGAAATCTTAATTCTTTTTAGTATTTCTTGCTAAAGTAATAAATTTCTATTGATAAGAATAAGAATAATGAACACTTACTTCTTTTCATAGTTCCATACTTTGAGGAGTCCAGAATAACTTCCCATAACAACCACAGGTCTGTTAACAGAAAACAATCAAATGTTAGTCACATCATTTTAAAACTTTTCAAACTTTGAAAACATATGTATTTGTTGATTTATGAACTCTCAGTCAAAGGTTTGCAACAAAGGTCTTCAAGTTATGAAAGTATTTATTTACAAATTAGCTATGACTCAATTGGCAAACAACAGCTAAAATGAAAGCATTGTGAAAACTGCATTCATAGGTGGATAGTTCTGCAGATCAAAAGTAAGCTAACCTTGAATTGTAGACATTTAGTATGTGGAATTATTAGTTTTAAACCAAACATTTTGCAAGAGGAAATGTTAGCAAAGTTTTGACACAAAAATCAGTAATAGTTTCATGTCTTTGGTAAAAGTTAGAAATTTTGAAAATCCTGAAATATTGTCAATCTATCTAGCAAAAATAAAGACAAGAGCTGTCACTAGACAGCGCGCTCGACTATTCGCAGCCATTTGTCAGAAAAAATATAAGTTCAAAACAGGCCATTTAAAATTTGTATTATATTGAAACGTGAGTTACGCTACTTAGTTGACTACATGGCAATGAAAGCTAATGTACAATGGTTGTTGAGGCATGGCAATTATCTCAACACTGGACTATTAACAAATATTTGTCAGTGAAAATGATTTTAAGACTTCAAGCGGCACTGTACTCTATTCAAGAAATGTGTATGTTTAAAGGGAATTGTATACATCCACTGACATAACAAAGTTTCTACAAAATAATCATATGAGTAAGATATGATTTGTTAAAGGAGTCAATTTTAAAACAATGGTGACAAATTAAAATAATAATGTAGAGGATACAGTCATGTAATAAATCAGTGATGAGTTTAAAGTAGTTTAGTAATTATTTTTAGTATTGAATACAATACAAAGTTAAACTTTTCAATGCAATATCATTGATAGTAGGTGAGATATGGTTTGAATGTAACTTGCATGCAAAACTTTAACCAAGGAAAGTCTAAGTTAAAAGGGGCATAACTCGAATTAAACTAAAAATGGAGTTGTTACAATTGACCAGTACCATTGACTAATGATGATAAACAAGTGTTATAAGTTTCAATGCAATATCATAAATAGTAACTAAGATATGGCGTGAATAGAACTTGCATGTAAAACTTGAACCAATAAACTCCTATGTTAAAAAGGGGCATAACTGAAATAAAAAAATAATAGAGTTATTGCCCTTGACTGATACCATTGACTGATGATGGTAAACAAGTGTTGTAAGTTTCAATGCAGTATCATGGATAGTAGCTGAGATATGGTCTGAATGAAACTTGCATGCAAAACTTTAACCAAGAAAATTCTATGTTAAAAAGGGGCATAACTCAAATAATAATCATAATAGAGCTATTACCCATGACCGGTACCATTGCCTTATGATGGTTAGTAAGTGTTGTTAGTTTCAATGCCATAGCACAGATACTATTTGAGATATGGCCTTATTAGTAACTTGCATGCAAAACTTTAACCAAATTTTCTAAGTAAAAAAGGGCCATAATTTGCATTAAATTCATGCAAGAGTTATCTAACATGGTTGATTACATGACAGGGAAAGCCAGTGCAAAGTTTCAATCCAATATATGCACTGGTTATAGAAATATAACCAAGGTTAAAGTTTTGCATGCAAAACTTTAACCATATGCAACGCCGACGCCGACGCCGACACCGACGCCGACGAACAAGTGACTGTAATAGCTCTCATATTCTTCGAATAGTCGAGCTAAAAATAGCCCATTTTCGGACACTTCTGAACAAATCCGGACAATTTTGACCCATTTTTTTATGTAAAGTAACATATCGATGGCTTAGAACCAGAAGGTCGTAACTACATCTTACGACCTTATAAGACTCATACATATTTGAAATCTGCTTCACAAGGCGCTTCTTTTGAGCATAATTTCATGAAAATCTGAAATTGTCATGTTGACCAAAATGAATTTTTAAAAACTTGTTTTCTCATAGGTAAAGAGTAAATTACAGACAGTTTTCTCTTGTTTTCTCAATATATCGATTTGGTAGTTACGACCTTCTTGTTCTAAGCCATCGATACGTCATATGTGTATGTAAATATGTGTGATAGTATGAACTTACTCTGTGGGATGTGCAGCTAGAGCATGTATGGCTGCATCATGCTCTCTATGTATAACCTTCACCTTGGTACCATCAGCGGTCACGTTACCAAATATAGCCAGATTACTTCCTACGACAAAATCTCGGATCACAAATTGTCTCGCCTGGATAGTTGCATCGGGTGGATAGTTAGTGCCTTCCCTGGCCCTGTAAATACATATATGAAATATTCAAATATAGTCAGATTACTTCATACAACAAAATCTCGGATCACAAACTGTCTCGCCTGGATAGTAGCATCCGGTGGATAGTTAGTGCCTTCCCTGGCTCTGTAAATACAAATAGGAAATATTCAAATTCTGATTTCACACAGTTATTGAGTTAAAATGGTTGAACACAGAATGAAACTGCTGTCAGGCTCAGATAGAATTTGCTGGCTTAGAATGAGAAGGTCGATAGTACTACATATGACCTTATAAAACTGATATATATTTAAAATCAGCATCACAAGGCGCTTCTTGTGAGCTTATTATCATGAAAATCATAACTTGTCATGTTGAACAAACTGAAGTTGAAACATCTGGTTTTTCTAAGCCAGTGAATTCTATCTGACAAAACAGAGATAGACAGACGCATAACAAAAAGGTTCCAAATGTGGAGGTTGTTTTATTATTAGCTTTCAATGAATTATGCCTTTTTTATGGTGATTGTCAGTGAAAATAACAATAACAAATAACAGTGAAATTATCATTTTGTTATTTTCACTGTTTTGTCACCAATTTTGTCACCAATATCGTGCAGAAAAAGAAACACAATGTCAACAGCGCCGGGCTTCAAAATATGCGTTACGTCATTGTGATGTCATAATTGTCACGTCATGACGTTCTAATTCCAATGTAATTTTTCCAATTTAGCCAATTACTGTACCTTTTTTACGAAAAAATGAAGCAAATAATAGACAAATTTCTGACAAATTATATAGTGGATATTTGTTGATTTTGGTGAAAGATCTTATTTTATTTCAATCGTGATCGCAGAAAATTATATTTTCACTTGTGGCAACGCCACTCGTGAAAATAATGATTTCTGTGATCGCTCGGTGAAATAAAATTCGATCTTACACCAAAATCAACAAATATCCTCTATATAATTTGTCAGACAAGTCAGTTTGTGTAACAGGTTTATGCAAGTCAGGCACACATACATATTAAAAGTTAATTTTTAAATAAATAAAGAAAAAAAGCATCTTTGCAAATTCTCATAATAATACAGTATCAGACATTAGGCTGTTTGAAATATTTAGGTAACTAAAACACTTATAATTATTTACAAACCATGTATACTTACAAGCCAAGGAATTCTGGGTTAAACGCAAATGAAATAGCACCAACTGGACCAAGTTTCAAATCTTGATACCTAAAAAATAAATCAATATTTAGGTAATCATAAAAACAACAGTATAATATTTTCTACAATATTTGTATTTTCATAAACAAAACTGCATATTTATCTACGTTTTAACTATTACATCAAGTTTCAAATCTTGATACCTAAAAAAATAAATCAATATTTAGATAATCATAAAAACAACAGTATAATATTTTCTTCAATATTTGTATTTTCATAAACAAAATTGCATATTTATCTACGTTTTTTAACTATTTCCATATAAACTAATGCAAAATTTCCAACAAAACAACTTACCAATGTACTAATTTTAGACTCTGATCAAAGAACTTGACATGCCCTGCAACATCACCCACAACGATATACCTACAATAGAAACATTATAAAACTATATGTACAACAGATATGATCCTTCATTGAAAAGCCATTTATGAGGTCCATAAAAATCACAAATAGTTAATACCGTATAGAAAATACCAGAGTGCAAGACTGTATGTCATGTTCTTTAACATGCCTGTGTACAACACTGATACATGCAAGACTATTAAGATGAAAAATGCAGAAAATCATTTCAGAAATTATCGAGTAGTTCAGCTGAGATTTGAACATAGAACCTCTCAAGCTACAACAAGACATATATTCTTTATTTACGTCTCATTCATGTACATTTACACACATAAAATTTCATATCATAATAAAAACATCTCAAATGTACATAACCATTGAAAATTGAATTACAAGAGACATTAAGGTACTATAATTCTCATATATGATACCACATTAACGTAAACATATTCACATTATTATATTATAAGAACTATTAAGATATCACATATATCACAACAATGTCACCCCCAAAAAGGTTTAATAGTAAAACAATTTAAGTATTAATCTTGCAGGATTTGTTATTATCACAGTTACTGCACACTGTATACACATTATCTAAGGCACTTCGTGTGAGCTTACTATCATAAAAATCTATTTACAAATATAATGGCTTGTAACCGAATTATATAATCTATAATTTGAATTCTAATATAGTGTATAAAAACTACCTATTTAATTGATTGAAATTTATTCGAAATAAGTTTAACTTTGATATAAATTTTTATGCATGAGTGTGTGTTTTCATTTAACACGTAATTTTAATGATTTTTTCTTCTTAGCGTCTGTCGATGAATGTGTTTATTTATTGGCGTGTTATATTGAGTTATAGTTTCACTTTATTTGAGTGTTTCATGTAAATACTGGTTATGTCCATATGTGACATCATAGATTTCCTTTTGTTATTGCTTTATCATCGTCATTACCATTACACCAGAAGGTCATATGAAAATAAGATGTATATTGTTTAAAACTTCGTTAAATAAAGATGTTATTATTATTATTAATATTACCTGTCTGTAGTAGTTAACACATTGATACCACGGTCCTGAAGACGAATAATCTTCAAAGCTTTTTTGTTTGCCGACGGCTCTGAGCTGACCACTGAAACAAAAGAATATGAAATAAACTGAATGTAATAATCATCACAAGGTTACAAATAACTTAAAAGCTGTTGTAATCAGTCATACATCCCTAAACATGTTAGTCTAATGAGTTTTTCAGGAAAAACTTGACATGCTGACAAATTTCTTAAGAATTGGTCTGATTGGCAGAGCACAATTTTGAAGTTAATTTTTTATACCCTAGCCGTTTATTTTTTGTGAATCCAAGCAGGTATCAAAGAAATAGATCATATTATTTAGACCCTTAGCAATCGACTTATGTAAATAAAATATGACAATTTATGTAAATAAAATATGAAAAAATGTTAACATCAATAAAAGCAACATGTTTCACAAACAAACAAATCCCTGTCCATAGTAGGAACAGCACGACAACAATATGTTAGAACAACAAACTTCAAAACATGTAATAAAATATGCAAACAAAACAACACAATATCATTCATCAACATACAAAAAACTCAAACTCTCCAGTCAAACTCTCAAGTCAAACTCTCAACTTAAACTCTCAACTCAAACTCTCAATTCAAACCCTCAACTCAAACTCTCAACTCAAACTCTCAATTCAAACTCTCAACTCAAACTCTCAACTTAAACTCTCAACTCAAACTCTCAATTCAAACTCTCAACTCAAACTCTCAATTCAAACTCTCAACTCAAATTCTCAACTCGCATCTCACTCACTTTGCCAAAATCCTCGCTCATCTTAGAAGAAAAATAACAAGATTTCGTTAGCAGTTCTTAGACCCTTATGCCATGGTCTTTAACCTTTTTACTTACAACTATTCATTAACTTATAGTTTCAAGTTTAAATTAATTTTATCACTCCAAATTCCACATTCCTGATGGAATGAAAAAGATTTATAGATCCACAATCATGTTCAGAAACTTTGTATGGAATCAGACTTACATTCAAAGCAGATGTTCTACCACCAGGGGCCTTATTCACCAACGTTGTAAGTCTAAAACATAGACTTAGACTTTATATTGTCAAATGTTCTATTCGCTTGTATGTTGTTATAAATGTACCGATTTTGATATAAATTGGTAAACATGTTCAGTGGGTAACAACAAATAGTCAGATTAAATTTCACTTGGTTAAACATAGTTTCAAAGAAATAGCAGTGATTATGAATAATGACAAATTTAAGTCTAAGTCTGATTTTTAGACTTACAACGTTGGTGAATAAGGCCTTAGGCTATCAAGATGGACTGTTATAGTCTTAAGCCTCAGAAAACAAGCGACATGATGTTAGAATTCAAATACATTTTGATTCACATGACACCAAGCTGAATTATGTTAGAACTCAAAATATATGATTATCCATAGTACCACTCAATTATAAACATATGCATATTCTAGTTGTAATCACTTCATCATACACAGTACTCTACCTTCATGTTTATATATTTCTTCCATTTGTTCTATATACATAAAGTTTGTAGAATATTAACAGTTTAAAAAATGTACAGAATTTAAATAGAACAGGACTGGTCCCTTATGGTGATTGGCTTAATTTTCAACAAATGCCATAATGACCATCCACTGAGGATTGTCTCAGTAGATCACAAACATTTGAAACCAAAGAGGAGAGAAAGAGAACTCCCTTACTAGAGTCAGGAATATAGCCCCTATTACTTTCTGAAGTAGAATAGATGTACCCAAGTACCTATTACCACTACGCACAAAATGGAATCTCAACAGTCGTTGATAGTAGACACTTATAGTTCTATAGCAAATATGTTGGTTACTTATCAGTGCAGAATTCTGCAGGATAATAAAATATTGGAAGTTGCCTTATAAGGGAAACATTTCTAAAATATTGTAGATTACTTGAATGATAGAAAATGGAAATGACCAAGGGGAGCTAATCCACATGTTTGCATGTAGATATGTTTAGATATGTGTAGATATAGATGATCTATCACAAGTTGTCAATTGATATAAATTTATATTAAACGAGTTTTGGAAATTTTATTAAGCGATCCTCTGGCGAGCCTAATAATATTTCCTGAACGAGTTTAATATAAATATATCAATTGACAACGAGTGATAGATTCTTTTTATCATATGACACTAAAAACGCAAAATACGCATTGATTTATTGGAAAAAATCAATATCTTATACTACACACATGGTACGTATAAGTACTGGCTATACTAACCTGGATACAAGGAAAGTCATGTGATAAATATTACCTTTTGTAACTGGTTTATTGTTGTCCCATACTACAAGGTTACCGATGGATGTAGCTGTGAGAGCCCGGGAACTGTTTCTTTGAAATATAGACTGGCTGTATCTACCAACTTGTTTGTTGAAATCCTGGTCTGTAAGGGGTGGGGCAAAGTATTCCATGTGTCCATTATTCTGTAGTTAGAGAATAAGATACATAAATACTTAATCAACAAACATGAGACACAAATATAAACAATACATGCACTTTACTAGACATGTTAAAATTGAAAGAAACATTAAAAAGCATCGCCTACGAGTGCTAGACTTGACTTTCTCGTTCTTGATAGTATCTATGCTTGTCTGTGAGTGAAAGTTGTAAGAGTATCAAGGGCAGATAACTCAATAAATATAGTCCACAGGGTAATCAGCCTAGTCAATATGGATGCCCTTTGTGATTACAAACTAGGTTCAGTCTCAATAAGATACCTTTGAAGGCTTTGATAGCATATGAGAAAATGACTCTTGACGATAAACATAACCAACGCACAAGCAGACTCACACACAGAATATCCGATCAAAACAACAGCTGGACTATTTTCTTCGAAAGGTATTGCTGGTATGTGCAGTTCCAATGTGGGTATAACTCTGGTGGAAACATGAACAATAAAACATAAAAAAGTTGGAATTGAAAATAATATACAAAAAATGTACTAACCCAGTTATAGAAGATAACTTGAGAATCACTGTTGGTAACTAGATAGTGTATATCTTCAGGATTGAATAAGATGGTATGTTGTACACCGTATGATGGTTTCAGCTGAGCAGAACAAAGGGGTGTGTCTCCATCTACAGTCCACTCCCAGATTGACAACACCTGACAAAAAACATTGTAACGTATCAAATAAATATTCTTCTGTGAACAAAATACTGAGCCAACAACAAAATGTAGATCTAGTATTTAATATCATGTGTAATTAATTTTGTGATCAAGGTTATTTCAAGACTTATTCAGTTATTTAAACTTAGTTTATATTATATTTTAAACTGTTACACCAGGCCTGTAAAAGAAGCAAAAAATCTATTTGGAAAACAAGCCTGCCATCAGTTAACGCTTACAGCCGGGTGATATCCTGGTCCATAATAGCTAGCCTAAGTCAATCAACTTGGAAGTTTATAATGAACGAACAGACAAACAAACTGACAGGACAATCACTATATACTTCCGATTTCAGTAGATGTCGAGGCATAAAAACAACAGGCTCTGTATCTTTGAACACTCAAAGTGTCAGCCTCACTGAGGCCAATGGAAAATCTGGCAGTTATCAAAATTGATGAAAACTTACAACTGCCACAGTCACTCAAATACAAACAAACAACATATACTGGTAATTTGCACTGAATTCACTACGTCATGAACTGCACTGCCAGGGGGACACAAGTTTAAAACTGCACTTTCTATTTACCACAGGAACACAAACACAAAAAGGTGTGCAATTATGACATAAAGCATTAATAAACATCAAATGCTTTCTACAGTAATACAGAGCAACCTCTCCAGAATATGACCGGCAGATACCTTCAAAGATCAACACTCCCAGTATAACAGCATAGTAGGGCTGTAACGGTACGCTCACGATATGATACGTACTGTCAATTTTTCGAACGTTCGGTATATTTCGGTATGATACAATATTCTCTAACAGCAGCTTAAAATACAACAATTTTTAAGTGACTATAAATTTGTTCTATAACAGCAATTACATTTTGTATTATATGGCTATCAAATATTTTAAATAAATTTCGACAATATGAGGCATATCTTGATACAATTAAAACGAGTGATGCATCGTAATTATACATAATCAGAGGTCTTTCAGACATTTTCATTCCCTGAATATTATTTTACTCATAAAAATTAAGCTTAAATACCGAACCGTACCGAAATTTGCAACTCTTGTACCGTGAACCGTGTAGGACTGAAGTCCGCAGTCTTCGTGTACGTGGTATACCATAACAGCCCTACAGCATAGTATGTATTGTTTAAAGTGTGTTGCTGTAGAGAGGATGTAGAGAGATATGTGTGTTACCTGTGTTTTAGCTGCACTTATTGTTGCTAGGTAACGAGCATCTGATGTCATTCCCACAGCAACAACACCACCATCTTCACTTCCTGTTGTGTCAAATATTGTCTGAATTGGTACACTGTAACACAAACATTGGTCAAGTAACAAACAGATCACAATTGGTTCATAAATTACAGTAAAATCATTTAATTTCAATGGGACAAAATTTCGTGGTTTTGGTAAAGACAATTTCAATGGTGTGTAAATTCATGGATTTTGAATTTCAGGTGATAAATACAAGGGTCAAAATTGTTGTTTGATGGGAGTTGATTTCATGGTTAAAGGCAAACCACGAAATACATGAAATTTAACCCCCATGAACGTTAATGATTTTACAGTACACTCATTTATTTTAGGTGGATTGTGAAACAATCTTGATATCTCATTTCTGATGTTATCAATCACTACAAGGATATGAGAGAGAGAAACAGGCTTCCCTTCTGAGCTGAGCGTCTAGCAAGAGTATCACTGGTACCATGTTTTTTTGTGTTTGATATGATGCCGTCTGGATGGAAGCTGGGACTTTAGAAGTGGTCATTAAATTCCATGGATTTTTGTATTTAAAAGAGGTCAGCATTTTGTGCAGGTTTGATTTTAGTACAAGTTTAACCACCAAATCAACACAAATTTAACCTCCATGAAATAATTAGTTTAACAGTATTAGTAGTTATATCAAACATCCACAAAAATTCAACAAGAATTCAATGCCAATGAAAACTAAGTAATTTCAAGTAGTATAAAAGTTTACCCAGTGTATGTATCCCAGACAATGACCATACTGTCCTTGCCTTTATCCCCGGTTACCAACCATCTCTTGTCCTCACTTACACATGTACACGTGATCGGGTTAGACTAAAAGTGAAATAATCTTTGATATGTAATTTTTCTTTAAACAGCATATATTTTCATCCGATGTATGCTGGTCTGGAAACATGACTAACCACTGATGTATGAGCCTATGAGGATGTAAAGTACATGTACAAATCATCAAAATCTTTAATACATAACATATTGATGGCTTAGAATTAGAAGGTCGTAAGTCCCACTTACGACCTTTTAAGATTCATACATATTTAGAATAAGCATCATAAGGCGCTTCTTATGAGCCCATTTTCATAAAAAACCGAACTTGTCATGTTGACCAAAATGAAGTTGTAAAAGTTTGTTTTACCATAAGTAAAGAGTAAATGTCAGACAGTTTTTCCGTGTTTTCTCAAAATATCGATTTGGTAGTTACGACCTTCTTGTACTAAGCCATCGATAAGTAACTTGTCAATCAATGCCTTTTCTTGACCTTAATCCTTTTTATATGTAGCATGAAAAGCTATTCTGTGGCTTCTATAAGTTAATGCCATTAACAAGAAAAGGTACAATTAATTGTTTGTTTAATTTTTCATGAAGTTTCAAATACAAGTCGCTCAAACAAAATTTGATCTACCAATGTCATTACATTGTTATCAAGCAAGATACAAAATTACTCAAATCATCATAAACTAATCTTTTTAAATATTAACACAGTCTTAAATAGCAGTAAGGAAGTTATACTTACATGTCCCTGAAGTATATGTTGTCGGTTACTGTTGAAGTCATACAAGATACCAACATGTGCGCATGAATACATGATCACCTTACGTGTATTGTCTGTCAGATTCAACACAGGTACGCTTCTATTCAATCCAAATGACCAGATGATATTCTGAAGTGAAAATTTAAAAGAAAACTATTTTTAAACTGCAATTTGACTCTTTGGAATTTGACAAGTACCAGTTTTAAAATTTTACCGAAAGAGTCAAGTTTTCTTTGTTTATAATTACAAATCTCCTAGCAATATTTTGAAGACTAATGAAAATTAGATAGTCAGGTCTAAGGAGTCATTTTCGACACTTCACTTTTGGAGGCTAGTGAAAGCACAAGCATTGTCGCTAAGCTGGAGAGTTTAACGACAAGATCACAGAGTTACACAATTACTGGAGTGAAAATAATATATAATTTTATTACAAACGTAATACTGCAGGAAATAGCTGATCATTCATTCTTTCCTATGCCAACAAATGGTCTCTGTACTTGTATGCAATTCTGAAAAAGACCAGAGTTTATTTAATACATGAACTATGACTTACCAGGGCAGCATTAGACATGGTACCCTCCAGTCCAGATTCTGGTCTATCAGGTGATGGTATCTGTGGTGCTTGAGGGATCTCAGCCATGTCTTCTTGTTTAGGGGAAGATGGTTTCCCCTTCTCGCTAGCAGCTGAGGGAGGTCTAGCTTGAGCTTCTACAATAACAAAATAATAGTTGATAGTAAGTGAAGGTCAATATTTTCTTATAAAAATGTTTTGTTTATCATTCAACTTATTCAAGTTTTTTTATCAGCAATTTAAATTAAACTATTAATTAATTTAAACAATAACTAAATATACTGTAAAATAATTTAATTTTGATGGGACAAAAATTTGTGGTTTTGGTAATTAAGACCATATTGATGGGACCTTAATTTGTGGATTTTGCATGTTAGGTAATAAATACAAGGGCCAAAATTAGGTTTGGATGGCATTTGATTTCGTGGTTAAAGTTGAACCACTAAATTTAATCATTTCACAGTAGATACAATAATTTATAACAATGTATGTATAGTCTAAAACATAGAACGAATCGCACAGTGGAATACAGCGTGACAGATCACATTTTCCATATCATACATGTCTAGTTTTCTGAATCCGTATCATGCATGTCTGACGTTTGACTTTTTTATGAATGGACGTTGCGTTATACGCCGACATTCGTAATATCATTATCAATGTTTACACAGTGAATGCATTTTCATGTGTAAAAACCCTTTTTCGCTTTTACGGATATATAATAAAAGAAATATCACTGCAGTTGTGTTGATACCTCTGTGCGTATTACATCTCCTTGCTTGCGTTATACCATATCACACACGACATAACGGTCTCACGAGATACGGCATTACACAAGCAACTCTAGGTAATACGACCAGACGTATCAACACACTGTAGTGATATTCCGTATGTACCATGTATTATACCTTCAGCGTGTTGAGTATTTTCTGCATCCATTGCTTGTTGTTCTGATTGTTGTTGTTCACTTTCAGCTTGTGTTTCATCAGTACCCTGTGTTTGCTCATCAACGCCAGTCGTGTTTGCTTCATCAACACCAGTCGTGTTAGCTTCATCTACGCCAGTCGTGTTAGCTTCAGTTTGGGAAGTATCAGCTTCGTCTAAAACATAAAATGATTTCAATATATATCAATACTATCACGATTATACAATATGTGATTCAGACTACAGCCGTGAAGACTGACTAGGCACCCACCTAAATTGTAGCTCAGTTTCTTCAATGTACCGATATACCCAGACTTGCACCTCCCTGTTACAATAGATGTTAATTGTTGTGAGTAATAAATAGAAACACCCAACTAACTATATATATGTTGCTGTGACATTATCATTCAGACAGTTTACTGTGATACAGATATTACTTGTAACAGGACTGTTTGCTGTGATGTTTTAATACAAAATAACTTATAAGGAATGTGTTTACTGTATTATGCCGGACAATAGCTATACATAACTAATGTTATATTGTTGTAAATGAAATCTGACTTAGAATAAAGATTGTATTAAATTGTATAATCTCCTATGTAATCTGTGTAACAAAAAAAGAATGCATATTGACTCTGTAAACAATAAATGTATTTGTGAAACTGGATTCCTGTTGATCACTTTGATTTACCGGTACTAATTCTCGTTCGTTCATTGTCTTATAATTTACCACTGACTTTTGTCTGGAAGGTTTGTCGCTCAACTTTGATGTATTAAGTTCTCACGCTTTGCAAGCACTGCGATCCGTGAATGTACGATAAACTCCCTACTCGCTGGGAGCCTCTCTATGTGAACTACACCGGTCTATTTTATACTTCTTCGTAAATAAATTTATGTTTTCTTCAGTAACAATCACTATACTACTAATGGCGGCCACAGTTTGGACCAAACAACAAACTAAGTCTTTTCTGTAACGACAAGATCGACATGTCTAACAATACTGTGACTATAATTACGCGGGCAGCGGTTAAATACCTGACAAGCGGATGAATATTGAAACTGACCAATGATTGACCTGATTTGTGTTTACTGGCTTCCTACTGTAAGTTGGTTGTTATTCCTTAATTAATTAATTTTGTACTGCTAAAAGTTTTGTAAATGCGTATTAACTCTGTAAACAACCAATGTATTTGTGATAAAAATGTACCTTTCTGTTCGCTTTGTTCGTCAGCTTTTTCATCAGCATTTGCATTTGTGTCAACTTCATCAGTGGCTTCTTGTTGCACTGGACTTTTTGATTCAGGACTCTTCGCCTTAGTCTCTTCATCACCTCCCTCTCCGACTGGACTCTTCGACTTCCTGCCCTCATCAGCTGGAATCTCCGGACTTTTTGATTTGCGTCCAGCATCATCTGCTTTGGACTCTTCCTGAGGGGTGCTTGGTTTTTGTTCTGCATCTGTTTGAACTGGGCTCTTTGTTTCAGCTTGGGCATCACCTTCACCCGTATTTTGGGTAGGTGAATCGGGTTTTGCTTCTTGTGTTACATCTGCGTCCGGAGCCTGCGTTGGTGAGGTAGGTTTGGGACTTTCAGATTTTTGACCTTCGTCGTCAGCCATTATCAATAATTATCGGCTATTATTTATCTATAATTTTACGTCACTATGTTTAATATCACTCCAAATGTATACACCAACACGAATTACACGATCATTTCAATTTAAACCGCTATATTTCCCCCTAGCAACTTTGTTTACTCTGTCGCCAGTGAAGCTACCGAAAACAGGCTTCATTACCGAAAACTAATGTTTATGTCGTAAAAAATAAAACTTATTTCACCTATCTAATACATGAAATGAATTCAAATAGTTTATTATTATATACATGTATGTTCAATAAAGCTTCGATCAATATGTCCATGTTAAATGTTTGCTACAGATAAGTCATCCAGATAATTTAAGTTTACGACATTATGTTAGGCATCACATCACTAAATTTTGTCTGTGCGCGGAGTAACTCATGTGCTTACTCTCTGTGAAAGAAATCATGTTATTTCCCTTGGATTGCAGCCAAATTTTAGTTCTGGCTCAAATCAGGGTGAATGCACTCCATCCTATTTTCTCTTATCTTATGTGACACAAATGACATGTATGTCATAAAACGCTTATTTGATACAGAGAGCGTACAAAATAATAATTCGCTCTCTGAATCAAACTAGCGTTTTGCAAACTAGCGTTTTGCATGTTTGATAGTGTATGTATGTTGCATACTGTAAAAATATTACTACTCGAGGGTGGTTTATTTTCGTGGGCGCTCTGAACAATGAAATTAAATCCCAACAAATACTAATAATTTCTATTGTATATCCATATATGACATGGTGGATAAACGGATACCCTTCGAAATGTTTTTTACCAAAAACCCCCACAAACTTTGGTCTCATTGTAATTAATTGAATTTACATTTCTGTATTACACGGGAAGCGATTCCAGGCCCGGATCCAGAAATTTCTGAGTGGGGGGGCACGAGGTATGCACGGGATTCCGGGGGGAGGGTAATTGCTTAATATGTGTGTGAAAATGCACAGAAAGGGGATACATTTTAATTTTGTATATATGTGGGGGAATCCATAGTTACCTTTTTATGTTATCAGCGTTAACATGTATATTGTGTATGTCCGTGCATATTAGTAAGTGTTCAGATACAGTATTTTATATAGCAGCTTTAATCCTTTGACCATTGGAATATTATAACATAAGTAGGGGGGTCCGGGGGCATACTCCCCCGGGGAATTTTTTCAAAACAATGGATGAATCTAGTGCATTCTAAGCCTATCTGGGAGCCCTGAAATATCTTTTTTTCTTAATTCCGCGAGTTAACCTTAATGGTTTAGTAATGATTATTTAAAAGTCAAAAGGTAATATAATGAGCTAGGACAAAATTTCTCTTGTAATTGATTTCTGTCATGCAACAGCTACGTATTAACACATTCAAGTGCATGGTATATTAAAAATATTCTGCGAGCGTAGCAAGCACGAAAAATGCCCATCTTACAAATACTTTATCATCTAGAACATAAGAAAAAGTACCCATATTATTTAGAGATATGTAAGACTAGTTTAGGCCGAACATTATACATTTGATATGAATTATTGAGGAGGCAAAACTATGTATGACTACTTGTTCTGACATCGGGGACCTGACTTCTACAGGTCCCATGACTCCTACACCCATGAATTGTGAGATTCAGAAGCATTTTTCGTATATTGTAAGTGCTCATTCGCTTAGTCAAAATAGTCAATTTCTTTCTGGTGAAATATATTTACAGAGTATAAGTATAAGTTTTGTAGACATACTGTCAGCTAATTAACCCACATAATACGATAGAACAATGATAACTATGCTGTTCTTATGTACATGTACATATATCTTTCAGAGAGAATTATATCAGTTCCGTTTTTAGAAGCGTTGTTTTTATCGCCAGAGTTATAACACTCTTCAAAGGGCACAGAATAAAAAGCACATTTCAAAAAACATCAGTTGATGTACACCTATAAAGTCTGTGGCAGTCGCTTTCAACACATTATTCTTTAGGTTTTTTGGAGCCCCCGTGAATCAGTGTTACGGCCACCAGTGGTTATGTTGTAGACGTCACAAGTAACTACAAATGTGACATAAATATTTGGCAATAATGAACAATCTGGGCTCGTCGTAAGAAGTACCATTAGCAAACTTTGATTAAGGTGGGGATAGGTCGTATTAATAACTTCATTTTCTGTAGACTAGTCGTAATATGTATTTAAAGTTATTTTCTTCCATTTCATTCAGGAACAAAATAAAGTGTGTCTGTTCAATATCTGTTTTATTATTTATTCAAAGTTTTTAAAAAAAAAATCTCAGCCAACTGGGGGGGCACGGGCCCTCGTGCCCACCGCCTGGATCCGTGCCTGGATTCAGGAGGTACTGTATGCATGAGGATACATGTATCATAAATAAATAAATGTGTATCATATTAAGTCGACATTAACTGGCCCTTTCAATTGGGGTGACACTATAATAAACAAATTTTACCTTATTTCAGAGATTTAATTTCACGTGGAAACTATACGTACCTTTGCTAACCCGGGCTATAGGGCTACTAGGAATGTCAGACTGCCCAGAGTACAGAATAATGTTATCGGGCGAGAAATGTAAAATCAGAATGATGTTACAATAACAAGAGATGCTTAAAAACAAGTATGCACCCATGGCAACCCAATACTGTAAAATCATTAATTTTCGTGGGGGATTAAATTTTGTGGATTTTGTGTATCCCCTTTAACTACGAATTCAAATCCAATTGAACACTGATTTGGGCCCTTGCATTTATTACCTGAAACGCAATATCCGTGAACTAATGTCCCATCGAAATGGTCGATTTTTACCAAAACCATGAAATTTCATCCCATCAAAATTAAATGATTTTACAGTAGTTGAAACTGTTTAAGGTCATACCAACTTCAAAATCAATAGGGTCAATCCTCTGTTACTAAGCAACCTACATGTAAGGTTTGATGTTCCTAGGGCAATGCGCGCTTGAGTTATTGAACAGAAACCGACCGACCGACAAAAACAAAGCAACATACCCCAGCGGTGGTATATTGTATTCACAAAGTATCTTAAGTGAAAACTTAAAATTTTCTAAAAATCTCAAATTTTTTTCCGTGTATCAGTAAGAAACAGGAAAATCAAGATTAACAAATATTCATATTGTTAAGAAGCAATATTTAAAGAGCTACAGTAATCACATTTTAAACATGGGTTACTCGTTGTTTCTTTGGAAATATGTGCAGCTCAATATTTTAACTTAAGTCAAAATATTTAAGTTTTCACTTAAGATGCTTTGTGTAAACCACCCCAGGTCCCTCATCATAGATGGGCATAATGATATAATTACACATGAAGTGTACAATAACAATGTAAGTTAGCAGAAAAAAGTCTAACCACAGAGAATTGAATGTTAGTTGTAGGTTTTATAAGATAGCCCTATGACCAGGGAAAATTAAAATGTTAAAGGGTGGTTGCGCGAAAAAACAGCTGAATACCACTCGTAGGTAACGTTTACTGGATATTGCAGGTAAACGAGCCGACTTTTGACAGATTGGATGGAAATAATCGTCATCCAATGGTTATAGTAAAGGGATATTTCTCTTACTTCCATAGATTTCTGTAAGTGGTAGGTTATTTATATTATCATGTACATAATATATAAATCTTAATAATATGCATGATTCAATGTAAAACATTGTTTTGTGGGGAAAATATTGTCATTTGCGATGCAGACTCACACAGAAAAATACGACCATATCGCATATTTTGAGATTTATTTACTAAATCAGGCAAAAACTAAAATATGTTAAATGAGCGATCTCAAAATGTCATTCATCTAGGTATACTGAAAATTAAAGTTTAGTAGCATAATAATTGGCAGTGTATCTTGTGGTATCTATTTAGTTTGTGCACCAATATGCCTGTACGAAATATTTCACCCGGAAATGACACTTAAGTGTTACTTTGATTCCAGGCGTAAACATATTTCCTGGCGTAATTCATTTTATAAAAATTTAAAGGAAGAAGTGGATTTCGGGCAGATTTCAAGCGGAAACCAGGCGTAATCAGGGTGGAAAACATGGGCGAAATATGTAAATTAGGTGGAGCAGAATTTAAAATTACGTGCAGAATTAACTATTACCCAGCAAACTACTGGGCTCCATATGAGCTGGCCCAGATTCTACAAAATATAAATTGTATTTTTCACCATACATAACCCATGGCGCAATACACTGCTTTGTGGCAACACTTCATTGTGTCCCCTGGGATAGAACAGTTGAACTTTGTCTTTTATGCGTTATTATCAAAAATAATTCTCGAAAGCAGACGATGATTACGTTACGTGATGACACAAGTGTTCTATGTCTGCTACTAAAAAATCATTGTTGTCACTCTGTTTTGAAACGTGCAATATATTTCTACTGCACGGATTACTGGGCGAAAAACCTGCCGATTTGGGACAAAAAGACGCTGCGCATAGTCATGCACTTTTCATAAAAGTTAAGAAAGTCACCTTTTGAAACTTAGCCATACACACGTTGGCAACATAGTCTTGAGTACCTGTGTTATAAGCCTTTAAGGGACATCGGTAATCAAATCTTTGCCAAGCGAGTACTGTTAGAACTGTTTGTAGCAGATATGAAAAGAACACCAACCGTATTTCTACGCCATAAATTCAACTTAGCGTGAAAAACATACGTTAATTTTGTGTTGAGTTGAGAATATACTGTGGATCTATCTAGAGAACACTTAGAAATAATTTAAACGCGCATAGAGTAAGTATTGAGAAGATTGCACATTTGTAAAAGACGTGAAAATGACTGCTTGATTTATAAGTCGTAAGAAATCACCAGAGATGACATTTTTCAGGACGAGTAGGTGCCAGCAAGTAACGTCATAATGACGTCAAAGAAGTCGGACTTGCGGCGATGTTAGTACTTATGTCGCATGTAAATGCACATATCTCAAGAATTGCCTGGTGCATTTTTGTGAAATTTGGCCATCATATTTAAATTAGACTGAAGTAACAGTGTGAATAATGCCATTGTTTTACTGGCATCATGAACGATTTTATAGCATCAGTGACATTACGTTAAGTTATACCCACGTATATGTGAAAAATGAATCATGTATGAAAAAAATATATACCGTATAGCTGGTTATTTTTGCGGGTGTAATATTTTGCATTTTTGCCCATAAAATGGGTGTGTTATTTCTGCTGGTTATAATTTCTGCTGATTCACAAAATGACAAGAGTTAATTTCTACGGTTTGCTAAATGGTAAGAATTGACATACACCAGTATCATTACCAGTCTGATCTATGTACATTGTAATGAATTATTACAGTCCAAACTGTGGATCGCACTATAACATAATTATCACTATACATGTACAGACAAACAATGCTTGCTTAAATTATAAACACCTTTTAACACTAGACAAACTGCAATAAACTATACAATAATCAAGTTAACTTGTGAATTAATACCGGTCCCCTTGATTATTATTTGTATATAGTGGAGATAATATTCTGCATGAACATTTTCTATGGATGACAAAATTCGGCGTAGATTAAATTCTGCGAATTGATCTTGGACAGCAGAATGGCAGAAATTTCCACCCCACAGAAATAATGAGCTATACGGTAGTAGTTTAAATATGTGAATTTTATAAATGAACAAAATAATACAGTAATGTGATGATAATGAATGTATGAATTAAAAAAGTCATGTAGTTATATGAATTTAATGAATGTATAAAATAGAATTAATAGTAACAAAAAAAATGTGAATACTGAATATAGAAATTGACATATAAGTGCACGATAAACTTTTTGGTTAAATTCTTTTTCCTGAGAGATGACATTTACAAGTCCAAAATCACACTCCGTAAAAATGACTAAGTTCAAAATTCCGTCTTAGCATGGAAAAAATTTGCTAAGTCTAAAATTCCCCTCCATAAAAATTCCGCCACAAATTCCCCTTGACATTAATGTTGGAAGTTAACATTCAGTAGTATGACGACCGAACCGATTTCCCGGCAAAATGTTCTGTGTGTAAATTATAATCAAGAAAAAACTCGCCGTTTGCGGACAAAATCGCAAATGTTTTGAGTGTAAAACGGTATTCATTTCAAATAATTTGACACTCTGATAAAAGTATTTATTGGTTATACATATCTGAATAGTCAATCCCAAAGCAACCTATATTGGCGAATGGTTTTAACTTTAAAGTGTAGTCATGACTCAATGCTAGAAATTGAACTATATATCGCTGGCATAGAATGAGAAGGTTGTAACTACAACATCAATATTTTGGAAAAACAAGAAAAAATGTCTGGCTATCACTCTTTACTTACAGACAAAGTACTTTGTAATAAATAAAAAAAAACAAGACTGCGTTCAATAAACGCTTATGCCCCCGTGGAAGCCATGTCCATAAAAAGCTAAGTCAATCAGGGGCCATTATTCAGTTAAAATGTTTGATAGTGTTACATGGCTTTGAACTCTAAGGGGCTTATGATGGTAAACGAATAATGCCACATTTGAAAGCAGTGCCTTGATCGACTTCATGTGTGATCTGGTGATACAGATGTTATGGTTCTTTGTCACTGCACTTCTCCAAGTTGCCATCTATTCATATACCAAGTTTCAAGTCAATATCTTAAACACTTTTGAAGATACACTCCTGTCAAAATTTGATTCTGAAAATACTAAAGGGGAGATAATTCAAAACTAAGATAGAAAGAGTTATTGTTCTTGGTCATTGCACTTCTCCAAGTTGCCATCTATTTATATTCCAAGTTTCAAGTCAATATGTTTAATAGTTTTGAAGATATACTCAGAGCAAAATTTGACTATAAAAAAACACTAAAGGGGAGATAATTCAAAATTTAAGACAGACAGAGTTATGGTTCTTTGTCAATGCACTTCTCCAAGTTGCCATCTATTTATATTTCAAGTTTCAAGTCAATACGTTAAATAGTTTTGAAGATACGCTCCAGACAAAATTTTATTGTAAAAATACTAAAGGGGAGATAATTCAAAATTTAAGACAGACAGAGTTATGGTTCTTGGTCATTGCACTTCTCCAAGTTGCCATCTATTTATATTCCAAGTTTCAAGTCAATATGTTTAATAGTTTTGAAGATATACTCAGAGCAAAATTTGACTATAAAAAAACACTAAAGGGGAGATAATTCAAAATTTAAGACAGACAGAGTTATGGTTCTTTGTCAATGCACTTCTCCAAGTTGCCATCTATTTATATTTCAAGTTTCAAGTCAATACGTTAAATAGTTTTGAAGATACGCTCCTGTCAAAATTTGATTCTGAAAATACTTAAGGGGAGATAATTCAAAATTTAAGACAGACAGAGTTATGGTTCTTGGTCATTGCACTTCTCCAAGTTGCCATCTATTTATATTCCAAGTTTCAAGTCAATATGTTTAATAGTTTTGAAGATATACTCAGAGCAAAATTTGACTATAAAAAAACACTAAAGGGGAGATAATTCAAAATTTAAGACAGACAGAGTTATGGTTCTTTGTCAATGCACTTCTCCAAGTTGCCATCTATTTATATTTCAAGTTTCAAGTCAATACGTTAAATAGTTTTGAAGATACGCTCCAGACAAAATTTTATTGTAAAAATACTAAAGGGGAGATAAGTCTAAGTCCAAAATTAGGTCAAGGTGAAGGTCAAAATGGAGTCGGGTGATACAGGCGTGTGGAGAGTGGTCATATACAACATCCATGCAAGTATGAAAGCTTTGTAACAAGCCATTGTAATGCTAGAAGAAACGGTCAATTTGGGTTAACCAAGAATTTTACCTTTCAATAAGTCTAAGTCCAAAATTAGGTCAAGGTGAAGGTCAAAATGGAGTCAGGTGATACAGGCGCGTGGAGAGTGGTCATATACAACATCCATGCAAGTTTGAAAACTTTGTAGCAAGCCATTTTAATGCTAGAAGAAACGGTCAATTTGGGTTAACCTGGCCGGACGGACGAACGGACGGAAGGACAGACGGACGGACGGACGGACGGACGTTCTTACAGAACGGTTTTATGTGGCTACTTTACGCAATGAAGGTAGTTATGTGTCTAATTTTAGCCACATAAACCTTCATTTTAGCCACGTAAAACAATTTTCTACTTTCCTTTTAACTATTTTCAACCTGTTTGTCCATAAAAAGTAGCCACCTAAGTATTACTTTTTACGGGCGGACGGACGGACGGACGGACGGACAGGTGAATTACTATATGCCTCCCGATCTTTCGATACGGGGGCATAAAAAATAATAAAAAAATATCTGTTCTGTTCTATTATGTTCTGATAAAACAAGCTTTTTCAACTTCAATTTGGTCAACATGACAAGTTCCAATTTTCATGAAAATAGGCTCATACGAAGCGCTTTATGGTGTAGTTTTCAAATATGCATTAGTCTTAAAAGGTCGTAAGTGACACGTACGACGTTCTCATTCTAAGCCAGCGATATGTCCTTCCACCATTCCATGGTGGGGCAAATAAAAATGTCATGCTTTCTGGTCCCCCTCCATGTATTGATAGGTCAAGGTTCTATTGTTTCTATATGAAGCTAACTATAGCTTGGAGATATTGACCTGATCCTGATTTTTATGCAAGAATATATTACAAAGTTCTTGCTTTGAATATATCAATTTTCGCAAGCAAATCATGCAATATTGCTATTTCCAATTTGTGTTTGAATAAGGTCATAAATATACACAATATATTGACTTTTATTAAATTATGCTAATTAAAAGGTCAGGATCTTGTCAAATTGGCCAAGCTATAATGGCTTAACTACACTTATGCAACATCAAACATAGTTATGATAAAAAAACACCTTCATAGAATAAAAACTTGTTCTTAGAACCATAAATTTTAACGAAAATATTTTTCCCTTGACAAACATCTTATACATGGAGTATTACCTGCCTCATGGAGCAGGGGTGTCATTGGATACCATCCAACTCATTGTTGCCAGATTTTGAACATTTCTGTAGGGTTAACGCATGTTTTTTTGTGCTATTACATCTCTGGAGTCCCGGGGGACCGTTGGTGCCCAAGCCCCTGAGGACAAGGGCACCAACACTCCCGAGGGACTCTGCAGATGTATTAACGCGAAAAGGCTTGCAAAAACGCTATTATAGCATAAAAACAACACTTTAATAGTAAATTTTTCAAAATTATGACATTTTGGGCGACGTCGGGAAAACAAACGCGACGTCGCTTAGCAAACATTACGTCACATACAAGTTTTTGTTATGAGCGTCAAATTCCGGTATCAGCAAATTCCAAGAAAACAGTGACATTGGGGGTTTGTTCACGTTTATTATTTTACTGTTATAGAAAAATGATTAGTAGTTACAATTAGAGTTCATATAACGCTGTAAATCATTCATTTTCGTCATCTTGGTCCAGAAATAAGCATACTTAAAACTGAACTCCAATAGCGTGTGCACGTGAAAATTTTTACAGTCTTGTACCTTTCTTTTCCCGTTTAAGTATGAGCAAAATCACCGTTTTTAAGCTATTATTTTAAATGTATTGTATTGTTACTATGTAGAGGTAATATTGTATTATAATTTTGCCTGTGCAGTGTGCTTTATCCATTGGTCAGATTTAAAACCGGTTTAACCTTAGTGATCGAGGCAGCAGCTGTTTGAAATATGGGAGCCTGAATGTCAAGTTGAGCATACTTGTATCATTCCCATCACCAGTGCCAACATCTGTCCAGTCGAATCCACCACTAACACTTTGCTCATCTTGTAGTTATAATCTAGAAAGCAAAAGAATATAAGCGACCATTATATAGAGTTTAAACTGCCAGTCCCTACATACAGATTGAACTGTAAGGTCACTATATAGAGGTTATGCTGTCTGGTCACTTAATAGAGGTTTATTTCTATGGTCACTATAAGGAGGTTTTTATAAGCAGTCACCATATTGAGTTTAAGCTGCACAGTCCCTGTCCACAGATTCTACTGTATGGTAACTATATAGAGGTTGTTGTTGAGTGGTCACAATGAAGAGGTTGTTTTGCATGGTCACTATATAGAGGTTACTATAAGGGGTCGCTATATGGACTTTAAATTGCACAGTCCTTATATACAGATCGTACTGTATAGTCACTATATAGAGGTTATGCTGTGTGGTCACTAAATACAGGTTGTACAGTTTGGTCACTTTGTAGAGGTTGTACAATATGGCCAGTATATAGAGGTTGGAATCCAATGTCCCTTTATTTTGTTCGGCCTAAGTGGTCACTCTCAACAGGGTGTACTGCATGGTCACTATATAGAGGTTGCTATAAGCGGTCATTATATAGAGTTAGAACTGCACATTCCCTATATATACAGCTTGAACTGTATTGTCCCTATATAGAGGTTATGCTATGTGGTCACTAAATAGAGGCTGTTTTGTATGGTCACTATATGGAGGTTGTTATAAGTGGTCACCATATAGAATTTAAGCTGCAAAGTCCCTGTCTACATATTGCACTGTATGGTCACTATATAGAGGCTGTTGTGTGGTCACTAAATAGAGGTTGTTTCGCATGGTCACTATATAGAGTTTGCTATAAGTGGTCGCTATATAGAGTTTTAATTGAACAGTCCTTATATACATATCGTATTGTATAGTCACTATATAGAGGTTATGCTGTGTGGTCACTAAATACAGGTTGTACAGTATGGTCACCTTTTAGAGGTTGTAAAATATGGCCAGTATATAGAAGTTGGAATCCAATGTCCCTTTATTGTGTTTGGCCTGAGTGGTCACTCTCTATAGGGTGTACTGTATGGTCACTATATAGAGGTTGAACTGAACAGTCCCCACATAGAGATTTTGCAGTGTTGTCACTAAATAGAGGTTGAAATGTATGGTCACTATGACGTGGTTGTTTTGTATCGTCGCTATATAGAAGTTAAACTGCACTGTCACTACAAAGAGATTCCACATTCAATAACATAACTACACAAATTTTGTACTGTATGGTTTCTATAGCGTTGCTGTATGTATACTGCATGGTCATCTTGTCAAGGTTTTAACGTATGGATAGGCAATAGAGGTTGTACTGTAGTCATTTTGTAGTGTTTGTATTGCATGGTCAGTAAACAGAGGTCTTTCTGTATGATTCAAGATTTCACCATATTTCAAGAACTAGTTGTTGTACTGCATGGTCACTATATGGAGGTTGTTCTGCATGGTCACTATATATAACAGCTTGCACTGCATGCTCACTATATACAGGTTGTTAAGTATGGTCACTATATAGAGGTGGTACAGTATAGTCACTATATGAAAGTTGTAAGGAGGTACTGTTGTTTGGTCATTTTAAAGAGGTCCAGCATTATTCAAGCTTTGCATATCCAGAAAAAAACTATCATTTGAATTTTCAACCAAATACTGTAAAATCATAAATTTTCGTGGGGATTAAATTTTGTGGATTTCTTGGTATCAAATCCCATCGAACAATTATTTTGATTCTAGTTTTTATTTCCTGAAATCCAAAGCCCACGAATTAACGTCCCATCGAAACGGTATTTTTACCAAAACCACGAAATTTTGTCCAATCGATATTAAATGATTTAACAGTAGTTGGTGATATAAGAAATAAAACTGGCTTACATCTTTGCTATATTCTCAGAGTTTTATCTAAATGTCTCTTTCAATTTTCTTGAACTCGATGCTGTCTGTAGAAATCTGCATGTAAATTGAGTCCTCATGGCTCCATCTAGAACAAGACAGAAGGGTTTTAATTAATTAAATGCATTTGACTTTAAATGAATCAGTAACTACCAAAAATCTCTCAGACGGCTGTAGCGAGAAACGAGTGGCAAGATGGAACAAGTCGATATGCAGTGCTGACGTGCATCTCCGATCTAACGATGATTGCGACCATTGTGTTGTCAGGGCCTCTCATTCACTAGACGTTGTAGCTCCATCTTTCCTTGCCTGTAACGCTGACGACGACCACGAGAAGTTGATAATACTGGTTTCACACATCCTGTAAGCTGTTTGAAGTTAATATGAAGAGCTGACTTTGCACAGCCAAACTAACGATGATAATGTCTATTGTGGGTCAGGGCCTCTCACTAGACGTTGACACTTCATCTTGCCTTGCCTTAATGCTGATGACGACCATAAGCAGTTAGTAATACTGGTTGCTAATATGCAGTAAGTTTTGGGCACTCAAGCACATAGACTATATAGTGTTCAATAAATGCTACTTACATGGCAAACTCTTTCTCCGTGGAAATAACCGAACAGCTGCACTTGATATGATAGCGAATAAGTTTTGAAAAGTAACCGAAATTAAGCTGTTACGCTCAGATGACAAAACAAATAGAAAATTCACGAAAAAAACTCACGGCTCATATAGCTTTAGTGTCAGGCTGTATTATTTTGGCCTAACACAGCCTTGTACCAAAGCCTCTGATTTAGTCGCCTCTTACAACTTGCAAATGAGTAAGGCAGAGGTCCTATGAACTAAACGCCGAAAACCTCATATCCCAACCACCTGACTAATCATCTGCCTTTAAACTAAAATCAATATTATATTTCTGATTTCCTCTTTCCAATTTGTCTATTATACATCACACTTTTATTTTCGACTCATTCATGAACTGTCTTGTTCCCATTTCTACTTTATATTCAACCTTGTTTTTAAGACCAGCTCTATTACTTGAGTGAGTTATAAGGGTGGTCTTAAAATTTTTCACTAAATAAACAACCTCGCTTTTGCGACCATTGCACTCTATAACTTGACGGAGTTATACGGCGAGTCTTACAATTGAGGGTTTACAGTTATTTAGTGACTCAACATTAACAACTTATTGACATCTACTGGCTATTGAATGAGTGTTGTTTTCTTATTGAACGTAATAAATGCAATAAGAACTACTGGTTTGCTAAATTCTTGAAAACCCGGGACCTCTAGTTCCTGCAGTCTGTGCCCAACTTCTAGTCGACTGATCCCCCGAAACAGTTAGGAAGGGCGCAGGCTTTAGAATTGAGAGGTCCTTGGTTCAATCCATACCACAGTGCCACCACAAATTTCTTAGTTCAAGAATAACTCCAATGGTCCACTTGGCTTCGTTTTTTAAGACCAGCTCTATACATGATTGAGTTATAAGGGTGGTCTTAAAAATGTCGCAGATGTCATCACAATATACAAAGAATGTCAAATGACATCATTTCCATATTGAAAACATCATGGCTATTTTGACCTTAGTACCAGAATGTTATACGCCAAAATAAAACAATCAAGTACCAAAGTTAAAATAGTCTCCCATTTAGTCGCCTCTTACGTTACATGCAGGGGAGAAAGACAGAGGTCCTGAATTCTACTTCCCGGGAACCACACGGGGAAAGCATCAAATAAACAACCATTCCAAACAACTCCCTCTCAACTAAAACCAATATTGATTTTGCCTATAGTTGCTTACATAGAGGTTGTACTTTATTGTCACCACATAGCGACTGTATTGCGTCACGGGTCACCATGTTGAGGTTGTTCAGTATGGTCATCATAGATAGGGTGTAGGTTACTACTAACCAAATGCCTACGCAGACGAAAGTCAGATACACTCAAGTAGTCTATGTAAAGAGTTGTTTCCCTTTTTAAAAGTATGTTTATAATTTAACTATAAATTAAACATTTACACATTTGCATTTTTGCAACATGATTTAATAATAATCACAAACTAGCCAATTCATTAAAATTACATATAAACTATCCATACATTAACCATATACTCAATACTAAGTTAGATTAATGAAACCAGATTAGATTCATGGTTAAAGGTGAACCACGAAATCGACAAAATTAAATCCCCACGAAAATTAATGATTTTACAGTATTGAGTTTCAAGAGCAAAATGTGGACTCTTATGATGGTTGTGTAATCATGACCCATGCATAGCATTCAATTATAAGGTTTCAAGAGCTAAAGATGGAATCTTATGACAGTTTTGATCCTTGCCTAGTGTTTATACACTGATGACTTACTATAGACAGTGTTACTGGCAAAGTACAATGCCACTAATCAAACAGTGACATAAACTGGATAAAAGTAGTGAAAATGAATCAAGTGGCCGTGTTCTTACAATTTTGCGTTTTTTTAGGACGCACTTTAAGATATACAAGACAACAACCTATTGCTACATTCACAACTAGACAACCTGTACATTTTCCCCTGTACAAATGTACAGTTTGCTGGGTTAATTGTGAATGTTTTATAATGTTTGTGACTTAACTTATGGTCAGTCATCAGTACCGAGGCTAAACACGGGGACACTTAGATCCGTATAGTATAATGGGTTCATGATAATACTGCCTTCACAGTATATGAAACCCTGTTCCCTAAATAAATGAAAGTAAATAATAAAACCACTTGAACTCTGTTATGAGTCGATTTAACCAGAATGCAAATGATGAATAAATTACCTAGGAAAAAGACGAATATGGAAAATGAAAAGCATATAGCGTTCAGTTACAAGGTTTCAAGAGCAAAAGATGAATTTCATGACAGTCGCGTAGTCATGATCCTGGCATATCGTTCAGTTACTGGGTTCCAAGGTTGAAAGATGAACGCTTATGACACAGTTTTCATACACTGACTAACAATTGACAGTATTACAGGTAATACAACGTCACTTATCATACAGTCTTTGACGATACTAGAGAAGAATTAACGGAGCAGATGTATCACATGGTCGTGTTCTAAATATTTTGCAGTGGTTTATGACACAACATAAAAATAAACAGTCTATCGCTACATTCACAACTAAACAACCTGTACATTTTCCCCTGTTCAAATGTACAGTTTGCTGGGTCGTGAATAGCATTTGTGACTAGGCATATGACCAGTCATTATTACTGAGGCTCAACATGAAGACACTAAGATTACTGTATGACTTATTAGGATATTAAATATGACAGTCGTGTAGTCATGACCCTGGCCATGCATTAAGTTATTGGGTTTCAAGAGCGAAAGATGAACTCTTATGACAGAAGCGTAATGAGTCATAATCCATGAGAAGATTTCAGTTATTGGATTTCAAGATCGAAATATAAACTTCTGTAAAATCATTAATTTTAATGGGGGGATTTAATTTCCTGGATTATGTGGTTGACTTATACCACAAAATCAAATCCCAACAAACAATAATACAATAATTCAACAGGTAAGTCAATGTTTCCCTTTGCCGCCATTTTGTTTTTTTATCTGGGTATTTCTAAAATAATTAGGAAATGTGCGATCTGGTTTATTATTGTAATTTGATTTCGATACTAGTAGCAAGTAGTTTTGTCAATTGGTATAGCATTTTTATTGTGTTTTTAATTACTCATCACCTAGGCTCCGCACCTGGATGCTCTAATAATCCCTGTACTTAAAGAGGCGTTCCCTATACTTTTGATCGTTTAAATCGATTCAGGAATAGTATACATTAAATGAGAATCATTATTGCTTAAACTCCTCAAATTTTCAACAAAAAATTCCCACTAATTACCAAGAAAAGAATGAAAAACATATTTCAAAATAGCCACAAGTTGTTTCCTTTTGACCACATAATAATAAATCGCTGGAAGCGATAAATTATTATTGGTGATTTAAACATATTTTTGACATTAAAGAGATATATTTGCGCATACTTTAAAATCTTCTGACAAATTATGATAATTGATAGTGCTTTGTACATTTAGCTCATTTAATGTGATAGTAGAGAAAAAAATTGCTAGTTATAGGGATTGCCTCTTTAAACAAACTAAATGATAGGGAATGCCTCTTTAACCACCAAGTTTAAGACATTAGAGACCACTTTCTTTCCAATTAACAAGCAAATAATGAGGACAGGTCTGTCATTTTAATTGGCGTTTTGTATGATAATTAAGAATACCATGCCATCCGCATGAAAATTAAGTACAAAGTTAAAATAGTCTCCCATTTAGTCGCCTCTTACGTTACATGCAAATGACAAAACAAACAGAAAATTCACGAAAAACAATCACGGCTCATATAGCTTTAGTGTCAGGCTGTATTATTTTGGCCTAACACAGCCTTGTACCAAAGCCTCTGATTTAGTTGCCTCTTACAACATGCAAGTGAGTAAGGCAAAGGTCCAATGAACTAAACGCAGAAAACCTCATATCCCAACCACCTGACTAATCATCTGCCTCTAAACTAAAAGCAATATTATATATTTCTCATTTCCTTGGTCTTAAAAATGTGTACTAAATATACAACCTCGCTTTTAAGACCATTGTACTCCAATACTTAATGGAGTTAACAGTTTTAAATTATGGCCTCCAACCTCCCCTTCAGCCATTCCTTCACCACCATGTTGAAATCTAACTGCTTAAAATGAAATTAAAACTTAAGAAATTTATCAATTCGATGGCTTAGAATTAGAAGGTCGTAAGTGCCACTTACGACCTTTTAAGATTCATACATATTAAGAATAAGCACCACAAGGCACTTCTTAGGTGGCAGGGGATATATTGGGGTGATGGGGGTCCCCAAATCTTTAGTGTAGGGCTTATTTATGGGCACCAAAAATTAAATTGGTATTTTAAAGACCCAATTCTGTATTTATTTTGTACAAAGAAGGTGTTTAATATTTTGAAAAATCATAGAAACTAAATATCAGTTGGCTCTGAAGGATTTGTAGCTCTTCAAAATGGAGGTTACCACCACTGGTGGAAGTTCAAATTTAGCGTCGTTAGAAACCGCGAAAAACTTTGACAGCAAATAGCAAAAAATCGGCAGGTATGGGAGACACTTTTCTTGCTGAATTTACCTAGCTCAGACATGTTATTTATGTAAAATGGGACCAAAAATAGGATTGCATTGGGTTTAAAAATACTGTGTATGGGGTGAAATTGGTCACTTTTGTATTTTTTTGACTAAAATTTGGAGGGGTAGGGGCAAAAACAAAGGGCCATAACTCCACAACCCTAGGGGTTAGCCTTGCAATTTGATGTTATTTTCTATTTATGTTGCATAGGCCCTGAGACTGACACAAAAATACTTTCTTGTCTTATTTGCTGTTTTCAAGAAATCCGCTTGACTGTTTGCGGCCTGTCGGAACCTCAATATTGGCCAATAATATATCCCCTGCCCCCTTAATGAGCCCATTTTCATAAAAATCTGAAATTGTAATGTTGACCAAAATGAAGTTTTAAAAAAGTGTTTTCCCATAGGTAAAGACTAAATTACAGACAGTTTTCTGTTGTTTTCTCAATATATCAATTTGGTAGTTACGACCTTCTTGTTCTAAGCCATCAAATTCATATTAATGACTGAACATTAAATCAATTAAAAATAAGATAATTCTATATAATGATTTACATGTGTAATATTGGATTCATGTTAATCGCCATACCAATATCCCGTACTTGCTGGGTTTTACCCCAGCAAAAATTTGGTCAGCCCTTTATCGACTGAATTTTGTGTGTAGGAATCTCGCAGTGAATAGTTATTAATAAAAAGAATAGTCATTTAACGTCTTAATTTCACGCTCATAAATTATCTTTATTTGTTTAACGATGTTTAAAATTTCCTGTTCTATAACATAATGAAATTATAATATAAAGATATAAAAGTTCATAAAAAATGATTACGTCTTGTCAGTGACGTCACATTGTACGCGATGACGTCACTTGACGTTATGCGCCATAAATTAAGGTCTGTATCGTCAAATGACGATGTGAAGTAGTCTCGATTGATTTACATCACTGTCTTTGATATTACAACCATGGGTTTTCACTGTATTTAATTTTTTATCCAAATATGTAACTTCATCATTTATGTTATTTCTGCCACCCAATGGCATTGATTGAGGGAATCCTCAATGTATGCAGCGCATTTTTCATATTACATAATTTGATTTTAGTTATAGAACTTTGTCAAACATTATTATTAAAAGTCTTAAAGTGTTATCTATTTAAGCAGCTTTATAATACATCATAGGAAAATAGGTTATTGTTAATACTGAATCAACAGGTATTTAATATCTGCAACAATTTAAAGTAAGACAATTCAGACATTTTTACCTGATTTTGCTTATTAACAACATTTTATATAGGTATTAAATGTCTGTGACCTCAACACAATATATAATCAATGTCAAACGATGTCACTTACATATCTAACTAAAAAGTCACAGCTATTTTAACTTGAGTACCTGACTGGTACAAGATAGTTTTATGCCAAAATAAAACACATGGGTACTAAAGTTAAAATAGTTCAGCATTTAGTTGCCACTTACAACATGTAAGCGAGTAAGAGAGAGGTCCAATTCTACTTCTTAGGAACCACATGGAGAAATCCTCAAATTAACCACCATTCTTAAAGTAATATGAGTATTTACTTCTCACATAGATTTTTTATTTCAATTTGAATATCATGCTTTTATGACAAATTGAACTCAGGAATTATAAGTTGTTTACCAATTTCAACTTCACAAACAACACCACTTTTAAGACCAGCCATATCACTTGATTTTAAGTCATAAGGGTGGTCTTTAAAATTTGCACTAAATATACAACCTCGCTTTTAAGACCATTGCACTTTATAACTTGACAGAGTTATACGGCCAATCTTACAATTGAGGGTTTACAGTTATTTAGTGACTCAACATCAACAACTGAGTTACATCTGCTGGCTATTGAACTCGTGTTGCTTCTTATTGAATTTTAAATGCAATCATAAACCAACAGTAATTTAAAATTTACAACAACAGTAAGACTATCAGACATCCATACACAACACTTTATATAGATATGTAACATCACTTGCATATATCTAAATAAAAAGTCACAGCTATTTTAACTTTAGTACCTGACTGGTACAAGGTAGTTTTATGCCAAAATAAAACACTTGGGTACTAAAGTTAAAATAGTCTCCCATTTAGTTGCCTCTTATGACATGCCACACTGGGAGTAAGACAGAGGTCCAATTCTACTTCCCGGGAACCATTGGGAAACCACATAGCAACCAGGATTCGAAACAACTCCTTATAAACTAATACCAATCTTCATTTTCTGCTAGTTTTGTTTTTATTTTTGAACTCATACAATGACACTATAATGCCCAACTTAGTAATTATGCCTTAACAGTTTGAACTTAATATGCAACCCTACTTTTAAGACCAAATATATTACTTCATTTTTGATGATTAAAGCATGGCTTGCATTCTGTATAAAATTTGCATTATTTTAACTGTTTTAAATCATGGCCTCCAACCTCCCCTTACAGCCAATCCTTCACCACCATTTTAAAATCTCAGTGCTTAAATTTATAAAGTTTGGTTTTTTATTTTATTAATTCTTATCAATGACTGAAAATTAAATCAAATAAATAAGATAATCCTATATTTTGCGTGACAAAATTGGATTTTAGTAATATTAATTAGTCAAACACAATAATTAAAAGTCTTAACGAGTTATCTGCTTAAGCAGCTTTTAAAATATGTTATTTATTATATAAATTTCAAAAGTTAAGATAATTATATGAACCTGATACATTTTGAAATTTCCTGTAGAGATCCCTATTTGAGCTCTGCTGTGCAATTTCCAACCGCTTGATAAAATATTTTTTTTTAGGAAACCAATATTTAGTTCAGAGCACATTTTTTTTAGAGAAAAATTAAGAAAACTTTTTGTTTTTGTTTGATGATGTCACACTATGGGTGTTCTGTAACATACTAAAAATCTAGGTCCTTATATGTTTGTGAAAGTATTACTTTGGTGTAAAACCTTACAAAATATAAAAGCTAAACATGATTTTTTGGAATCAGTATTTACCCACATCACCATTTACAGTTTTATGGGATAAAAGTCTAAACAAAAGCGAGAAATTTGTGAATCGGTTGATTACAATTGTGGTAGGTTCATGGTGCATTGCAGTTTAAGATATCAAAACTATAGTACCATAATATTTTGCTAGATGATAGTATTTTTGGGGCAAAATAGTGTAAAACTTAAACGAAAAGTGAGAATTTTGAAAATTGGTTATTTATTTTGTTGCGTTTACTCAAAATATCAAATATCAAATAAGGTTACAAGACATCCTTTATGTGTCATGATCCAACAAATCAAATATGTGTAATTCATTTCTTTTTTCTTATAGACATTATATGTGTTTTATCTAATCAGTTTCAATTTTAACTAAAGACAAAAAAAAGGAATAAAACAAAAAAGAAATTATTCCAATGTGGCTTCAGAGAAAATTAAAACTTTATACAGGCCTCAACCAGAATACTACAAGAAGTCGCCACATCCATTTTTAAAATATGACATACAAATATAATCAATCGTAATCAGTTAATTAAAGAAGAGAAACTACAAGTAAAATGCCTGCCACCATTTGATATGTGCCTCAAATAACATCTTGATATGTCATCATATAATGTCTGCTTCACTTGATATGTCATCATATATTGCTTGCCTCGCTTGATATGTCATCATATAATGCTTGCCTCACTTGATATGTCATCATATATTGCTTGCCTCACTTGATATGTCATCATATATTGCTTGCCTCACTTGATATGTCATCATATATTGCTTGCGTCAAGTGATATGTCATCATATATTGCTTGCTTAACTTGATATGTCATCATATATTGCTTGCTTAACTTGATATGTCATCATATATTGCTTGCCTCACTTGATATGTCATCATATATTGCTTGCGTCAAGTGATATGTCATCATATATTGCTTGCTTAACTTGATATGTCATCATATATTGCTTGCTTAACTTGATGTCATCATATATTGCTTGCCTCACTTGATATGTCATCATATATTGCTTGCGTCAAGTGATATGTCATCATATATTGCTTGCTTCACTTGATATGTCATCATATATTGCTTGCCTCAAGTGATATGTCATCATAAATTGCTTGCCTCACTTGATGTGTCATCATATAATGCTTGCTTCACTTGATATGTCATCATATAATGCTTGCTTCACTTGATGTGTCATCATATATTGCTTGCCTCAAGTGATATGTCATCATATATTGCTTGCCTCACTTGATGTGTCATCATATATTGCTTGCCTCAAGTGATATTGCATCGTATAATGCTTGCTTCACTTAATGTGTCATCATATATTGCTTGCCTCAAGTGATATGTCACCATATATTGCTTGCCTCAAGTGATATGTCATCATATATTGTTTGCTTCACTTGATGTGTCACCATATATTGCTTGCCTTACTTGATGTGTCATCATATATTGCTGGCCTCAAGTGATATGTCATCATATATTGCTTGCCTCAAGTGATATGTCATCATATATTGCTTGCCTCAAGTGATATGTCATTATATATTGCTTGCTTCACTTGATGTGCCATCATATATTGCTTGCCTCACTTGATATGTCATCATATATTGCTTGCCTCAAGTGATATGTCATCATAAATTGCTTGCCACACTTGATGTGTCATCATATAATGCTTGCTTCACTTGATATGTCATCATATAATGCTTGCTTCACTTGATGTGTCATCATATATTGCTTGCCTCAAGTGATATGTCATCATATAATGCTTGCTTCACTTGATGTGTCATCATATATTGCTTGCCTCAAGTGATTTGTCATCATATAATGCTTGCTTCACTTGATGTGTCATCATATATTGCTTGCCTCAAGTGATTTGTCATCATATAATGCTTGCTTCACTTGATGTGTCATCATATAATGCTTGCTTCACTTGATGTGTCATCATATATTGCTTGCCTCAAGTGATATGTCATCATATAATGCTTGCTTCACTTGATGTGTCATCATATATTGCTTGCCTCAAGTGATTTGTCATCATATAATGCTTGCTTCACTTGATATGTCATCATATAATGCTTGCTTCACTTGATGTGTCATCATATATTGCTTGCCTCAAGTGATATGTCATCATATAATGCTTGCTTCACTTGATGTGTCATCATATATTGCTTGCCTCAAGTGATTTGTCATCATATAATGCTTGCTTCACTTGATGTGTCATCATATATTGCTTGCCTCAAGTGATATGTCATCATATATTGCTTGCCTCACTTGATATGTCATCATATATTGCTTGCCACAAGTGATATGTCATCATATATTGCTTGCCTCACTTGATATGTCATCATATATTGCTTGCTTCACTTGATGTGTCATCATATATTGCTTGCCTCAAATGACATGTCATCATATATTGCTTACCACAAGTGATATGTCATCATATATTGCTTGCTTCACTTGATGTGTCATCATATATTGCTTGCCTCACTTGATGTGTCATAAAAATTGCTTGCTTCACTTGATATGTCATCATATATTGCTTGCCTCAAGTGATATGTCATCATTAATTGCTTGCCTCACTTGATGTGTCATCATATAATGCTTGCTTCACTTGATGTGTCATCATATATTGCTTGCCTCACTTGATGTGTCATCATATATTGCTTGCTTCACTTGATATGTCATCATATATTGCTTGCCTCAAGTGATATGTCATCATAAATTGCTTGCCTCACTTGATATGTCATCATATATTGCTTGCTTCACTTGATATGTCATCATATATTGCTTGCCTCAAGTGACATGTCATCATATATTGCTTGCCTCACTTGATATGTCATCATATAATGCTTGTTTCACTTGATGTGTCATCATATAATGCTTGCCTCACTTGATATGTCATCATATAATGCTTGCTTCACTTGATGTGTCATCATATATTGCTTGCCTCAAGTGATATGTCATCATATATTGCTTGCCTCACTTAATGTGTCATCATATATTGCTTGCCTCAAGTGATATGTCATCGTATAATGCTTGCTTCACTTGATGTGTCATCATATATTGCTTGCCTCAAGTGATATGTCATCATATATTGCTTGCCTCACTTGATGTGTCATCATATATTGCTTGCCTCAAGTGATATGTCATCATATATTGCTTGCCTCACTTGATGTGTCATCATATAATGCTTGCTTCACTTGATATGTCATCATATATTGCTTGCCTCACTTGATATGTCATCATATATTGCTTGCCTCAAGTGATATGTCATCATATAATACTTGCTTCACTTGATGTGTCATCATATATTGCTTGCCTCACTTGATATGTCATCATACAATGTCTGCTTCACTTGATATGTCATCATAATATTTATATTGCTTGCCTCACTTGATATGTCATCATACAATGTCTGCTTCACTTGATATGTCATCATATATTGCTTGCCTCACTTGATATGTCATCATATAATGCTTGCTTCACTTGATATGTCATCATATGACACTTTCTTCACTTGATATGTCATCATATATTGCTTGCCTCAAGTGATTTGTCATCATATAATAGCTGCCTCAGTTGATATGTCATCATATAATGGCTGCTTCACTTGACATGTCATCGCATAATGCTTGCTTCATTTGATATGTCATCACACAATGTCTGCATCACTTGATATGTCATCATATAATGTCTGCTTGACTTGATATTTCATCATATAATGGTTGCTTCACTTGATATGTCATCATATATTGCTTGCTTCAAGTGATATGTCATCATATATTGCTTGCCTGACTTGTTATGTCATCATATAATGCTTGCTTCACTTGATATGTCATCATATAATGCTTGCTTCACTTGATATGTCATCATATATTGCTTGCCTCAAGTGATTTGTCATCATATATTGCTTGCCTCACTTGATATGTCATCATATATTGCTTGCCACATTTGAAATGTCATCATATAATGCTTGCTTCACTTGATATGTCATCATATATTGCTTGCTTCACTTGATGTGTCATCATATATTGCTTGCCTCACTTGATATGTCATCATATATTGCTTGCCTCAAGTGATATGTCATCATATATTGCTTGCTTCACTTGATGTGTCATCATATATTGCTTGCCTCACTTGATATGTCATCATATATTGCTTGCCTCAAGTGATATGTCATCATATATTGCTTGCTTCACTTGATGTGTCATCATATATTGCTTGCCTTACTTGATATGTCATCATATAATGCTTGTCTCACTTGATATGTCATCATATATTGCTTGCATCACTTGATATGGCTAGAATGCTTGCTTCTCTTGATATGTCATCATATAATGGCTGCCTCAGTTGATGTGTGCCTCAAAAGGGCCTGCCTCACATGAGGGCAAACAAAAACACGAAAAATCACGAAACAAAATAACAGCTATTTTAACTTACTGTACCAGCCTGTTTTATTTTGGCCTAAAACAGTCCAGTACCAAGTTAAAATAGTATCGGATATAGTCATCTCTTGTGACATACAAGGGAGTGAAGACAGATGTCTGTCTCTACTTCCCAGGAACCTCACAAGTAAATTGACATTACGCCAGGTGAACAACTGAGCCTTCAACAAACAATCAGGCGGAGCGATCTCTGGCGTAATCTCAATTGTTGTTGGATGGACAATGGACAGACAAAGAATGATCCCGAAAGCTCACCATGTAGATCAGACACAATTACTAGTCTGGTTCCCGGTACCTAAATCTTACATAACATTACAGTTAAGGTCCGGCCTAATGTAACAATGGGTAAAACAAGATGGCGGTTGTATGTTAGTTAATATATGGAATTTTATATTATCCCCTGAAGTGTGTGTTCTTTAGCTGTCACTTTGATGAGACTTTGTATATTAATGGAAAAATGTATGCCTTTTCAGTTTCATTAAAACATCACCACTGATATGTACTAAAAAGCTAATCAAATTATGAAAACTTCTGTACCAGCATGATTATAGAGCATTGTAATTGTTTTTAATTCAAATGTCTGGTAAGCTCAATTGGTGGAGCGTCTAACAAGTAAGATGAATGTTGCAGGTTTGAATCCAGAAATATCTTCTCTTTTTTTCCAAAATATAGATTATATAATGTAGTTGTTATTAGTTAATACTTGTATTAGGAATATGATGAGGAAATATAATATTTCTGATAACAAAATTAAAGCAAAATATTTATGCAAAATGTAAACAATATCCGGCCATGTTTACGAGTCATTTGCTCTACTGATTGAGTTTATCAGACATTTGTTAACATTCAAAATTATATCCATTAATAACACCCCGCTACAAAAAGTTTTCTTTATTTTATCTATAACCTTATTTATTACAAATTTAATATGTACTAAATAACATTAATAGTACCGATGGTGTGAATAAACTTGTATTATTGTAAAATCATTTAATTTCGATGGTACAAAATTTCGTGGTTTTGGCAAAAATAAACATTTTGATGGGAGGTTAATTTGTGGATTTTGCATTTTAGGTAATAAATATGAGGGTCAAAATTAGTGTTTGACGATTTATTTTATGGTTGAAGGTGAACTACGAAATCCACGAAATTTAATCCCCCATCAAAATTAATGATTTTACAGTATTGCAAAGACCAAGCATTTTTCCATTGATATTGTGACAAAGCTTCATCAAAATGTTTATTGAAATTATCTAAAATTGCCTAAGGTACATCCACCATTTTGATTTGACCACTGGAGTTATTGGATGATACCAGGAGGCTGTTGCATAAGCCAGGTGCTATCGAGCTCTTCGTAGTAATATGCTAAGAAACCGCTTGCTTAAAAAAAAGGCTTAGTAGTGAACAAAGCAAAAAATATATATCCTACCAGCGGAACCGAAGCGGTCTGTTGCATAAGAAAGCAATCAATAGCACTCGTCTAGCGAAGAGTTAAGAAACAGTATGCTATCAGCAAACATGGTTGCCGGAAGCATGTGGTTGCGCAGACATAGTAATGCGCTACCAAAAAGTGCTTGATAGTGCCTTGGCTATGCAACAGGCTCCTGACTCAAACTACTGTAAGATTTGAAACAGGGAACCAGACTAACATCATTAGGGTCAGAGACCATGTACTACAGAGTGTGACTCTAACTAGGGGTGTATGGATATAGGGTGTTTCATAATATCCGTCCCTATTACAAATAAATGTGATGAGTACATGCATGATCTCATCGATAGAAACCCAACATTTCAAAGTTTTATTCAGTACATAACATGGCAAAGTTTCTATCAAAGCAACACCGTAACAAAGATTTTTGCAAAATGTCATTTTTTCGATAATTGTCAAAATGACGTTCAAAGTTATTTTTAACCCAAATTGATATCATAGCTTGTAAAGTATTGAATGATAAAACAAGTTGATAATGTTTATTAACAAAATAAAATTTGATTTGAAAGTTTATATTATATACAACAAGTTAAAAATATTTTGATGTAACAGTTACTTTGCTTTCTAGTTGCTAGGCAACGGAAGAACATAACCATGCAGATACATTCTTTCTTGTAATCAAGCAAACAGGTGACATGTTTTCAAAATGAATGGTTTAAATTCACTAATAGACGTATGTAGTTTTTAATACAACCACCATAGCAATTTATTACTTTAAAATAATAATTTAGAAATAAAATAACCAAAGATCATGCACTTGTTTACTTTGTATGAAAGCGAGAAAGTAATGTTTTTGTGTTGGCTTCTTTCATTGCCTAGCAACTGGTAACCAAATCAACTGTATCACACATAAGCTTTTAGATTATCACATTTGTATTTGAAAACTTTAAAACTGGTTATATCATGCAAAACTTTACAAGCTATGTAATTCAACTTGGAAAGCAAATTCAATATGGACATCATTTTGACATTTATCGAAAAATTGCCTTTTTTCAGAAATCTTAATTCCAATGTTGCTTTGATAGTAAAATTGTCATATTATATACACAGGTGGCAGTATCAGTGTTTTGTCCGTAAACGATTAAAAAAAATAATAAAAAAATATAAATAAAAAAAGTTCTGTACTGAGCTAATATACTATCAAGGTATAAAGCATACTATATGTCTATATGCCAAAGATTGTGGAACATTGCATCTCGTTTTTTCAACATAAAATACGGGCGCTGAAGAAAAATCGCTATACAAGTCATTCAAATAAACTATAAGATATTCATTGTATAACAAATAACTGACTCGTAATTCAAATTTTCGGGCCCATGAGGATATATTTCCATTTTCATGTATTCAAGTTGCATCCATTTTAAATTTATCATTATGTTGTTATGAAATTTGAATTACGAGTCAGTTATTTGTTATACAATGAACATTTCTTTCCTATGAGAGACAATTAATATAATATATATAAGATATTCATTCTTACAGAAAAATCTCGTTCAATTGTATCTGAAAACTGCGAAACAGCAAAACCGTGTTACTTTCGTTATTTAACTTCGCTCAAGGTCATTTTATTTATGCACTGGTTACCCACTGCGCTCACAGTATCGTAATTATTGTTGGGAACCAAGACTATGCGATGTTCCACAATCTTTGGGTATAGACATTTACTACGCTTTATACCTTGATAGTGTACATTAAGTTAGATAGACAATCAATATATGTACGGTCCATGTAGTGTATTAGCTCAGTGACGGATTTTTTCTTTTCCTTTCCAAACACTGATACTGCCACCTATGATTAAATACTCAATAAAACTTTGAAATGTTGTCTTTCCATTGGTATATGAAGATATCAAATGAGATCAGGCATGTGCGCATGACATTTCGATGGCTTAGTATTAGAAGGTCGTAACTACCAAATCGCTATTTTGAGAAAACACGAAAAAACTGTCTGACATTTACTCTTTACTTATGGTAAAACAACTTTTACAACTTCATTTTGGTCATGACAAGTTCAGATTTTTATGAAAATGGGCTCATAAGAAGCTCCTTGTGATGCTCATTCAAATATGTATGAATCATAAAAGGTTGTAAGTGGCACTTTCGACCTTCTAATTCTAAGCCATCGATTTGTTTGTAATGGGTACAGATATTATGAAACACCCTGTATTTCCACAGGTGTATCTCTTACAGATGTTGTGTCAACATGGTATAGCTAAGCGAATTTAACACGAACCTGACCTTTGTGCATGAATATATTACAAGGTTCTTGCTATGAATATATCGATTTCGGCTAGCAAATAGTGCAATATCGGTACTTGAAATTTGTGTTTGTATTACATCTCGAGCATCTTCGTGATACTCCCCGACTATCAAAACATACAACCGAGGTTATAAATATATACAAGATATCTACTGTTAAATTTTGCTAATAAAAAGGTCAAGTTTGTGTCAAATTTGTCAAGCTATATGTCTCTATCACATATGTTGCCTACAGGTTGGATCTATTGGGTGTTAATAATCTCTTACCGAGGGTCTAACACACAGGCTGACTCCACAGGGTATTTCTCTGAATGAAGTGTAAAATACAGGATGAACCTACAATGTATGTCTCTCAATGGAATGTAATGCACAGGATATATCAGCAAGGTAGGTCTCATCCCCTGCAAGAGATCTACTGATTAGACACATCTTGTGTTACATCCCATGTTAGGGACACACACTGTAGGTAAATCCAGTATGATATACATCATCCAGAGACACACCCTGTGGATACAGCTTACATGATACACATCCCCTGTGAGAGATACACCATATAAATACAACATTTGTGCAACACCTGTGATAGAAACATATAGCTTGACTATATTGACCTGAACCTAACCTTTATGCATGAATATATTACAAGGTTCTTGCCTTGAATATATCAATTTCAGCAAGCGAATCGTGCAATATCGGTATTTCAAATTTGTGTTAAATGTATTACATCTCGAGCGCCTTCGTGGTTACTCCCGATTAAGAAAACATACAATCAGTGTTGTAAACATAGGCAATATATCGACTGTTAAATTATGCTAATGAAAAGGTCAAGTTTGTGTTCAATTCACCTTGCTATACAATTAATGTTGACAAAACATGCATGTTATATTCCCTATAAGAGACATCCCTATGGGCATATCCTAAGTGCATCATACACACACTATCAGAGACACCCTGAGTGCATACGGTCTATTTTCCCAATAACATGGGCTCTCCCCCCCGGAACCACAAGGGAAATTGAAGCCATCCTGAACATCTGCACTCCTCGTCTCTTCAAACCTGAAAATACAGAAAAAAAACTTAAAACAGCAGTACAGACAAGATGGGTGACCTACCAAACTACCTATCTAACTAACTAACTAACTACCTAACTACACATGAAAAAACACAAAACAACACCACCACCACCCCCACCCATACCCCCCTTCCCCCCCTTCCCCAACCCCCTCCCCCACTGCACAAGGGCAGCCTGTGTATTAGCAAGGCCTTCAAGTTAAATGTGTTAATACCCATATAATAGTCATCATGTAAATTGTGTTTAGTGAGCACTTGCAAATATCATCAGTCAGTAGGTCAACAATGGAATAAGGTTTTCTTGTTGTGTTATTGAAGTGATGGCAGAGTTCACGTAAATCTTGATAGATATAAAGCATTGCTATTCAACATCTCTTACATAGTAGGATTGATTAGAATTTGAATGCCCATCCAATGCTACTGTAACTGTAAATTTAATCAAATTATTAAGGTTGTATCTTACTGATATGTTGTATAGTGGAACACAATCTTGTTGCATCAAAGGAAAGTATTGTCATCAGACTATTCTGGCTGTTTCAAAAAATGTAAAGCTTGGCCACATTGACATGAGCATGACCTATTGATAACCATAATTTAACAGTCGATATAGTGTCTACGTTTACAACACCGATTGTATGTTTTCATAATCGGGGAGTATCACGATGACGCTCGAGATATAATACAAACATTAATCTTAAATGCCAATATTGCACGATTTGCTTGCGGAAATCGATATATTCAAAAAGCAAGAACCTTGTAATATATTCTTGCATAAAGGTCAGGCTCAGGTCAAAATAGCCAAGCTATACTAGTACTAGTATTCCTTTTTACTTTGTTTCAACTGGATAATGTATCAAACAATTTCCTGATTACATTCTGAATGTTGACCTCAATGAGTTGGAGTGTCATGCACCACCCCAATGTTCTAACCTGAAAGGTCAAGGTCACAGCTGGGGAGGTCAAAGGTCACATATATGCTTTTCATTACTGCCATTGGATACAATGCGCCAAGGATAATGTGATATTTACTAACATTGACCAGATTGGTTGACTAGTGTAAAATCATTTAATTGCGATGGGACGAAATTTTGTGGTTTTGGTAAAAAATACCATTTCGATGGGACATTAATTCATGGATTTTGCATTTCAGGTAATAAATACAAGAGTCAATATTGTTGTTCAATGGGATGTGATTTCGTGGTTAAAGGCGAAGCACAAAACCCAAAAAATTTAATCCCCAAAATAAATTAATGATTTTACAGTATTGATCCAACCAATCTACTGTGGCAAAATCTGGTTACTTAAATAAACGCGTATGGTCACTTTTATACTCAAATAACACTGATTAATTGTGCACGCGTGATTTTTCTGCCCCTGTGGCTTATGCAAAAATTACTCGCCTTTCAAACATTAAATTTTTACCATTATGCGGTTGCAAAATTCATACTTCAAGTTTAAATACACCAAAAAATAGCTTGCGCACCATAACTCAAGCCTGTGTTCAAACAAAGTTCTATTATGCTGCATAGACCCCTTGTTTTTAGTGTAGATTAAATGAGTACATGCATTTAAAGTAATATTATGCGCAACATTGTACAAAAAATTGGATATTAAAAATACAATTATTTTCCATATTCGTTTGTAAACTAAGGATAACATAATCACCGGCAGACTATCGTGGAATCAGTAAGTCATACTAATGAGGGAACTATCCCATTCAAAAGACTGGCGGGGACTAATATTAACTCAGGTATACACAGTTAAACCTAGTATATATAGACAAACATACATAGTGTGCCTGACAGACGACTCAATGTTTACAAACCGTTGTCATTTAACTTTTTAAGGACTATATATAGTCCAATTTCGATAATCTGACCGTTTGTTTATGTACAAAGGCAATAACATTATTATTATTATTATTATTATTGAAAGGAAAAGGTAATCCAGCTTTGATAACTGTATACACAACCTTTATTCCTACGGGTATCTTGCCTGAACACAAATTGTCTAAATGTAAAATTATGTGTCACCTCTTAAAATAAAGTCATTATTATTATTATTATTATTATATAAACCATATCACTGTATGATTTATCGGATTACAATCAAATTTAACTAGTATCATTTATTGCTATTGAAAGCACACATAAAATCTGATCACTGTATGCCTTATTGCTGTACTATATAATTCAATGTGTACTCATTATTGCAATTGCCGTAAATCAACTCATTTATACAGTGACACTATGAAAACAGTTCTTTTACAACATCTGCAATAAACACAGTTACACAAATAATGTGTTTAACATGATCTTTTGGCTGATCCTGTACTAATAGATTTAAACTTATGAAAGCATATCACATTTAAGGTGATTCACTAGTGTTGGATTTTTCTGTACAAGGTATATCAAACAATAATCATTTTAGAAAATCCCATTAGTTTTGCTTGGCTAGTTATTGTGGTTTTAATTTTCAAATTAACAAGACTGCAATCAGCAAATACTTATGCCATGGTCGAACCCTTGTCCATAACGAAAAAAGGCCATAATTTTGTAATGATTGATAGTGTTACATGGTAAGGGGTTTATAACGGGTTTATAGTCCAGCTAGGGTAATCTGACAGTGACGTCATACCCAAAAGATTAAAAGCATTGCTTAAACAGGTAGAGTTTAGTTTGATATTGAACTGTTGGTATAAGCATTAAAATTTATACTTGTTTTTACACGGTTCTAATGGATTGGTCCACTGCATCACTGGATTTTTATCCTAACTGGACTGTATGGTGGTAAACAAGTTTATCAAATTGGAAAGCAATCAGCCTTCATAGACTTGATTGACAGGCTGACAGGTGCATCATTATATGCCTCTGCATCAGTAGATTCTGGGGCCTAAAAACCCCTAATGTTTGGTCACACCTAGTACTTTATGTCTAGAGTACAAAGAAACTTCAATGTGTTCTGCAAATTAAAATATATAATTATAGGAAGTCTGTATGTGCCAAACAAAAAAATATAAAATGACAACTTCAATATTCATCATTTTGTTTGAGTTGTGGTGCAAATATCGTATCAATCCAGTGTTCGCGTTTACGGCGTAAACATGTCTTTTTACGCAACAAAAATCGGCGGAACGTAAAATTCTGGAGTACGTTGCGTACGTGGGACGCAATATTTATAATTACCAAAAAGAAGTAGAACAATTTCATTAAACAAACCCGAAACCTTGAATTAAAATCTCTTCCCCTTTTCTCTGAAGCGCCATAAATAAAATCATGTTTATTTTTATTTTGATCTCCCGACATGCAATTTTATCGTGACGTCACCCGGACACTTGCTTGACTGGGTTACAGCGCTGCATAAATTTTACCGTGTTCGAGTGGTAATTACTCGAGAAGCGACCAGATTGAGGCCGCTGCAGTTGCTACTAGTTACGGGAGGCTGAATTATGGCGTCGGAGCGAAAGAAAGTAAAGCGTAATCGAAACTTCCAAGAGCAATGGCTGAAAGATCTGCAATTCAAAGACTGGTTAGTCAAGAAGGAAAACCCTGTTGATAAAAGCATTTCAATGCACGGTCTTATCTGTACTGATACCAAGATTAAAAATACGTTCACGACGAGTGGTTGCATTGATTTCCAACGAAGCTCGCTAGTACGGCACATTTCTACCGACGGTCATCGGCGTGCCCTCGAAATTAAATCAAACCGCGGTCAGTTTAAGAAATCGTTCAAACTTGCCGAGGAAAAGGCCGAGGATTCCCTGAGTTTGCAGTTAAAAAGTATCATTTTATATCAATCTTGACAGATTGTGTGCCAATTTATTGGGACTCAGTAAATTTGTAACTGGACCCAACTTTTTTAAAGGCATTGGGTCCCTGGGACCCACAAAAAATTCAGGTAAACGCGAACACTGCAATCATTTTCTAAGTGTGACATTTTTTTACATGTATGTGGATATAGAAAATTCCCAGGTCATTTTTCTTGATCTTTTCTACAGCAGGTGCATACCTTACTATGTACTACTACTGCATTGACTTTACTATCATCTGTATCAACGAGTGAAAGTTTATAATTAAATGTGAGCAAAGTTTATAATTAAATGTGAGCAACCATCATTTCCTGACAAATATAACATAAATCCAAATTTTGCCTCATAATGTAAAAGAGTGTAGGATAAAAGCCCCTACGGACATAAGCCCCTACGCTCATTTTTATACATGAGGACATAAGCCCCTACGCATTTTTATACACTAGGACATAAGCCCCTACCTAGTTTTTTACATTAGGACATAAGCCCCTATGCATGTTTGTTTGCAACATGAACAACTCAGCCATGTACCAGTGTCTACAAGTTCAATTTTTTTAAGTTGTAATAAAATATCAAATGAGACACAACATAATAATAAATAATTATTGTATTTATAACAAGTATCTATGAACAAAAGAGTGTTTGGGGGTATGTTACAAACAGATAAGTCACCACAATACATGATAATTGATCTTATTAAGCATTTTGCAGACGAATTATTTTTCAATTTACTAATTTTATTCCTAAAATTAATGCATATTTGTAACAAATAAACAGTAGATACAATAGAACAGTTTGTACAATAATTATTTCTTAATTAACTTTTTAATAATAGAAGAAAACATAGAACAGTACAAACAAAACATGCATAGGGGCTTATGTCGTAGTGTAAAAATATGCGTAGGGGCTAATGTCCTAGTGTAAAAAAATGTATAGGGGCTTATGTCCTCATGTATAAAAATGAGTGTAGGGGCTTATGGTCGTAGGGGCTTATGTCCGTCCCCCGTTTATTCATGTTTATTCAGTCACCACCTGTTCAATAAAATAGCACTATGTAGCATACCCTTTTCATGGGTATTAATGTATCAGTAATAAAGTCTAAATCTAGAAATTTGTCCATGGGGCACAGGTGCCCCCATTATAGTAAATACATTCTCATAAATCAGTGGTTAGTCAAGTACCTAGACAACGTAATTGAAAAAACATACGCTGGTTGAACGAGAATGAGTAAATAATAATCTTGTAAAATTTATAGAGGAAAAGTTCCATCCTTCACAGTCAACAAAACATTAAGGTTGTTAATTTGTGAAAGTTTGAAGATTAATTCTGCCCAACCTAGTTTTTAGGGATCATTTGAAAACCATATTCAAGGACTTTTCCAGGACTTTTCCCTCATTTTCAAGCACTTATTTTTACTACTCATGATGTCAAACAATGCTGAAACACTAATAATCGCCAGTTTATACCAAAGTTTAAGAAAACTTTACCTAGACTGCTGTACGTAAGGTTGTCATGTCGTGATTATCGCTTAATATACTCTTTATTTTGTACCCAGGTAACCTGTACTGCATCTCGGGACGCTTGTACTCGTCATAAAGCTATGGCGATGTTTTTTATTTAATTTTTGTTTTCAAGGACATTTTCTTATTTTCCACTCATACAACATAACAGTTCAAGACTATATATAAGAATTCATTAAAAGAAATAAAAATTCCAGACTTTTCAAGGATGTTTTCAGGGATAACTCAAGGATTTTTCAAGGACTATGCATCAAATTCAAGGACTTTTTAAGGGTTCTACGAACAGTAGCCCCATGATTAGTGAGAAGTTCAACACACCAGATTTGTTTTCCATAGAGGGGTAGGGTCACAACACCAATATTATATGCACTCACTTAAATAAGTGAGGGGGGAAGGAAGGTACATGTATTATGGCTTTCAATAAAGAAGAAACAACTAGCCTGTTCAAAATGATAGATGGAAAGGTTTGCCAACATCAAATTCTATCAACAGCCGACAAACTTTACCCGATTATTAAATGGAAGTTAGAAAAAAAAAATTAACAAATTTCTAGGGCTCTTTTCAGCTGTTAGGCCGCTCAAGCACCCTTTGACTTTTTAACTCCCCTGGTCATTGGGCTACATATGAAAACCTACACTCGCGTCTCCCTGGGGAGACTATTTCTCTCCTGTGGGTGTGGCAGCCAACATCGATATGCGGCACCCAGGAATAGACACTGCCCTCGCAGGTACCACTTTACACCATGGTGGAGTGGAGCATATGTGGGTCTCGCTCAGAGAAATTAACCAGTGGTCCAGATGGGGATTGAACCTGAGACCTCTCGATCCCGAAGCGCGCGCCCTACCTCTAGGCCACCGCTCCCCACTAGAAGAATGAATTTTGAGGAAATTTCCATCAGTTTACTATAATATGTTTAAAGGATCAATGTATTTGCTGTGACATAACTGTCTAATGTTTTAGAGAGGACAGGCTCAGCCTGTCTACATGCAATGCAAGGAGAATTGCATTACCAGTATCAAATGTTATACAGATGAGAGACAACAAAATACCTCATCAGATTATCAATAGAAATCCAGAAAGAGGAATTTTAGCAGATGTCAAATATTTGGAGATGATAGAAGAAGCATGACAATTTGAAGAAATTAAATCTATGTCCGTGATACACAAGAAATGAGATGTCTGAAAGGTCAACCTTACTTTAATGTAGAAGTGTTCTATTTAAAGTGTCAACTCAATTTAAACGTTCAGCCAATATAACTTAATACCGGTATGAGAGTTGAGACACTGATATTTTCTGAGCACATCTACCTACGTAACTCCTAAAACTTTAATGCCAGTCACCAGAGGTAGGAATTAAAGCATACATCATAGAATTTATCTTATTTATGTATGAAGCTAGTGGCTCAACAGTGGCCATATCAGGTCGAACCCTAGCCGGGCCCTGCCAGGGATCAAACCTTCACCCTACAGGGGCCTTATTCACCAAAGCTATAAGCCTAAAATTCAGACTTAGACTTTATATTGCCAAATGTTCTAATTGCTCTCATGTTGTTATAAATGTACCGATTTTGATATAAATTTGTAAACATGTTCAGTAGGTAACCACAGATAATCAGATACAATTCCACATGGTTAAATCTAATTGTAAAGAAATGGCAGTGATTATAAATGTTGTCAATTTTAAGTCTAAATTTAAGATGTTGGTGAATAAGGACCCTGCTCTAAAGGTAGATACATAAAGCCACAAAGCTGAGGAACATGGTATCTTATTTTCATGTCTTAGTTTGGTATGCTTTTGTGCGCATTGCTGTTGTCAGCTGCATGCTATTCCAGGCGTGCCCACAAGACTGTAGTTACTGCATATAAATAAAGAAGGACTTCCTACAGTACTGCAGGCACCCCTCATATTGCAAAATTAGTTCCAGAAGTTTCATATGAATTGACTGTCGCAAAATTAGTTCCAGACGTTTCATATGAATTGACTGTCCCTTTCAATAGGGGTGACACTATAATAAACAAACTTTACTATGATTAACAAATACCAATACATGTACATCTAACACACATAAAATGATAAATAGAGTATGCACATGCACTCTATATTACATCAGTATTGTTTTAAGACTTTGTGCAGTATTTAGCATGAGATTCTAAAGACCTAAACATCTCGGCAATTATTGCAATGCAAGTACCATACAGAATCAAAGTACTGAAGACACTGATATTTTCAATTTGAGCAAATTCATCCAATTAAAGCGAGGTACCCGAGACAGCATACACTGGAATAGGCTCAATGGGTAGAAAGGAATTTGATTTGCGCAATCAACACCAAAAAATGGAAAGGTTAATGGAAAAAAGGATTTTGAAGCAATTATACAGATATGTACAACGTAAGCACTTTCTATGGTTATTCAAATGTAGTGCCTTTCATATATTATTACTTCTTACATATTTTGATGGCTTAGAATAACAAGGTCATAACTACAAAATCAATATATTGAGAAAACAAGTGAAAACTTAACTAATTTACTCTTTGCCTCAGGGAAAACAAGTTTTTTTAAACTTCATTTTGGTCAACAAGACAATTTCCAATTTTCATGAAAATAGGCTCATAAGAAGCACCCTGGGAAGCAAATATGTATGAGTCTTATAAGGTTGTAAGTAGTAGTTACAACCTCATTCTAAGCCAGCGATTTGTGTTATTAATCTTATTCAATTGAAGAATAAGGAGTCCAATCTTGGATTTATCCTTATCACCAGTGTATGTACCAATGGGTTAATATGGTGAGATATGATTCAAATTCATTAGAAAATCAGCTAATAATTAGAAATACTGGCTAGTACACTGTCTTGCCATGTTAAAAATATTTGTTTTGTATGAACATAATCAACCATTTTAAAGTGTACCTTTATTTTTATTTTTTCAATTGATCATATATTTATAGCAAAAAGGGTACCAATGTATATAAGCATGCTGGTCTGGTTACCTAACATCCCAAAAGCTTCAACCTACACTTAAACCACAGTGGTGTACATTCTGGAATGCACACATCCTGGCCTGGTGTTGGGCATGGACAAGCAATTTGAGAAACTCATGTGAAGCACTTAAACCACAGTGGTGTACATTCTGAAATGCACACATGCTGGCCTGGTGTTCGACATGGACAAGCAATTTCAGAAACTCACGTGAAGCACTTAAACCACAGTGGTGAACATTCTGAAATGCACACATGCTGGCCTGATGCTTGGTTAGACCAATAGTTTCTGAGTTTCAGATTTTCAGAAACAATAAATATGAATTACTTAAATTACAGTGGTGTATTTGATGTTACTATATATAATAACAGGCCTACATACTGGCTGAGTGCATTGGACAAACTGAAACCTATCTGAACATCATTGTTCTTAATATTGAACATAGAGTAAAATAATTTAATTTCAACTTCCAAGTTTATTACAAAAGTATAAACTGTCTTGCCATAGAAAAATATTTGTTTTGAATGAACATCATCAAACATTTTAAAGTGTACCTTTATTTTTTTATTTTCAATCATATATTTATAGCAAAAAAAATGGTAACAATGTATTATAAGCATGCTGGTCCGGTTACCTAACATTCAAAAAGCTTCAACCTACACTTAAACCACATTGGTGTACATTCTGAAATGCACACATGCTGGCCTGGTGTTGGGCATGGACAAGCAATTTCTGAAACTCATGTGAAGCACTTAAACCACAGTGGTGTACATTCTGAAATGCACACATGCTGGCCTGATGCTTGGTTGGACCAATAGTTTCAGAGTTTTAGAAACCATAATGTGAATTACTTAAATCACAGTGTTGTGTTTGATGTAATAACTGGACAAACTGTCACCTAACTGAACATCATTGTTCTTAATATTGAACTTAGGAATGATACATAGAGTATAATAATTTAATTTCAACTTTCAATTTTATTACAACAGACAAAAGTAATTATGCTTTACCAACAAGACAATAGTTTTCAAGACAATGCAGTTAACCAACTAGCATTGCTAATTGCCAAATCATTTTTGTCAAAGCTAATATCATGCATTTCAAGCAGATCACACCAAATTAAACTATTGGTCCACAACAGGCAATATGATTGGATATCCCTATCCTCCAATTAAATAAGATAAAAAAATACCAATATGAAAGAAGAAATATTACCCAAAAGTTGATGCATAAAATAAATACCCAACCAACGCTTATGTATACAATTACCATGAAAATCCTTTTTATCAGTCCTTTCCAGTCTTGCACTTATTCTTTTTTAAAACTATTGATTACATTTGCACATGTTTCTCAGCTGAGTGTCCACGCAAGGTGTCCCAACCAGATACAACCTAGATTGTATGGAGACGATCATTGTGACCTGACACAAGGTGACCTAGATTGTATGGAGACGATCATTGTAACCTGACACAAGGTGACCTAGATTGTATGGAGACGATCATTGTTACCTGATATAAGGTGACCTAGATTGTATGGAGACGATCATTGTGACCTGACACAAGGTGACCTAGATTGTATGGAGACAATCATAGTGACCAGACACAAGGTGACCTACATTGTATGGAGACAATCATAGTGACCAGACACAAGATGACCTACATTGTATTGCACTGAATGCAACAAACTGATGCATCAGTGGAGATGACTAGCTGTAATCACTGCACAATGTCTAAGTACAATAAGATGTGCATTTTCACACTTTAATCACTCAATGACATTGAAACTATCATGAAGCAATTGTATTTCTCACTAGATGTAATACCGTACTATGGAATATAGGTGAATTAGATCAGACAAGGACATTCAAAGGAAACTGCAATGTACACAAAAGCTCCGCACACAGATATAAATAATTAAATGTAATAAAAAGTGTTGTCATATCAAACTGTGATTATGCTATGTATATTTTTGTTTTCTCTTTCATGATAAAAACAAAGGGTGGACATGAATAAATACTGATGTGCAAAATTAACCCAAACCTACGCAGTTATAGCAACATTGCTAACTTTGAAATTCATACATAAATAACCATAAAGGGGGGGGGGGGGGTAATAATGAATGATTATTTTTACAGGTTGACAATAACTTTAAATCTGCAAATCTGCATATCAAGCCTTATTGACTGGCAGTTTAAAAAGACAACACTAATAAAACAAAATAGCTTTACATTAAATCAAAGTTGACCAAGCAGCTTGCATGTAACTATATTATTACAATTAATTTTCTTTACAGCACAATTTGAGGAGGGAGAAAATAAGCAGGTGTGACTCAAAGACATAAAGATAAGTTCAGAGGACCTATTACTATTAAGTAATTGCTGAAGAGAGATTCACTTGAGAGGTTATTGCTGAAGAGAGCGTCACTCTGGAGAGGTTGTTGCTGAAGAGAGGGTCACTGTGGAGAGGTTGTTGCTGAAGAGAGATTCACTTGAGAGGTTATTGCTGAAGAGAGGGTCACTCTGGAGAGGTAAATGCTGTAGAGGGTCACTCTGGAGAGGTAAATGCTGTAGAGGGTCACTCTGGAGAGGTTATTGCTGAAGAGAGGGTCACTTTGGAGAGGTTGTTGCTGAAGAGAGGGTAACTCTGGAGAGGTTGTTGCTGAAGAGAGGGTCACTCTGGTGAGGTTGTTGCTGAAGAGAGGGTCACTCTGGAGAGGTTATTGCTGAAGAGAGGGTCACTCTGGAGAGGTTATTGCTGAAGAGAGGGTCACTCTGGAGAGGTTGTTGCTGAGGAGAGATTCACTGTGAGGGAGTCACTCTGCAGAGGTAATTGCTGTAGAGGGGGTCACTCTGCAGAGGTAATTGCTGTAGAGATGGTCACTCTGCAGAGGTAATTGCTGTAGAGGGGGTCAGTCTGCAGAGGTAATTGCTGTAGAGAGGGTCACTCTGCAGAGGTAATTGTTGTAGAGGGGGTCAGTCTGCAGAGGTAATTGCTGTTGAGGGAGTCACTCTGCAGAGATTATTGTCATGCAAGTCAAGGACTGGATAGCAGTAAAAACGCTTTTTTCATTTAATGGTAGTAAATCAACACAAATAGACTGAAACCATAATGTTTGTTTCAGTGAAAGTAATGTTCATGCCATGTGTAATTCACCGATCGCCGATATAAATGTTTACCAAGTCAGCGAAAAAAACAAACAACGGATCAATGATTTTCTTTGCACAATTTCTCTGCAATTTGCTGTCACTGATTTCAAAAAATTCTCATTAGTGTTTAGATATAATTTGCACTCAATAGGCAGATCAGATGCTTGGGAATTAGCGTCCTTTGATATTTCCACTTATGATTTTTACTGAAGTGATGTTCACTCTGCAGAAGTAATTACTGAAGAGATGGTCACTCTGGAGAGATTGTTGCTGAAGAGAGGGTCACACTACAGAGGTAATTGTTGAAGAGAAGGTCACTCTGGAGAGGTTGTTGCAGAAGAGAGGGTCACACTACAGAGGTAATTGTTGAAGAGAAGGTCACACTGCAGAGGTAATTGTTGAAGAGAAGGTCACTGTGCAGAGGTTGTTGCAGAAGAGAAGGTCACTGTGCAGAGGTTGTTGTAGAAGAGAGGATCACTCTTGAGAGGTAATGACAACGTTTGTTTCAGAAAAATTAAAGTTCATGCCGTGAGTAACTCACTGATCACCGATACAAACGTTTACAAAAACGAAAATAATTTTCTTTGCACAATTTCTCCGCAATTTGTTGTCACCGATTTCAATGAATTCTCATTAGCATTTAAATATCATTTGCACTCAATAGGCAGATCAGATGTTATAGAGTTAGTGTCCTTTGATATTTTCACTTAAGATTGCGACTGTACTATTGATTAATAATTAAATATTGCAACTAGACTAGGCAGATATAAATATAATAATAATTTAGACATCTAAAGCAACCAATCTGTGTCAAGCAGTGCCTGGTGGTATTCATCTCAAACAGCGACATTTCTGTACCAACAAAATAGTGAAAAATTAGCTGTCTTCACTGGGAATCGAACCCAGGTCCCTGGATTGGCTGATCCAGTATGGTACCACTACACTATAGAGACAACATTATTCTACACAACTTCTTGGACTTATGACATCAAAGAACGTCAAACAACAAGAAATATCACATGAACACCTCCCAAACACTGCTTGTCACTGATTGGTAGTATCAGAAGTCTAAATTATTGATATTCATATATTCCTAGTCAAGTGGCAATGTTAAATTATGAAGTAATACTACTGTTACAATCATAGGGAAAATATCAAAGTACAATAACTCTCTAAAAACTTTTGTGACTATAAAGTGCAAAATGATATTCAAATACTGATGAGACTTCATTGAAATCTGACCAATCAATTCAGAGAAATAGCACAGATAATATATGTCAATGTAATATTACTGTTCCACAGAGTTAATAGCGGAAGAGAGGGTCACACTGCAAAGGTAATTGCTGAAGAGAGGGTCACTCAGCAGAGGTAATTACTGAAGAAAGGGTCACTCCACAGAGGTAATTGCTGAAGAGATGGTCATTCTAGAGAGGTAATTGTTGAAGAGAGAGAGTCACTCTTGAGAGGTAATTGTTGAAGAGAAGATTACTCTGGAGAGCTTTATTGCCAAACATAGGGTCACTATGTGGAGAGTTAATTGTTGAAGAGAGGGTCACCCTGCAAAGGTTATTGCTGAAGAGAGTCACTCTGGAGAGGTAATTGCTGAAGAGAGAGAGAGAGTCACTCTGGAGAGGTAATTGCTGAAGAGAGGGTCACTCTAGAGAGGTAATTGTTGAAGAGAGAGAGAGAGAGTCACTCTGGAGAGGTAATTGCTGAAGAGAGAGTCACTCTGGAGAGGTTATTGCTGAAGAGACTTTATATTCATGTGAACTTTATTTCGCGATTTCAGTTTCCAACTTAATTTGCATAATATCAATGCACAACAATGTCTTGTTCGTCTGGATTATATTCACTTTTGAGGTTTTTTTTCAGATATGCCTTATGTTGTGAAAGTTAATTTTCGCAAAATGATGAATTCGCGATGAGTGCCAATCGCCAATTGCAGTAAATTCAAATGGATATCTGCTAATGTGGGGAGCGGTGGCCCTGGTTCCCGGTTTAAATTCCCTGAGCAATACCAACATGCTCCACTCCATGATGGTGTAAAATGGTACACATGAGGGCAGCGTCTATTCCTGGGCGAAGCAGACTGATGTTGGCTTCCACACCCACAGGATAGAAATAGTCTCTCCAGGGAGACACGAGCGCAGGCTTCCTTAGTTAGCCCAAGGACCAGGGGAAGTTAACATGTCAAAAGGTGCTTGAGCAGCCTAACAGCTGAAAAGAGCCCTAGAAAATTGGTAACTTAACTTATATGCGATGAAATACAGTATATAGTTGCTGAGAAATAGAGCAGACAAATAAGTGTGAAAAATCGAAGGGCCATAATTCCCTTAAAAATGCTGACAATATACACAACTGAACTGATTCTTATACAAAAATGGAACAGACACATTTTTTTGTGTAGTGAAAAAACAAAGGGCTTTTGCTCCAACTGGGCAGTTTTTTCCAGTTATATTAGGTGGCCACTAGACCCCACAACATTTCTTACTTTATCCTAACCAGGACAATCTTACATATGCAGTTTATAAAGAACAAGAAGCAATGCCATCATTATGCAAATATTCATGAAAGATTCTCAAACCCCGACTGATGTGTAAAAAATCTAGAAAACTTACAAATGGACTTGTCTATAGATAACTTTTAATTGGGTTTTTTTTTAACAGAAATTATCTCAATAATATTTTATTGCTAAAAATGAAATCTTACATGGGATTAAAAAATAAAATAATGTTTGGTAAATTCATTAGAAACAAGACAAGCCGCTGTAAATTATGTTTCTCTAAGTACATTCCTTCTTTAGATCAGAAAAGACTGATAAAATGATATTTTTTAAGTACTACTATAGTTAATTATTTAAGTGATATTACTGTTCAAAGTGACCATCATTGTTTTGTAAAACACAACAACCAATGATTTCTAAACAATGAAAAAGGATCAATCTTCCAGTTATAACTAAATAAAACAATTGTATATAACAGTTCTATTCCTATGGAACATGGTTGCAAAACAATAAAATCTTTTTTACCCGCCGGGTCATAAATTAATTTTGTCTCTTATACCCTAAGGAAAACATTCGTACAATTTTCTAAACATTTTTCTTTGTTTATACAGTTTTCTTGACTGTATTTTTTTATCCAGTATAACAGTATTATAACTTTAAAATTTCAAAATCAATTTGCCATTAATGCAGACAATTTATCAACAGGTAGTACATTGGCATAAAAAATTACTTGTCAGGGCTTTTTTCTGTAAATTGGGATATTCACCATGGTGATATAGACAAAATGTTCACTGTTTCTAAACGAGACAATTTCCTGCAACCAAAAAGGCTTACATGTTGAATCATAAAGAATGGCAATAAGTCATACAGGAATCAGATATAACTGTGCTTTTAATTGCAATAAGTCATGAATACAAGTTAATTTTAAAGGTATCCCAATAAGCCACACAGTGATAATGTTTTTATGTTGTGCTTATAACCACTTATTCAAGAATCCTGCAAACATTTAAATAAATCAACAATTTACAACTCACAATTAATTATATAATTTTCAACCTTATTACTTTTTTCAATACATTACTCTTGAATTTTAACCCAAAAGCTTTCAAGTGAATCAAAACACAAACTCCATGTAACCACCAGTCTGTTTACATGGTTTCGGTGCACAATGCCTAACAGCGCGAAAGAATCAAATCTGATTTTTTACAATGTTTGAACAAATCTAGTGAGTTAAAATACTGTAATTGACATTACGCCAGTTGTCAAGGAATGACCAGCAGTTTTGCCAGATTTAAGACTTAAGAGTACTAGAGGTAGCTTTGATCCACAAGCGGAACAAAATTCAGATGGTAGTGATCCACACTTTGATTAATTCTATGCATTTCAGATGTGTTACAGTGATTTTTCCAGCAAAGGGTGGTCAGACCAGACATTGAAGGCTTGAATTTAACTTTTTAGACGCTGAATGAACTCTTGATAATTTCTTATTCATATTGTGCAAGCAATTGTGTTTATGATGTAGGGCAATATGAATAAATGATCATGAAAATTAATCATATCACTCAATTTGGAATAAGAAGTGTTATTTTTTAAATATGATAAATGGAATCAAACTTAGTAGTGTTGCCTTATTTTTCACTCACCCCTCATTCAATTCTGATTCGTATAAAACGTATTGCATTATTTGATTAATATCATAATTGAATTACATGTATATTCAAAATGTACCTTTTTCATAATCTTAACAATTTTATTTCATGCGTTATTATGAAATAAATTGCTTCCATGATGTGATGAAACAAATGTTCTTAAATGTCTGCTGCTAAAATTTCATTGAAGTCAATCTATTTTGAAAATTTGCAATATACCTTTAACGCATTGATTTAACTTAGCGAAAATAAGGCAGATTTGAGATTAGTCACCTACTGAAAATTAGTGTTACATACGGCAGGAACATGGTCTCGTGTACCAGAGTATAAACTTTTAAGGCGCATATATAACCAAATCAGTGTCAACAGAGAGACCTAAGAACAGTTTGTAGTAGGTTCGAAAAGGAACACTAACTTGACGTTCAAAACTGTGATAATTACGTAGTGAGTTAAAATTGTAGCTGCGGGACCATCTACAGTCAACCAGCAATATCCTATTTTATGCAACAGTATATTTTCTGTCTGTTGCTAAGCTGTAATAATTTATCCTAAATTTAAATGTTTTTTTAAATACCAGTCAATGCGTAATATAAGCTAATAATCGGATACTTTCGATAACAATTTTACTAAGCAGTTAAACATCTTTAATTCAAACAATAGCTTTGGTGTTATCTGGCATTTTATCTGAGTCTGTCTTAGGATAAATGAATATGTAACTAGTCTTTAATTATGAAAGTATTTGCTTAGTCCTATTTCAATTAACTTATTAGGTACACATAGGTACATGTTGTATCTAATCTGTTGGCTTAGAATGAGAAAGTCATAAGTACAAAATCGATATATTGAGAAAACAAGAAAAAACTCTCTGCAATTTACTCTTTAATTATGGTAAAACAAGCTATTATAGCTTCATTTTGGTCAACATGACAAGTTCCAATTTTCATAAAAATAGGCTCATTATAATCGCCAGGTACAGGAGATTTCAAGTATGTATGAGTCTTATAAGGTTGTAAGTAGTAGTTACGACCTTCTTATTCTAAGCCATCAAATTGATCACACTGTTATATTTGTTTTATTTCTGCATATGTTGTTAGTTCCTTCATGACCATATACAAAGCATGGTTATTTTATGTGATATAAGACAACCTATTATAAATATTGTCCTTCAAAACATTCATTTATATTATCTTTAACTTAAAATGAAATTTCATAATCATAATATTACTAAATTCACAAAAAATTCACTGGTACAATCACAATATACACGTAGACAAGTTTATAGCCAGCAACTCTCGGTCAACTCACTACATGTATTTTCTGTTGTATCACTGATAAATCATATCAAACATGCATACAGCTTAAAGTTAATTTTGTCAGTATAGTTAAGCATTGTAATTTTTTGCTTTCAATACATTATTAAATGTCTCATATAAATTTTATTTGCATACACTCATTAAATGTTATAAGTACACCAACACAGTACATAGCGTTACAATGCAAATAGTCGGTCGGTCGACATGCCGAATGGTTTTTCAACAATAACTCCAAAAAGATTCTACCTAGGATTCTAAAATTTTAAGTGGACATTATTCATCCTCCACAGACGGTCCGACTCAATTTCAAGGTAATTTGTATTAAAGGTCAGACTCACCATGACCTTTAAACACACAACAATCACTGGTCCACACCATAAGAAATATAGGACCTTAGATCGTAAAACTTTACAGAGAGGTTGCTTATCGTCAGATGTACACAGGCAATTTCGCCACATATGATTCTCATATGAGTATCATATGATTCTCATATGAAACCTTTCATATGATTCTCATATGAAACGTGGGCAATATGATTCTCATATGAAACCTTTCATATGATTCTCATATGAGAATCATATGATTCTCATATGAAAGGATTTGCATATGAGAATCATATGATACTCATATGAGAATCATATGATAATGATATGAGAATCATATGATAATGATATGAGAATCATATGAAAGGATTTGCATATGAGAATCATATGAAACCTTTCATATGAGAATCATATGCAAATCCTTTCATATGAGAATCATATGCAAATCCTTTCATGCGAAAGATGCTTATATATATGTATTATAGTGGTGTAAATCAGTAGATCTATGGCATGAGTGAAGTGATATCTCTATCATAAAGTTTCAATATTGAAACTGACAGGAACTGGATCAGCAATGCCTTCTTTTTTCTCTCTCTTTAGTTGATGATTTATCTGACTGTTCCCAGTGTTCTGGTCCATTTACTGCATAAGACGTTCTATTTGAAGTAAATCTTTGTTGAGTACTGCTACAATGACTACAAATGTCTGAAAATAATATCTTTAAAACTGGTGTTCATATCGGTAATATATTTGTAACAAGCCTTTTTTTCATCTTTACAATGCTTTATTTTCTGTTAACAAATATACATTTCATTCGATTTTCTGCATTTCCGTTGCAGGACAAACGTCTTCTTTCTGGGCCATACATTTCCACTTGTCTGGGGGCGGCCTTCCTGATGGGAGACCTTAAAATCCTTCTTGTACAGTGCATTCTTAGCACAGAGGATAAACTGAAAGTAAAAAATAATTCCATTAAGACAGTATTCATCGACAACATAATGGTGGGTTATGATTGGTTCAAGAAAGAAACTTTGGGGTATTAATGATACAACTAGTATGTCAATTTAGTTTAAATCAAATCAAGATGGGTCATAATTCAAGACATGGCTAACTGCACATATACTGGCCCTTAAAGGGGCCATAACTTTGAAATGCATCATGGGATATGGCTGAGCAAGCAAGAAATACCTTATTACTACTTATACAAATAGTATGGCATAAACAGCAGCTTGTCACCCGCGCAAGAGTCAGACATTGAATGAGCCATCCACATCCCCAAAAATGGATGCTTCAAGCAAGCCTATATACTCACTCTGCAATGAATGACAAAATTGCAGACTTTGAATTTTGTACATAATAAGCCATAAAGGGAGGTAATTATAAATAATAAATTCACTGAAGTGAAGTGTATTTGTATGCATGTTTGGCTCAAATAAAATCAACAATATATCTTATAAATTAAGTTAAATCTGGTAAAATATTGTTAATGTACAAGTTTTTTTTGACTGACACATGGACATTGGGCAATCATAAAAGATTACCACGGGCACAGGTTTTGTGCTCAGGTGAGCTAAAAATTTTGTTATTTGGTGAGGACATTATAATTTGTGTTTTAATTGAGTTAAACATTAAACACAACAGCTCATAAAATATGGCAACTTTCCCACTTCCACTGACCATGAAGCCAATTTTGCCTCACCAAGCTAATAATTTATAACAGTCACTGTGAGGCACCCAGCGCTAGGGATGGCCGCCCAGCTAGAAGTATTGACCTTCTGTAAGCTAGCTGAATATCTTCTGCACTTGAATGGTTAGACTCAAATTTATAGCATGCAAAGCAGGAAGGCAATGCATAACAGTATTTCTTTATTTGACATATTAGATAAATGATGTCAAATAACGTGTCTCGAGACAGTGCCAAAATCTAATCAACCACTCAAATGTATTTTAGATTCCTTACCAGCATTAATCCAACTGCTGCCACTCTTTACTGAGCACATCCAGACTACCATAGCATGTTCAATGTGTAAAGGATGACCCTTCCATGTCTGATTCTTTGTTTGACATCAGCTATAAGACAGGAAAGAAAACATGTGAAATTGAGTTTATGCCATGTAATTGATTGCTGTCTTGAAACACTTGTTATGAAATGTCATACTTTTACAAATGCAGTGTGCCTAATACATGCATGAAAACACTAAAAGCCAACACACCCAAACAGGGGGAATGAAAAGTTAATTTTAAGCGACTACATGCCTAATAAATAGCCTTTAAATTGTACAGTATATTAGCTACATCCAGCTCAAGAAATGCAAGTATAGGCAGTATTCAAAGTAACAGAAATTTGATAATAAAAAAGATTTATAGAGCTGAGTTAATAATCCATAATCTTCTGCAAAAACAAAACTTATTTATTTACTTTGACATAAAACTGAATGAAGCATGGAGGGCAAACCTATAGCACCCTCCAGTTGAAAGTCGTTAGGGGACTGATTACTACCAGCGGACAAAGATATGGACAACTCAGATACCATAGGGAAATGGCATAAGCTGTACTGAACTTCAAACATCTGATCTAAAGAGAAACCTTTTGTTTCACATAAAGAGAATTTTGCACGAGTACTCAATCATTAGTCATTACATACAAATTTTTATCAAACAAGTGGACAAAATAATATGACACAAGGCATTGCCGATGTGTCATAGTTTTTTTTGACAAGTTTAATAAAAGTTGTAATACATGATTTGCACTCATTTAGATTCCATTTATCATATAACCTTGGGGAACACTCATTTTCGTTCAAAATGATCATGTATGCTAAATACTGTAAAATCATTAATTTTCGTGGGGGACTGAATTTCGTGGATTTTGTGGTTCACCTCAACCACATACTTTAATCCCAACGAGCATGAGTTTTGACCCTTGTTTTATTACCTGAAATGAAAAATCCACAAATTCAGGTCCCATCGAAATTGTCTTTTTTACCAAAACCTCGAAATTTCGTCCCAACGAAATTAAATGATTTTACAGTAGGTTTCATTAAAAATTTAGCCATAAGAGCGCAATGTCATGACGACATTTATGTTATCCTGACATCATGGCCGATCTAGGCATGGATTGACTTACTTTACATCAGACTAGTTTAAATATTTATGTAACAGACTGGGAGTACCAAATGATATTTCCTGAACAGCTTTATGCCACTCCGGAACTGGAGGCTATGTGATAAAATACATAAATTGCTAATTGACATGATGTGACATCATTTAATCTTTACATCAAATAATCAATATGCAAAATAATTTTTATCAAATTGAGTTTTAAAATACCTCTTAAAAGTCTTTGTTAACTGAGCTCAGTTGATCTGACACACTCTTCCATCAAATTCAGCATAATAAAGCGCTGGTCACAGGAATTGTTACTTCTCCAAACAGCTGTTTTTTCTGCCAAGAATGAGGTATTATTTCCACAGAAAAGATATCTGAAATGTTGAAATGTATAATTTTTTATGGTAGAGTCAAACCACTGTGTACTTGCCCAATATTTCATTCATCATGACCACATACATATTATTGAACCTGAATAGTTAGTAACTTGGTAGTAGTTGTTAAGCTTAGCCACTCTTTGACTTTAGGTCTTGTTGAATGCCATCTAGAATATATGTTCTGGTATCAGTAGTCTTTGGAGATCAATATTTCTTAAACAAGAAAACGCAAGATTATTTTAAAGTCCATGTCAAGCTAAGTAATTTGTTTTTGTCCCAACTTTCACTTTGCCAAAGGCATTCAACACTCTCCAACATTTAACAGAATTATGGCCCCTGGCAGACTTAGCTAGTAATTATGGACAAGGCTTGCACCAGTGCATAAGGGTTTACAGAATTAGTGAACTTTAAGAAGTACTGATCTCAAAGACAACAAGTATGTGACAGGTTCTTGTTACTAGTATACTATAAACAAGAGAGCACACAGGGACGTAGGTCACTCACCTGTTGCACAGTGGTGTAGGTACCAATACAACTTACATTCTGACCATACTTCATGAAGATTTGATCAAAACAGAGAGAGCAAATGTTTTTTTTTAAGATTAGACCTAGTTCCTGACTCCACATGACCAAGATTCAAACTTGGCGTAGATTTTATGTAGAATTGCATTTTGATTTAGTTACATTCTGATTGGATCGGAACTGTGACCTCTAGAGTGAACACAAGGTTTTTCTATGATTTGACCTAGTGACCGAGTTTTTTACCCCAGATGACCAAGTTTCAAACTGGGCTTAAATTTTATTGAGAGTAACATTCTGACCTAGTTTCATGACGGTTGGATCAAAACTGGGACCTCTGGAGTGAAAAAGTTTTTCCTAAGATTTCACCTTTTGACCAAGTTTTTGTCCCAGAAACCGACATGACCCAGTTTCAAACTTGGTAGAGATAATAGAGTGTATGGGAACAACACCAAGTTTCATGAAGATTCGATCACTCTGGAGTGAGCACAAGGTTTTTCTAAGATTTGACCTTGTGACCTAGTTTTTGACCACACATAACCCAGTTTCGAACTAGGCCTAAATTTCATAGAGAACAAAATTCTGACCAAGTTTCATGAAGATTGGATCAAAACTGTTGCTTCTAGAGTGAACACAAACAAAATCAGTTAGAAATGTCACTCCAACGATTCCCGTCTGTACTTCTTGTTTACAAAAACTCGAGCAAAAAATGATTTACCTGCATTTGATTTCTTTCAAAGGTCCACTGCTATCCTCAATACTCATTAGACATACATTTTGATGAATCAGTTCTGTGAATATTGTGCCAATACACCCTTTCAATTAAGACCGTAATTAAATTGTCTCCCTTTGATGACGTCAAACGAGGGCTCAAAGCGAATACACGAGCCGATTACCGTTAGCGTGTAAAGGAAATAAAAAATGTGTCAACTTTAAACCGCTGTAAATCCCGTTTTACTCTGTCGATTTTTAAAAGATGAACACTTACGAAAACAAGATCGTATAGACTTTTTAATAATGTAACTTTTGTTAATGTATTTTCAATAATAAAACATAAAAAGCCATGTTTTCGGAACAAAAATTTCAAGGGCAAGAAAATGTAAAAAAAGAACTGAATTCAATACTCAACAATTGGCATTAACTTACTCAAAATGTTTATTATTTGCAGTTTTAAGAACTGTGTAGACTAAGCTTTCCAACAATCATATTATTGAAAGATATTATAAAAGTTTTAAAAGGAGAGCCATACTTTTCGAACCTAAATACCATGCATCACGCGCGCACAATCCACTCATTGAAACCTGACTTACATTTTATACTAGCATAAAGAAATTGTGTATTTTAATAATTCATCACACATCAAAAAAGTATAGAATATTAGCTATATCATTTCAAAAGTATGACTATCCAGCCAGAAATTAAAACGTTAATTTACACAGGAGGAAATTTCTTTCTAGATATAGTTTGTACTTAAATCCGGGCGGCATGATTTTACATGTCCGCATGTGCTTACTTGTTTAGTGTTAACACGAGTACATTGATGTGTTGTTTACTACAATCAAAGAAAGTAAGGATTCACCGGAAAAGTTCACACGACGAATAACTAAAAATCAGAATCAATTCTATGTAAAATTTTGTTGTATGTAGGTAAAACTAAATTGTTTGGCAATACAATGTAGTCTGTTTCAAATCTTACTCTTCCATCATGAAACCTTTGTTCATTTGAAATTCATATACAAGTAAATGAGAAAAGTGCTTTATTTATTTTAAATGGTGTCTACGTGTAAAAATATTGCAATAAATTATTTTTGAAACATCAAAATGAGCATTGTAGCACAAGTCATACAGGTGCATGTCCATTAATTTACACTTTTTGTTCGGACACGGAATTAGAGAGACCTCCGTGGTTTGGATAAACATAATTTATACTTTTTTATAAAAGTAACCCAAACGTTGATTTAAAAGTGTCAATCAATGTCAATCATTTAAGGTAAAACACTGATCAATATACTGTACATGTTTATTAAGATGACAGATGGTGACAACATAGTACTGATTGGTTGTATATTAGTACCCTGCTGTGAAACTAATTTAGTGTATGGCCTTGGTGGCTTATCTTGATATAAGGGGATCTATGCTGTTTATTGTAAATCATTATATAATTATACAGCACCTAGAATTTATTTATGCGTTAGGGTTTTAGCACCTCATCATCTGACAAGATTTTATTTATGCATTAGGGTTTTAGCACCTTAACTTCTTAAGTATCTGTCTCACTTTAATTTGTTATGTTTTTCCCATCACTCGAATTGCAGTTCAGGTCACTTTTTGTGAATTAAGATTTACAATTCTTATATTAAAAACAAAATATTGTTAATTGTGATGTTAGTTTGAAGAGCTGTTGTATATAAATAATGTATTTTTTAAATTAATTTATAACAATCAACTGCTATCATAATCGTCATTTATACAGCTTTTTAAGCCGAATTTGCCCGAAATGGCACGTATGTAACCAGATAGGACATTCCAATAAATCGTTGTGGCTCTAATATACGTGTATTCAAAGGCCTAAATAATTATGTCTTTGTTTTATTACAATCCATAATAAACAACACATAACTTGTGAATTGTATTGGTAAAAAGAAATGAGACATTGCAATGATCCAGAGTTAACTAGGTCTAATGGCGGTAATGATGTAGTATTGAAAGAACCAGGTGAAAATACTTGCGCTTTATATTCCCGGCAAAATATACATTTATCAAAGTACAAATATACACTGTATCTTAGCACTAACGCTCAATTTAATGTACGAAATGTGCATGACAATCAACCGAATTACAAAACAAAATTAATACAACTACAGATCTTTTTGGAAATTAACGCCCGATAATTGACCATTGTTGATAGAAAAAAATCCGAGAAATCACACGTTTCCTCCACATCCATAACATGTAACATATTATACATACATTGTTTGTACATTATAAACATCTTTATTGAAAAAAACAACAGCTACAAAACATGCAATTAACGAAAAAAGCGATTAAATAATCTCTTCGCTACTGCGTTTATAGTGTCGTTAATTTGTAGAGCCCTCGTTTGACGTCACATCCGGTTACGGGAGGTAACTCTGTACATACGATTATCGCTTAATTGAAAGGGTCTATAGTACCAACTCATTGATTTTGGAGGTTCCAGTGGTTGAATAAAAAAATAATAGCTGTAAAGATAACAAATCATCCAAATTAATAAAAGTAGCATGCCCTAAAAACAGGTATTGGCTTATAAATTAATAAATAAAATTATCAGCGAATATCATGAAAAGCATCTATTTGTACATCACTATGTTACTGTCTGCCTTTTGTAGGTAATATATGTTGTTAATATATTCAAAACACACACATTTAACTTTATTCAATGTACTGGTCAGTCTGACATGTGAATAGGATTGTAAATGGTTAGACTATCTCTCTCTTAAGCAAGGTGACCTTGAAGTACATAATATACAATCCTTAGTATAATAAATATGTTGCTATGGCAACCTACAATAAACACATGTATAATAACAAATGGAGTAAACGCTCTTTGTGTATAGTGGCCTCCATCTTCAATATAGTATTCAACCAATAAAAGTATAATGTTTAAACAAATAGACAAACATGACATTCATTTTACAATACATTTACACAGTTACAATGATAACTCACCAATATATGGTATTGTTCACACTGTCCAAAATACTATTTCACACTGTGGGGTGTCTGCTAGGTGTTCAACATAACTCTGCAATATTAAAATATAACAGGTGCAAATAGAGGTTCAAAATGTGTTTGATGAATGTTAATGGGTACAGCACTGATGCAATTGAGTACATGCAAGACTACCTTTAAAACTGTAAAGTGTTTCAGATATGACCAAGTGTCCCTGCCGAGGATCTGACCAGGGACCTCTTTGTAGCAGCTTTTTATTTCTGGTTTTCAGCTCAGAGTAAACTGCGAGCATAAATTGTGTAGTGATTGTAGGTATATAGCCACTTCCAACCGCCTTGCTGTTGAGTTACCTCTTTAGCAATGGGGTTGAGAGTCTGCCTACAGTGCTAGAGGTCCTGAGATCAATCCCTGGTGAGGATCGGATTTTTAACGCTCCCTAATTTACTTTAATTGGAACCTGTCCCTGCCTGGTATTTAAAATATATATTTGTAGTGATTGTAGGTATATCATACTGCCACTTCCAAACGCCTTGCTAATGCTTAGTGATGAGGTTGAGTGTCCGCCTACAATGCTAGAGGTCGGGGGTTCGATCCATGGTGGAGACCCGATTTTTATTGCTCCCCTAATTTACTTTACTGGTGTCAGAAGTGTTTGTCGGTCTCATGCGAGGCATGGAGTAGCAAACAGGAGCTGGTGAGCTCTTATAAGTAAAAGGGGATGGAGTGTAGTGATTTTAGGTATATGGCCACTTCCAACAGCCTTGCTGTTGAGTTAACTCTTTAGTGATGAGGTTGAGTGTCCGCCTACAATGCTACAGGTCGCGGCTCCCCTAATTTACTTTATATTAAAGTGCTAGAATGTTGACTCACTGGGTCCCGGATCTGGCATAATATCAAGTTTCATTTGACCGGCGCAATGCACTGATCAGTCATTGACTCAATATTGTCGCAGTCCGGGGAGGTAGGGATACAGGAATCTGAGGATAAATCATGAAATTAGACAAATCTTCCCAACAGACTTGAATCTGAAAACATTAAAAATATCAACTCCCGGAGACTATACTTTGGTCCAGATTCAAAACACGATGTGTGCAGGGGATTTAGACAGCAAGTAAGCATAGGGTTTGGATTTCGACATAATTATAGACATAAAACTGACAAGCCAATTTCCAACGCCCCCCCCCCCCCCGGCTCTGGCAAAATATTGAACAATTCTCGTCAACTGAATGGATTGCCAGATTGGGGCAAAACGCCAGACGGGCTATCTTTTTAAAATTGGGCATGCATATTTTCCATAAGAGGTTTCAGAAAGACTCTTATTTTATTAGTTTGCAAAACAAACTATGATTTGCTTACGAAACTTCGTCAAGTTCGTGGTCACGCACTCGAAAATAACACAAAGTGTTTACGCGACTTTTTGGGATGCTTATTCGTTAATAATTACGGAAATACTAACCTGCCTATTAAACTGATTCTTCACAAACATTCTGCAACATTTGCAGTCGAGAAAGACGTTCATCTTATCAGTTTCATTCCGTTAAACAAGCAGCAGAAGACGCTGCGCATCGCAACCCGTGAATCTCGTGACAAAGCGAAAGTGGAAACAACGCACGCGACAGTGTAACGGCGTCGAAGTTAGATTCGCCAATGACAAATGATCCGTACGCAACGTACGGACTCCGGACTAAAACATCCAGCCTGTCGTACACTTGCTATACACGTATATTATTCTGCACAGTAGATATTTTGAAACCATTTATGTTCCTAATATAGAGTAGAAATAAATTTCACAGATAGATGTAGAAAAATATTGTTTATTGATTATGATCTAAATCTAGTAGGCCTACTTAGGATTCTATACTGTGCTGCAGTATAGCTAGATATACTATAAATCTATAGACAAAGGCTACCATAATCTCTTAATCTTATCTTTTATGCTAGGTATAGTACTTACACAGGAACTATGTGAAGTAGATCTACAGCTTTGTGGTTTTTTACCCCAAAAGCCATAAAACGTTTAGAAAATGTGTCGGTAAGGATAGCAGAAACAGTCATTTTTGTAGTATATTTTGATTTTGTCTATTAAAATTTTTTTTTTTGATAAATTTTCTTTCCCAATACTTTCATATGAGAATCATATGATTCTCATATGATTCTCATATGAACAACATTTCATATGAGAATCATATGATCTCATTTTCATATGAGAATCATATGAAACCTTTCATATGAGAATCATATGAAACCTTTCATATGAGAATCATATGATAGCATTTTCATATGAGAATCATATGATTCTCATATGAGTATCATATGCAAATCCTTTCATATGAGAATCATATGTGGCGAAATTGCCTATGTAGGCTCCTACTAATTTTGAGGTCGATAGGTCAAAGGTCAATGTCGTGGTGACCTTAGTTACACTAGGCTTATTACTGCCATGAGACGTGTATGTTTCACAAACGTCTCTTGTACGGTATGTTATCATAATTCTACCGGTTTTGTGCTTTCCTGGTGTGGGTATTGATGGACAATGTGTATGTAACATTTAAGAGTTCTTGCAAAAATCAATTGTTTTGCAAGTGCATTTTGCATAATTTGAAAATTCACGGTTCATTGCTCGCAGCATGCGAGTTATAAACATCGAATTATCGGATATTGCTGCTATACTACTCGCATGAAGACATGCAAATTATGAACATGATATCATGCATAATAAAAAAGATATACGCATTACATGTTGGTGTACTTATAACATTAAACAAGTGTATATATAAATATCTGATTTCTTTGTTATGTCTAATACAACCGTGCAGCTTATTTTTATTATGTTAATCATAATCAATGTTAAAGAAAGTTTATCTTATCTTATCTTATCTTATCTTATCTTATCTTAGAGGACACTTAAAATAATTTGCACACGCAGAGAGAGTAAGCAGTAAGCATTGGTTTGGATGCACATTTTTAAAGGTCGTGGAAATGACTGCATGATTTAGGAATCGTCACAACTCATACGAATGAATTTTTGCATGATGAGAAGGTGTCGTTATGATGTCGTTGACATCAGACTTGTGGCGATTTTTGTTAATATGTCTCATATAATTGTTCATATCACAAGAACTGCGCTGTGCATGTTTGTAAAATTTGGTCATCATATTTAAATAAGACAGAAGTTACAGTGTGAAAAATTCCATGGTTTTACACTGACATTATCCACGATTTTTTAACCTTCAGTGACATTATTTTTGGATATACCCACGTATATGAGGTGCTTAACCAAATTCACAGTAGCATTAGGCATTCAAACTTTAATCAATCACAACAAACACACAGCTAATTGTATCATAGATAACGAGTAAAATGGAGAAAAAAATCGTAAAATTTATATAGGTATATAGAAAATTTTCTCAAGTGCATCGAATTTCAACATATTAAAAACCAAAAAGCTCAAAGAAAGGAGAGGAAGATTAACTAAATTTTAGAGAATTTGGGCCGATAACTACCGAAGCATGTGCAATGCATCATTGAACATCACAGAGATTTGGTAAAATCAATAAAGGGTAAATCCATTCTTTGGAACATCACTAGCAGTTATGGACCACATCAAGAACAGTATTTGGCACAACGGTTGAACCGCATTTGAAAAATTGATTTAGATCCTAGATGCCCAAGCAAGTGTTTTGATGGTCACACATGTGAGATTTGAAAAACTTGATTTTTATTAAAGTAAACACAGTTTCACTTAATTATGTAAAAGAGCAATTATTTATCAAGTTCAAGCTGAAAGTTATAAACAAGTATAAGGTGTGTACTTATAACTTTTGTTGAGTGTACAGTCAGCCCTCGTTACAACACCGTTTGTTCCTAAGCAAGATGTTGTTATAGCACTTTGTCAGTATACTGAATTTTGCTAGGTTAGTCACTGACAGGAAGACTAGAATTTTGGTAGGGAGATTGTTTCATAGAACTAAATTATAATTGTGCATAAATCATTTTTATATGATATGAAATTGTCATATTCTCCCAATCAGCAATATAAAATCGTCAGAATTGAATGAAAATGATATATAATTGATATAATTGTATTGAGAGAGCATTAAGTAAAGACTGTTCGAATTTTAAGGTCGCCAGATACGTTTTCAATAACCCATATAATATTTAACACTTTATCAATAAAATGGTTATTAAATACATTTTGGCATTAAGCTTATCCTTCCTCATTAAACAATGATTAATTAACGAATCAAGTCCAAAATATTGTTTAACAAAGAATATTTGCAAACCTTCTATTTTGAAATTATAAGGAATATAAATTATAAGTGATGCTAAGACAATTTCTTTGAGAAAAGAAAAGTAATATGACAGGCGTTGTGCAAAACAGTCCCTAGTCAGTATCAGTATATCAAATATGAATTAATTAGTAAACTATTAGTCCATTCTTCGTGTTGGTATACAAATATGACAGACTTGATAATGTTGAATAGAATTTGTCCCAAACAATTAGGTCATAAAAACATTGTCGGTATAGTGAGTATCGTTGTAACGAGGGCTGACTGTATGTACAAGAGATGGTGAATAGCAAAGCTAAATATCAATCAAGGTTCACCTGAACTCTGCCATCACTTTGATGACACAACAAGAAAATCATATTCCATTATTGACCTACCGAGTGATGATATTAGCATGTGCACACTAAACACAATTCACATGATGACGATTATATGGGTCATAACACATTCAACTTAAAGGCCTTGCCCACAGGCTGCTTCCTTGTGCAGCGATTTTTTTTGGACATTTTTTGACAGCTTAACCAAACATTTGGCATGTTATTCATGACACTCAAGCATCCACCATGTTAGTAATTGAAGTAACATTATTAGTCAACATTATTAAAACATATTCATTTTTTATCAATATGACAAAACATTATCAAACGTATTGTATTAAGTAAGTACTTATCTTTTTCATGTTGTTGAATTCTGTACATATAAGGTGTTCTGCATTCGTCCATACTTACATACCGGTACTGGTTTAGTGGCTGCACATCTCATCATTCGAGATCCATTAACGTCCATCATCTCATCTGTAAAGCATGACAATAATTAATTTCTTGAAACCAAAACAGTAACTGATTGATAACTAGAGAATTGTGCTAAGGGCAAGTTATATGTTAAAAAAATTGCTTAAGCCCCATCCCCCCTAGTTCCTTCCTCGACCATGACACTTGGTCATTTATTAAATGCTTTTCAGAGCTTCACAACTAACTAGAGATGAACTGGTTGGTTACAACAAAGAGGTAGTCCTGCGTGTATGGGTACTGTACACCGGGTACGTTAAAAAACCAAGGAGTCTGTTTCGGAAGAGCTAGGGCAACGCGCCCAGATTCCTTGTATCACACAACTGTCTCTTCTACTCACTGTCTCTTCAGCAAAACACAGGACCCAACTGGAAATCAGTGAAATCGCATTGTTTTGGCTTGACCAATCTTAAACATTTATATAAGAATCTGGACTTATTCATCTAGAAGGACAATTATTGCACAATCACCTTTTCCGCTCGTAAATCTATTGCGTGACTAACACTATAAGATATATAATTTCACGTTGGAGTATATAAATACCTAGAAAAGCTGTATAACCAATGGTAAAACAAGTTCGACTGTTTTATCAATAGCACCCGTTGATCGTTATGTAAGTTGTAAGAATACTTCATGTATTTGTAAAACAAAGTTTTGTGATTAAAATCTCCCCAAACATGTTTTTATCATTAAAATGGAGTTTAGTCCCTTTAAATAATTACACATTTATGATACCTTTAGAATGTTAACAATGTTTTTCAGTCATTTGGCAGAACAGTTAAGAACATGGCCTTGACTACATAGAAACAAACATTATCAACAGAATTTAAATGGATTCAGAGCAAATATTGTGTCCTATAGAGCCTTAACAGTCCAACTATTGACAGGATGACAGTGGACCATGGACAATCATAAATATATCATAAATAGCTCTATCACATTGATTACTTTGTGCTCAGGTGAGCTTAAAATGCAATTTGAAACACCCACATCAATAAAATTTGACAGGATTATTCTTTTGTTTAAGTTACTTACTGGTAATTATCTATTGAATTCTTGTTGTGTATATTCCTCAGTGACAACTGGTTTAATGGTTCCTCCAAATCAATCAAAATCCAAGTTTTCTACAAAATAAAAAAATTAACTGCCTTAAAACAAAAAACAATGTACATGACTGTATAGCGCAAGTATAGCTTGACCAGATTTAGTAGGCACTGCGGACATATTCCGTGCATATTTCGGACAAAGTCGGTGCAAAAATAAACAAATATTTCCGATAAGTACGGACTATGCTTACGGAAAATAATACACGCTTCTTCTAAATCTGGTCAAGCTATAACAAATCAGTGTGTGTACATTGTAATGGTGTAATAAATTATACCGTAAAATCATTCCTTTTGTGGGGGGTTTTATTTTGTGGATTTCGAGGTTCACCTTAAACCACAGAGTCAAATCCCATCAAACAATAATTTTTGCCCTTGTATTTATTACCTGAAATGCACAATCCACAAATTAAGGTCGCAGTGAAATGGCCTTTATTACCAATACCACACAATTTTGTCCCCATCGAAATTAATGGAGATGCAGTAAGTCAACTAAACTCCAAAATTTAATAAAAAAGGGGAGATAGTTTTTCTATTTCATTTTTTACAAGTAAGTACTACAGAGAATAAATAACAGCCCATACTGTAAAATCATTTAATTTTGATGCAACAAAATTTCGTGGTTTTCGTGATGTATTCTGAATATGTCCCGCGATATTGCGCAACAAAATCTGAATACAGAAAAACGTGTTTTAAACTCATAATGTACATTATTATAACTGTGGCCAAAAGTTTTTCCAACTTTAATGCGAAACGTAGCCTTTATTTTTTCAGTCAGCTTTCTGCTGAATTATTGCAGCCAAATATATATGTGCCGCCACCCAGGTCTGGTATTATGCTGTTTTTATTGACAATCAGTAAATGACTGTTTTTCGACTGATAGAAATAACCGTAAATTTACTGACAATTTACTGACAATTTTTTTAAGTTTCGCTGAAACAGCTAAAACATAACACTTGTAATCTTTCGCAGCTTTTAATTCACTACAGATGTTGTTTGAGTACTTCCCCGACTTGGACTTTTTGGTCTGCGGGCAAATAGATTTATCCACCCAGCTTGCCCATGGGCAAGTGTAAAATGATCATGAGAAAATACTATTAAGTGTCTGTTTTTACCTAAACACAATAGCCAATCCCTTAATTGGGTGAATATTTGATTAGGGGTATTTTGGTTCTAAAAAAGCTCTAAAATAAACATGTTCAAAACTCTTTGTTGGGTTGGTATTTCTTTTAATATATGTTTGAAGGGTATTCTCCCATGTTTTGCAGCGAAGAATATTGAAAAATATCACTGTGGTATGCCAATTGGTCAGTGCGACCAGCAAGGCAAATGTCAACACCGTTACGGACAAACACACTTCAAACTGGATTATTATTACAAATATCAAATAAATTACACAAAACATGGTTTGTAGTCAACACACAGCATCACCATCAAATGGATTACCAAAGAACCGCTCATTTTTAGGTTTCAATCATTAGTAGTTTTGTACATCAATGTGTCAACACATTTTTGCATTAAAATCAATCTGTACATTCATTTTATCCATCAATTAAATTGGCTTTGAATTGCAATGAAACTCAATATTCTGCATGTACTAGTATATAAAATTGATATAACCCCTGGTAGAATGGCATGCTTGCAACAGTATAGTTCACATTTGACCATAATTACTGGCAATTTAATATGTCGTAACGGTGTTGACATGCATACCAAAGACCGTATATGCATGCTCGACACCGTTACAAAACGTAACGGTGTTGACACGAAATGTAACGGTGTCGACCAGTAACGGTGTCGACAATTACTCTTTAAATGCGTGTATCAGGCGTGTTTCTATAGCTAAACATGTGCCTGATTTCTTATATTACTACAAATCATGATACTATTTTTATTGTGCAGTAAAATAAATTGTATCTCCGCAAACTGTCAAGGAAAAAGATGAACGGTGTCGACAGACAATAAACCTAACTTTCACATTTACCGAAGATACACGAAATTTGTCGAAGTTTCACGATTGACGTAGGCGCTTGCTAGTAGAGGATAAAAGGACGTTTCGTGTACGGAAAAATTGAAAAATGTCGTACCTAACCGTACCGAAGTATCATGACTGAAACACGTAACGGTGTGGACACAGAAAATTTCGGACACATTTTAAAATGCACATAGCTCATTAGCAAATGAATTGTTACAAATGAAAAATATTGGTTTCCGTTACAGTTATGTATATTGTTTATATAACAATAAAAAAGTATATTAAAGGAAGGAATTGGCTACTTAAAATTATATCAAAAAGACATGTTGTGGTTTCCGGACACAACACCGTTACGAAAAATAGGGGGGTCAGCACTATAAAATTCTATAGAAATCCATTGATATGGCCAGTTGGTATGAAATAACCACGGCACTACCGGTACGTCTATCTAAGATTACAAATCATGCAGATACATAGAACAAACTGTTAATGCATATAATTTTCTATTTAATGACATTGGACACAGAATTGCCCCTAATCAAATATTCACCCAATTATGACTGAAAATGATTTAATAACTGTTACACAGTACTCTCAAGCATTGCAAACTAAATAAAATTATTGAAAATGAAATTTTCTTGCTTTTTGTGTTTTCTTAGGCAAGTAGATTAAAATACTTGAGGATTGCCAAGCCCCTGAGTACTCAAATGTGTAAACATTTTGGATTAATTAGGTGGCTGAAATTCAACTTTGAAAATTAGAAAAACAGCAACATTTCACAATCATAGGAATATTGCCTGAAACTTGCTGTAATGCAGTAAAAAAAAAAATTGCACATCAGTATATGCTTTTTCTTAAATTGGAAAAAAAATTATTTTCAAAACATGTTTGTAAATTAACTGTTATTTTTATCAGTAAAAACATGGACAGTCTGTAAATTAACTGATTATCCACACACAATTCACTGGGATTTGAACCAAGGTAGCCAGATTAGACAACAAGCCCACTAACACTGACTCACAATAGAGCTACGAAGGCATGAATTAAGAAATATTTTCTGCTGGCCTTTCACATAAATACTTGCACCAATACAACCGATCACCGCCATACTCACTGTATTGAAACTCGACCTAGATTCAATCAGAAATCAAAAGACTGCCACAAAGATCTGTGGCTGCCATATTGTGGACCCTAAAAACAGACCGACAGCCAAAGGTTTCCCGCTCTTCTGACCGACTGCAACGTGGTAGACGTTATTTTGCAACAAATTATACACCTTGTAAGAAATATCGTTATTGTATGTATTATACTTACATCAAGAATCCGCATCAAAGGTCCAAAATGTAACAAATTTCAACGGAAAACACAGTAAATTGTCACTTGTTGTTTCTCATAAATCGTCCCATACAAACGACGCTTATTTCTGCGCATGTAAGCTCACGTGATTGCTCAAAACTAAACCATTCTGATCACCTCGGTGTTTATGCATTGAGCACGTGTTTTCGACAGTGACTTGTAGTCAAACGCCTTTACACGACATATTTACGAGTAAATATATAGTATTATAAATTATACAATCAAGACGTGTGAACATTTACACAAAAGAGGATCGTTGTACAATTTGAAAGGCCTTTAGAAATAGTTTGTTTTTTATAAATATTTAGCGCCGTAACTACACTGAGGCTAGGCGAGGCAGCCTCGCCTAAAATTTGCGGATCAAACATTTTTTGTTTGTTATTAATATATACATGTAATAAAATATCCCTGAATACATTTAAAATAAAATGTCTCACATTGTCGCATGTAATAAACAATGAGGCAATTTATTTTGAGGCACTAGGTTATGTAGTATGTACACGACCGTATGTATGGATCCAACGGCAGACGCTCAGAATCAGAAATTTGCCTCGCAATATACACTTCTTCGATACGGTTCGAAAATTCGTCTTCAACTTATATGTAAAATAAAATGCCTGAATAATAAAAAAATATTACAAGCTGTCGCAAGTTATAAACAAAGAGTGCAACTTGAGGCACTAGATTTGCACCTTAATGGTAGTATACGTTGTGCAACTTGAGGCACTAGATTTGCACCTTAATGGTAGTATACATTGTGCAACTTGAGGCACTAGATGTGCACCTTAATGGTAGTATACATTGTGCAACTTGAGGCACTAGATTTGCACCTTAATGGTAGTATACATTGTGCAACTTGAGGCACTAGATTTGCACCTTAATGGTAGTATACATTGTGCAACTTGAGGCACTAGATTTACACCTTAATGGTAGTATACATTGTGCAACTTGAGGCACTAGATTTGCACCTTAATGGTAGTATACATTGTGCAACTTGAGGCACTAGATTTACACCTTAATGGTAGTATACATTGTGCAACTTGAGGCACTATATTTGCACCTTAATGGTAGTATACATTGTGCAACTTGAGGCACTAGATTTACACCTTAATGGTAGTATACATAGTGCAACTTGAGGCACTAGATTTGCACCTTAATGGTAGTATACATAGTGCAATTTGAGGCACTAGAATTACACCTTAATGGTAGTATACATTGTGCAACTTGAGGCACTAGATTTGCACCTTAACGGTAGTATACATTGTGCAACTTGAGGCACTAGATTTGCACCTTAATGGTAGTATACATTGTGCAACTTGAGGCACTAGATTTGCACCTTAATGGTAGTATACCGGACACTTTCCCTTTATTATATATAGAAAGCAAGTGGCACCGGCACACCATCCCCTTAATATCGCCGCAATCCAGGTCAATGTTCTGTGAGTAAAAATAGTTAATATGCCAATTTTCGCTCCCTACGCTCGCATGGTACTGTTTACAATCAATTTAATAGTGAGGTGGGCTACACGTTTAAGAGTATAAGCATGTGCATATAAGTATTTTCTCCTTTGAGCTCTTGTTTAAAAATTGCTATGAGTTTCCTTGATGTTCCGTTTCATTACCAAAACAAGGGATCAGAGAATGTAGCAGATGAATTTGTTTGAATTTCCGTGGAGCATGACATTAATCCCTTAATTTACTTGCATTCAAATCGTTCAAGCTTCCCCTTAACACAAATGTGCAGCCTTCGACTTCGTAGGATATGCTGATGAAAGGTGTCTCGAATAGCAAAACGATCCTGTCGCCAATAGTGCTCTTCAGAAAAGAATGCCTTTTCTAGCTGGCTTCGCCTTCACAACAGCTGTGTCAGTGACTATTATCAATTAGAAAAATAGTTTCTATAGGCTACATAGATAAATCTATAAATGAATACTATCAAATACAGAATATGTTTTGGCATGTTGTTCAAATAATATAAATAATGTTTATCTAGCTCGCTTCGCTATTCTATTTTTCTGATGTCAATGTTGAAAGTGTATTCGGTGGTTTAATAGCGTACTTTCAGAAACGTTCTAGGTTAACATATACATCGAACTACTACATGGTCATAACTAAGGATTGCATCGGGCGCAAACGTACGTACCCTTTTACACCAATTTAAGTGGTCCTGGTTAGAAGTGCAATGTTTTACATTTGTAAATAAATTCGGCTCGCTTCGCTCGGCAAATGAATTGAACACATATTTAATAATGACATGTAGAGAGTAGTTTGTGCTACCTGAACCTCAGAGAAATCATGATCATTTCGCTTGCCAAATAACTACTCGTTGACGATATCGTGTAGAGAACTAGTTTGCATGACATGCAACTTAGAGAAACAGTGCATTTTCTTTGGCTCGCATTGCTTGTCACATAACATCAATGCTTCATAAGTTCGTGTAGAGAACGAATTTATGTGGCACGCAGCTCGGGTAAATAATGCGAGGATTGATCACACCATTTAGAGAACGAGTTTGTGTGATCTAGGGCAAATCATGCATCTTTAAGGATTAATCACACCACGCGAGTTTGTGCTGACAAATATTGCACCTAATGCCCATTAATAATATCATGTAGACAACGAATTTCGTGGGGGGCTCGTACAAATAGTTTTTTTTCTGGCTCGCTTCGCTTGCCAAATAATTTATCACCATTCATTTTCATGTAGAGAACGAAATGTGTGGGCTGATACAAAGAGTGCATTTTTGTGGCTCGCTTCGCTCGCCAAATAATTTATGAACATTAATAATATCTTGTGGAAAAAAACCTGTGTGGGCTCGGACAAATAGTGCATATTTGCCATAAATTAGATTTGTGTCAGCTTCAACAAATAGTCCCTTTTCTGGCTCGCTGCGCTCGCAAAATACATTGTAAATATTCAAAATAGCATGTACAGAACGAATTTGGACGTCCCCTCCTGTAAATACCCCGTCAGTCAATCAAGACCCGATTTCGCACCCCTTTGGAAAATTCCTAGTTGCGGTAATGTCCAGCCCCAATGCTGCCTCGGCTAAAATTCGTGTCTGGGTACGGCACTGCTTGTAGCAATAAAATGTGTAGGCCTACTGTATTTGATAGAGCTGACACACTTCGGTTATTAATTGCAATAATTATATTCTTCCTCATTATGGATAAACCACCAGTAAATATTTAAAGTCCGCCGGTGATAACGATAGACTTATAGTAAAGAAAATGGGGAAAATACTTGCTCGGAGATCCCACCTGGTAGTTATGCACCAGTTGGTTGCATCCATGCCCACCCTCGGTGATCCACGGGAGATGGCCGGTAAACGTCCGTATTTTTACTTCCAACTTCCCCGCACTGTCGATGAAATGTTAAGATTTTTCTCCGAACAAATACCCCGGGGACATTTAGTTGTCAGGGGCCGGGGAAATACCGGGTATTTTACCATCATCTGTCCCCCACTGTGCCGTTTTCACAACACGAAAGTAAAGATCCCTACCCATCCCCGAGGGCGTGGCTGTGGATCCAATTGACCATTGCATTGGTACAATCCAGTTTATGTATTCCTGTCCTGTAAAAGGAAGAAGATACATTTACTACGTCCAATTTTTAGCAATCTTTAGAAGTACTTTATAGTATATAGCGCCTTATTTTGGGCATAAATTTTGTGACTAACTAACTTCAATCCAATCCAGGGCGGAGCTGTTGCCTAGAGGTAGTGGCGTTTTGGGATCGAGAGGCCAGGGTTCAAACCCGTCGGGACCACTGAGCAAGTCTTACCTCCGTGCACCATCAAGATTTGAATTATCTATCAAAATCGTTGCCTCAGATGATGACTGTACTGTATTGTAATGAACTTATATAGTATGATTATCAATATTTGATTCGCTCATCATTAAAACTAAGAAGCTTGTATAAAGAAATACAATGTTTTTGCTGCGACCATTGCACGATCAAATCATGCACTTATTCACAGTGTGTATAATCACGCAATCAAATGATTGCCGTTTTACACTCAAAACTATTGCGATTTCGTCTGCTAACGGTGAGTTGTTTCTGTTATATTATATAGCATATTATATATGTAAGAATACTCGGCAAGATGCTCGACCAAATGCAGTTTCCAGCAGAGTGTAATAATTTGGTCGAGCATCAATTAAAAACAGTTTAAACAAAAGATAGAGCGAACTCGGTACTTGCCGGGTATTCTTACATATACGGAATGTACTTTAGGCTATATAATATAACCGTATTAAATGCACGATCGTTATAATCAAGAAAAAACTCACCGTAAGCAGACGGAATCGCAATAATTTTGAGTGTAAAACGGCATTCATTTGATCACGTGATTCTACACACTGATTCAGGTGGGTATAAATTCCTTTGGATGACGAATATTATCTGGCTCGTGGGTATGGTGGCTATCGCACGAGTTTATCGTGGGTATGATGGCTATCGCACGAGTTTATCGTGGACCAGCTGATCAAGGAGAGTATACAGTCGGGGAATGTCAACTTATCTCGGTTATTTACTTTCTTCGGCACATTTTGCACGAAGAATTGGTGCAACGTTCTACATTTAGTTAACAAAGTCCACGTGTTTCAGACTTTGAACAATAAAGAAGCGCAGGTGGCCCAGTGATCGTGCTGGTGAAAGCTACTAACAGTCATAAGGTATCCCGAGTCATTCAAAATCAAAACTGCTATCAAAATGGTTCATACAGAATCGACATCATATTCCACTGGCTTAGAAGCTCCGTCATACAGTATTTTCACACGATGCCTTTTTGTGACTTTTCATTTTTCAGTGACGCTGATTAATTCGTTTAATTTTTTATCTTTAAATGATCTTATGAACTCAAACATTCTGGAAGCCATTCAACGAGTATAAGTCTATTCACAGCCAAATTTTGAACCAGTTCCATTTAGTAATTACTAACAGTCGTGAAATCATGACAAATATAGGTGTTGCTTTGGAAGTACACATGCATAAGTGTATACATACTATTTAAAGACTGCATCATACGGAGCCTATTTATATATGAGCCTATTTTCATGAAAATCGGGAATTTTCATGCTAATCAAACTCAAGTTGAAAACGATTGTTTTCCATAAGTAAAATAGTAATTTTCGGACATATTTTTCTTGTTTTCTCAAAATATTGATTTTGTACTTTTCGACCTTCTAATTGTAAGCCAGCGAAATGGTCATAATGCTTATATTTCCTAGGTTGAGTCGACGCCGTTTTCTACCAAGTTTGGATAATTATTATTAAGATACACATGTACGGATATACTCTCAGTATATATGTGTGTTTATGTGAGGTTTATATGAATACAGTAGGTGTACATATGTCGTATGTGACTACATGTGTGTTCATGTACTAAAGGTGCCAGATGCGGGGTTCATTTATTCCTGCATTACAGCAATAACTAAATGACACTTTCATTGTGTTTCGAAAATATGAGTATCATTATATAATTATCAAAAAAATGCACATATTCTTTTTTTAAAAAAAGACAACATAGATTATACATGACTTTCAATGGTATTGTCGTTTATTTATTGTTGTAGAGTAGGAATACCCCAACATCGCATCTGATACCTTTGGACCTAATCGCCTTACAGATTGTACCCAACAATTCATGTTTTATAAATCGCTGGCTTAGAATGAAAATATCGTAACTTATAAGACTAATACATATTTGAAATCTACATCATTACAATGGGGGAAACGTATTGGGGCGGAAGTGGATATACCGACTATTTCAATGGCCGATTTACGTCGATTCGGTAAGTAAATCTTGACTTTTCGTTGCTTAGTAAGGCGTTTGAAATAAAAACAAGCTGACCAAAGTACCCGGTCAGGTTTCTAGTTTGCGACTCATGGTTGTTTTCCCTCCAAGCACCTATAATTAAGCAGAACACTCGCGCAAAGTGCCGTTTTGGTTACAGATACCCTGATTTGTGAATATTTTTATCTGTAATATTTCCTATTTCTCCCGATTTTCATGGTTTATGGATTGTTTATGGGCCTAGTTTCATTATTTATATGATTATAAGTATGCATGTGCAAAAACATTGCGACTCCATAATATATTGAGGCAAAACACACGAAAGATCCGCTATGATACCCCTGGTTAATGCTGTTTGGGGCAAACACCCCTGACACATAAAAATGTGGTATAATAAAAACAACATTCGACTTGATCATTATCTGAATATTACGCGCAAATGATAAAAAATGTACATTGTGAATACTAGATAAGTTTATATAATGCCAAAACAGGAATATGTTTTCAAGCTATACACATATATCTACTTGCCATACACATTTAATCTGCCACTGTGTTAAATTTTAAATTATATATTCACAATGTTTATGGTCATTCTAAGAGTGTTTCTATTTGCAGAACAGCCCGTAGACTGATCACGTGATGTAGTTGATGCTGCCTGCTAAGACCTGACAAAGAACACATATACCGACAACAGTGGATTCAATGATAGGACCAAGCATTTCAACGATTAAACAGTTGACAATGACATGGATGATGGAGTTCGATAGAAAGTGTGAAATTCTATACTAACATGAGAAATATCAAATAAAATCCTTAAAAATCCACTTTGTTTTGATAATAGCATGTAGATGCTTGTGTGTGAGAACAGTTCACGGTGTCTATCCGTATTGGCACCCTTTCGACAGGAGAGGTACGAAAACCGACGATTTTGCCAAAGATACAGAAAGTCCATGAACCAATCAGGCCTTTAAATGCTTTAAATATTGCAACTTTCATGAAATAACATTAAAAAGAGCCTACTTTCCGTTTCGTTGTGGTACCGGAACCCTCTCTGTTCTGGCACCGGCACCCTCTCTGTGCTATAGTTACTGTGAGCACAGCGAGGATTCCCGTGTCAACCAGCTGAACCACACAGAGAGGATGCTGGTTCAAGGACTTTCTGTATCTTTGGCAAAATCGTCGGTTTTCGTACCTCTCCTGTCGAAAGGGTGCCAATACGGGTTGATACCGTGAACTGTTCTCACACACAAGCATGTACATGCTATTATCAAAACAAAGTGGATTTTAAGGATTTTATTTGATATTTCTCATGTAAGTATAGAATTTCACACTTTCTATCGAACTCCATCATCCATGTCATTGTCAACTGTTTAATCGTTGAAATGCTTGGTCCTATCATTGAATCCACTGGTGTAGGTATATGTGTTCTTTGTCAGGTCTTAGCAGGCAGCATCAACTACATCACGTGATCAGTCTACGGGCTGTTCTGCAAATAGAAACACTCTTAGAATGACCATAAACATTGTGAATATATAATTTAAAATTTAACACAGTGGCAGATTAAATGTGTATGGCAAGTAGATATATGTGTATAGCTTGAAAACATATTCCTGTTTTGGCATTATATAAACTTATCTAGTATTCACAATGTACATTTTTTATCATTTGCGCGTAATATTCAGTTAATGATCAAGTCGAATGTTGTTTTTATTATACCATATTTCTTACGTGTCAGGGGAGTCCAGACGAGAGTCACCTAAACCTTGCTATACAGTATTAAGTTTTTTTTATTGTTGTTATGAATTCTCCAGATATTGAGGGTCTCAAAACCGTTTGATGACACTCTGTCATCATTGGGGAACTTTTTTTTATTTGGGGTTAAAGATGGCCTTCGAAATGGCGATTTTAAGGATTAAATACGGACAAAAGTTTCATTTAACATTTGTACTACCGTCAAAATATCAGCAAATGCGTGTTTATATTGAAAGGGTTTGAACATGATTAATAAAGGAACTATAAACATTAGCTGGGTTTTAATAAAATTTAAATTTTCGACTGTCTATGTGTAATTTACGTGACCAAAATGATAAAATACAAGATCAGTCGGTACTAATAACTGTTTATCTGTGATCTCAGATATGAACCTTACAATGAAGTAGGTTTTAAGGAATTGTAAGTTATATTCAACCTAAAAGAATGTCCAAGACATCATTGCATGTAGAACAGTATGTGTAATATACGTTACCATTAAATTATTGTTATGCAAAGCATGAACTATTATGTTTCCTGCTTGTTCTGGGTTATCAAACTGATAGGATTGATGTTTTCTCTTGGAACACATCTTTTAAATTGGACTATTTAATTTAACTTCTTAATCAAACTGTGATTTACGTGACCATATGTTACCAAATAGAAAAATGCATAATATAATGTAATATATGTTACCATCAAAGTATTTAAGCAATTTAAGTCTGGAATTTTATACTCTTATACTCATTCTATGTTATAAGTTTTCTTTCGCTTAATCTGTTTTAAACTATCACAAAGCATCATGGTAAATTGCTTTCTGATTGAAATAGTGATTTACGTGACATATATAATGCAAAACTCCACAGTTCACTGTATAATGAAGATGTATCCATCCAGTGTGTCAATATTTTAAAATTTACAATGCCATCATGTTAATGACAAACTAGATGTGTGTCTGAACTTATTATTACAGTAAGTAATATTTGTAATCGATTACCACATGTTTCTATTCCCCATACCGGAAAATGTTTACATATAGACTTGACAAAAATCACCACGTTTTGACGAGCTATTTAAAGCAATACCTGTCAAGATTGTTTAAAATTATAATTATGCTTTCAAGAAATAATCACATAAACATCTCCACAGTTTGACTAGACACAGTTATGTTCAAGCATGTAGCCGTTTACATACAAATTATAATATGTAATAGAATACTAATACATGCATGCACAAACAAAGGTACACTAAATTAGAGTTAAATATAATTGTCACAACCACATTAAAAAGCTTTCTAACTTACATCAAACATTCTCAACACCTAATTACTGGTGTTATTCAACGCCACGAGGGTATGAGAGAATAGAAGCCAGATTTCCTTTAATGCTCTGCGTCAAGCAAGGGAAATACAGTAGGTACCATTTTGTTTCGTCTTCGGTATATAGGCGAACGCCCTACGACATGGCTATCGAGGAGGCAGTTCAAGTGTTTTATATTGATGCCATGGTAACATTGTCAGATATCATGATTTGACAGAAGGACCTTGCTGATTCTATCTTTACGCATTTCTAGATCCTTTGGGGTTTAGTTCTAATTAGCTTTTCCATATACCTGTCTGTATGTGTGCCCGCTTTACATTCTATTCAAATGCCTCATATGTGGGGTTATTTTGAAATGATTGGCGTGATAGCAAACTACTTCGCTACCTTTGTTCCCTAAACACGCTGGTGGACGGTTGAAGTATAACCACAATTTCCAAGTATTAAAAGTATCAAAATCGACACACAGTGCGGTTGCCAAGCACGGTTTCAAAATGTAACGGAGCAGACCCGGACCGTAATACTTTAGAGAAGTAGCTTTACCTAACCATAAATGGGAAGCGGTGGTGTCCCAACTTAACAAAGCATGTGACGCTAGTATATCTGGAGTTTAAATATATGACTTCATGTTGTAATGCTGTTTCTCTTATGTCGACTGAAGCATTATATTTGACTTGGAAGCGACGCGTGGTACTGTAATAGGGCGAAACAAATACATAGGTAAATTCGTCTGATGTCAAAAGCTACCATGACTGTAGATGGCAACAAGAAACAATTGTTGAAGAGTTAGAAGTACAAACACTGTCAAATGAAGCACTACATCATAATTTGGTGTAACTGCACAAAACCATAGACCCATTAAATTGGGATACTACATTAAGATCTCAAAACATCTAACGACGAGGCATACGTTTTTAACAATACATGGCTTCTGACGCACATGAGGGGAAAACTGACTTAAATATGATAATACATATTACATTGCCTCTAAAGTATTATATACACAAATAACTAACTCCCTAGTCAGAGATCGCGCTTCAGTTGACATTAGAGAAACGGCATTTAATTTTACAGAACGCAGTCATAATTAGAGATCTTCTAGCGCCAATTCAGAGATAGATAAATCTACAGTAAGAATTACTGCTCTCAATGTATTACAGTCAGGTTAACCACGTTAGGCTACCCTACAGTCCATTTTGATGCAATTATGAAGGAAAGCACTTAAGATGACAACAGACAATGTGACTATGTTACTACCAGACTCGAGCTGATCAAGTGTGGTTGTGACAGTACAGTCATGTCTAACTGGTCATTGTAGATGTTACCCTGCTCGAATGTACTGCACATTATTTGTTGCATGTATGGGTCTATCACTTGTAATATTCCTGAACCTAAGGTGTGGTTAAACAGCTACATGCTTGAAAATTATCTTGTCAAGCTGTAGTGATGTTCCTATGAGTTTCGCTCGAAACTATGATTATAAAAAACGTTTAGTTCAGATATATATTGATTCAAATAACTAGTGAAACTGTGGTGATTTGAGTCAAGTATATATTGTCAAACATGTATATTGAAATGAAACATGTGGTTACGTTTTACAAATATTACTTACTATAATTATAAGAAGTTCCGATATACATCAAGGTTACTATTGATATGATTTCGTTGACAATCTTGGTTGATTCTTCTTGATTATACAGCGAACATCGGTGTTTGAATGATGTCACGTAAATCACTATATTTGTATTTCAAAAAGAAATCAAGTTACAGTATTGCTATGCGATTGTTTAAAACAGATCTTACAAATTAAAACATCGATCATCTCCCTCAAATTCAGAATGAGTATAATATTCCAGACTTAAATTACTTAACCACTTTGATGGAAACATATACTAGTATTACATTATACTTTGTACTTTCAATGTATTTTCTATGTGGTAACATGTGGTCGCGTAAATCACATTTTGTGTAAGAAGTACAATTAAATGTCCAATTATTTTTTGAAAGATGTCTACCAAGAGAAAACATTGATCATATCAGTTTGATAACCCAGAATGAATAGAAAAACATAGTAGGACATACTTTGCATATAAACAATTGAATAGTAACGTATATTACATATACTGTTCTACATGCAACGATGTTGTGTACATTGTTTATCACCTACCGTTCCTTTAAACCTACTTCATTGTAATGTTCATGTTTGATATTACATTAGACAGTTATTGGTACCGATTGTTCTAGTATTTTATCATTTTGGTCACGTAAATTACACGTAAACTGTTGAAAATGTGTATTCTTTTGAAACCCAGCTAATGTATACAGTTCCTTTATTTATCATGTTTGTTCCATTTCAACTAAAACATAGATGTGCTGATATTTTGACGGTAGTACAAATGTTATATGGAATTATAGTCCGTATATAATTGTTAAAATCGCCATTTTGGAGGCCATCTTTAACCCCACTGAATAAAAAAAGTTCCCCAATGATGACAGAGTGTCATCAAACGGTTTTGAGACCTTCAATACCTTGACAACACAGAACAACAATAAAAAAAACTTAATACTATATAGCAAGGTTCAGCGAAAATCCCCAATCCTCGTCCGGACTGTTTGGGTGTTTGCCCCAAACAGCATTAATCAGGGGTATCATAGCGGATCTTTCGTGTGTTTTGCCTCAATATATTATGGAGTCGCAATGTTTTTGCACATGCATACTTATAATCATATAAATAATGAAACTAGGCCCATAAACAATCCATAAACAATGAAAATCGGGAGAAATAGGAAATATTACAGATAAAAATGTTCACAAATCAGGGTATCTGTAACCAAAACGGCACTTTGCGCGAGTGTTCTGCTTAATTTTAGGTGCTTGGAGGGAAAACAACCATGAGTCGCAAACTAGAAACCTGGCCGGGTACTTTGGTCAGCTTGTATTTATTTCAAACGCCTTACTAAGCAACGAAAAGTCAAGATTTACTTACCGAATCGACGTAAATCGGCCATTGAAATAGTCGGTGTATCCACTTCCGCCCCAATACGTTTCCCCCATTGTCATTAGGCGCTTCTATGAACCTATTTTTACAAAAAATCGGAAATTTTCATGTTGACCAAACTGAAGTTAAAAAGCTTGTTTTACCATAAGTAAAGATTGGTTGACAGGCAGTTTTTCTTGTTTTCTCCAACTATTGATTTCGCAGTTACAACCTTCTCATACTAAGCCAGCGAAATGCTCTTAAGACTATATACGAGGGTTGTCCCAGTAAATCGTGTACGTTGCCCATTACACAAAAAGTAGCCTAAACACCCGTTTCAAATTTTTTACTGATGATTAATGAATATGTTCTTAAAAGGTATACGAAATTTCATGAACATAAATCTAGAAATAATTTTGTTAGTTTACATTACTAATACCCATGGTATGCAAGTGCGGTGCACAGTGACGTCAAAGTAAGAACGTCATGCCGCGAAAAAAAATTTCTCTGCATCTTAAGTTATTGTTCCGTTTAGTCAATATAATATGCTTACGATTGCATTAATTTTTTTTCTGATACGCATTTGCAAATCAATCGCAATCGAATGCACCATAGAAAAGCTGTCTGTTCGATACAACCAACCCTCATGGTGGGATAAAAACTAACACGGACATATCCTTTCTACTACAAAAAGAGTGAAAGCCCTGTGGTGCATGGCACAGTATATAAGGTGGATGTACAACGTGCTTATGTCACAAATATCGTCGTCATTCATGTATCGTGTTCTAGAAACATTACTGCAGATCCGCCAGCACAGTTTAGAGTTTTAAACTATTTTTCGACGGCATACCAACCGAAACTATAAAGTGTATTGTGATTCTACATGTGTTTTCTCTTCTGACGTCACAATTCTCGTACGTTTTTATTAGGCTGGCGATTTGCGCCAGACTATTACAATCCTAAAAAATGAAATACACTAAGATGAATTTACTCCCGAAACTGACAACACAGAATCTATACACCCGATGCAAATAGTTCCTCCTCGTTAATCAGTTTTGCAAGATAAGAACATTCAACTTTCCTTGTTTCATTTATTCTGTTCGATTGTAATATTGAAATGGAAGGAAATTGTATGAAATTAAAAGAAAAGGTGTTTAAAGGCGTTGATAATTATTACTACTCGTTCGTATACTACGCGTTACGAACGCGATATATATAGCGCGCGCATAAATGATTTTATTATGTTAAATTATTTAGGTCAGTATTCTCCAACGAGATCGTGGTCTAGTGGATGAGCAACTCGCTTAGTAATTATCTGATGCTAAGGTCCAGCGATCGAATCACGGCGGCTCCAAACTTTTTTTTTTTTTTTGTTGAGTCCAGCACTTACCTCTCTTTCGACTTAGAAAACCACTTGATGTTATATTACTTGAAAAGCTATTGTTCCTTAGCAGTTCTCCAGCCTGTCAGTACTTTCAGTACTTTGATTTTTATTGTGGCTATTCAAACATGCGCATTTCTCGCACATATAATGAAATCGATTTGAAATTTACTGTGATGACATTAAACAAACAGTCCTTAATGCCGACGTGAAAATTATGCGCAATAACGCATTGAAAATATGAGAATTACAACTTATTTGAACATACATTTAAGCTCATTTTAAATAGGAAAACCTCATCCTCGGGTACAGAGTTTCAGCCGGCGACTCCGCTTTAAGAAGAAGTCCGTCAAATCACGTGATGAGGTGTCCGTTTATGGAAAGTCACATGACCACTTGACGGTTTATTGAAAATGATAAACGGCACCCTGTTATAGGGCCGATTTTGGCGGAAGTGACTGGATAAATACTCTTAACTGCTCGGCCACTATTTATTCAACCTAATGAAACCAGCCTGTCGGATTCCAAGGAAATTTTAATCTTATTTTCGGCTGGTTACATTGTATATATATGTTATATATCACAAATAGGTGTGCATAGCAAGTTTTTTTGTCTGCATTAAACGTGATAAAACGCGAACGTACGCTGGTAATTGGCTTGGTGCTACGTTCGGTCTGTTCCAGATGACGTCAAAATATACGACACCCAATTAATGGAACCCGGGTACTCGTTTACTTACGCAAATTCACATTAATTCAGCACACACTTTTGACGAATCTTTTCTATACCTTCATAATTATTATTATTATTATTATTATACCATATTTATATAGCCCTTTTTTCATGTATACACACGTTCAAAAGTGCTGTACAGTCCCGACTAATACATGTTTAAAACAATATACAATGTACATAAAATATACAAAAACATTTTTATCTTATTATGTTAATGTTTATGTGTCATGCTTCAATTGATCTCTCAAATTTTCGGTATGGCATTGGTCAAAATAGCCGAATTTCCGTTTTGCAAGCTAATTATATATATATAATAGCCTTTTTTAATGTTAATATCAGGACCTATCTAAATCTATAATTACATTGTTCCTGTTAATATATTGAAAGATGACTGTTTGAAACAAGCCTCTGAAAGGCAATAAACATCCAGGAGTTTTTGGGGCTGTGTCAATAGAATTATATGTAAATACATTGGCCTTATGACGTTACCACGTCTGTGATGATTAGGGTGACGTTGATTGGGAGGGGGGCACATGTTGCGTTGATGACGTCATTTCTTCATATCTTTTCTGAAGACGTCATCTACGTTTAATGCTCTTGAATGATCTGATCAAAAATGTGTCCTATATAATCATAATGGCAATATTTCGTTACCGGTAAATTATTTATACTTGATTTAGAGATAATTCGTACAGCCTGCAATATTAGATTGAACGACCCTTATAAGATAAATAAAACAGATATCTGAACTAAACATTTATCTACACCTTTTCAATTATTTAGATACTCTAGGAATGACAATAACAAGGGAGCTATCCTCCTGTCACCATATTCTACTTTTACTTTTTTTTACCCTGTTGATATTTCGACCGATCTATTCAGATTATCAATGGGAGGTAATAGAGGTACGAAAAAATCCGTACGGAAAATTAAACTTTATACAAAACCAAAACTTTACTAGTTTTCGACTAGTGCACAAAATTGGGTCAGTAACTGTGACGAGTGTATAAAACAAATCATTATTGGTTCCTAATGTGGAAAATCAGCTATGGAACGGTCAGGTACGTATGCCAGAGCTACATGTTTTGAATACGACGTGTTATTTCAGCATTTGAAGGCCAATATTTCATGATAGTGTATAAAAATAGTTTTGGATGTGTATTTTCGGATATAAAAAATTCGGACATTTTTGCAAAAATATTCATTATTTATAAATAATTTATTTATCGAGTGTTGTCATGTGTTGAACAATACTTACTAATGTACTGATAACACTAAATGGTTTTTTTTCTTACCCCACATCACTTTACTTTTCCCTCCTTGGGCTCTAGCATAAAGTTGCGACTTGACAACAGAGCTTTGTCAGTGACTCAGTCTTTTCCTATTGAAATTGAAGTAAATCAAAATGACAATATGTGCCTTGTGTGCACTGACATGCACCCTTAGAGAAAATAGCAGGAACGTAATGCGTTGGTCCGCCACTCACCCTTCCTTTACAAGAAAATTCTTTTTAACAAAGTAACAACTGCAAATTCCTGTCCAGGAAATGACCGAGGGTTGAATTTATCCTTGTACAACGTTACTGTTGACGTTTGTCATATATGCGCTCGTTTATCCACATTTTGAAAATAGTTTTCAAAACTTTGTGAAGCCATTGTGTGATGGGGTCTTGGAAAGTGTTTTGTGGTCATTTTAATTTTATATAAAAATAACAGGTTCCTGTGAGAATATAGCAAGAGCTCCAATATCTGACAAGGAAGGCCCATAGACGAAACTGTTAACTGCAAGTGATCTTGGGCATATATGAAAAGCCGGAGGCATGAAGCCGTTGAGGTTGCACCATTGAAGAATGTCAACTGATAACTACAAGAAAATTTACGGAATAATCAGTTTCAGTCAGTTTTTGCGGAAGAAAACCTGAGACGTCCCTGTTTGACTTTGGTACCAGCCCTGTACCAACAATACTGGACATTATGGTCAACTGGAAAGGGGTGCGCTAGTTACTTGTCCCTTCACAGCAGCAGTTCCTTCTTTCATCTTGAAGACAGCTGCAACTGAATTAGCACCAACACAAGCTAAGCTGACTCAGCAATAAAATTTAAAAAATGAATTACTCAACATTGGCACCATACTAAACAAAAAAATTTGGAGGGAAGCAGTGGTTGTACCCACTTTTAAGAAAGGAGACAATAAGCATCCAACTTTCCTCAAGTTTCGCTCACATTGATTGTTTGTAAATTCCTGCAGCACATCATCCACAAGCATGGTATAATGAAGCATTTTGACCAAAATGCCATACATAGATATCTGACAGCCAACGTGGTTCCCAACCAAAAAGCAGTTGTGAAACACACCTGATCACCACTGCCCACAAATCACCTCTGCCATGGCATCTGGAAACGAGGTCGATGCCATTTTGTTTAATTTTATTAAAGTATTGAACAAAATATCATAGAAGCGTCTTACTCTTCTTCTGAAGTTGAAGCACTATGATATTTAAAACAAGATTCTCCTGGGCCTGATCTCACACAAAACATCTCAACCTGAGCAAATCACATCTCAAATATTGCCATATTTCATTTGTATTATTTCCATGGGAGGATGGATTCATAATTATCATGAAAAACATCAAACATTATTCTTAGTTTATTAAAGTAAATTTAAAGGAGTCAAACGTCAGATTTATTGAAAAAATCTCGAATTGAGATGAAATTTCTATTTGAGATGCTTATGAAGATCGGGGCCTGGAGCAAGTATTTCTTGTTGACAAACTTTAATCTGTTGTTTTTTCAGCCAAATGGAGGATTATGAGTGAAACAAGCACTGTGTCAGAAGATGGTTTGCAGGTGATCAATAAAGTACCATTATGTATGCAGAGTTATAGCTGGGATTGCGGACTAGCGTGTGCATGTATGGTACTACAGTAAGTCTTCTCAGGGTTTCTTCATAACATATAGCTTTATCCTCCTAAAATTGTAAAATTGTATTTTCTCCGACGTTGCTAATGGAAGAAAAGTCTATCGTACATGGGCATATGTAATAAATTTTCTCGAATTATGTTAAAGAAAATGATCCATTTAAGTTGTAATTTTAATCCACCATGAATGCATCCTAAAAAAATTGCTGTCATGTTCATTTTCAATTCTTATCGTCATGTTTTTATGATGTTCGATGGTATAAACGATCTGTCACGAGTTGTCAATTGATATAGACTTATATTAAAGACCGACCTTGGTTCTCCTGGAGAACTTTTCTGGTGATTGACAAGCTTAATAGTTTCTCCTTGAAAATCCAGTAAAATAATGATACTGCGGTCAAGTTTTACAAGACCTGTACGGCCATCTGGTCAGGCATTAATTTATTACAGTATGGAGAGGTAATTTGTGTAGAATGAACTTATCAAGTCAATTCCTGTGTGTGTGTAATAACGTTATTTATAAAAAACATGTTTTGCTTAGGATCTATCTCTTGTATATTGGCCATTTATTAAACAATATGTATATGAATGTGTTACCATACAAAATAATGGTATGATTAAGATTCTAGTATTTTTTTAACAATGATGTAATAATGACAATAAATGTACATGTATATCAAACATATCAAATAATAATATATTTTACCCCTTACTGGTGATAAATATGTTAAATGCAACATTAGTACAGTTGTGTATATTTTTCCTTGAAATATTAATTTCACTAATACTAAATATTTTGTTTGCATATTTGTTTTTTCTCTCAGGCGGTCTATTTTCAGCAGCCAGTAGGATTAATCCTTTTCAAATTTGACCTTAGATTCAAAATTTGAACATTGCGCTAAAATCTGGAAGTTTTGTGGAAAAGAGATATAACGTTATTATTTTTTGCTGAACTATTGGAATTTATATTTAATTGCCTGAGATTGAACAAGTGACTAATACTATACCTGAACATTTTAACATTTTAATGATTTTCAACTTGGATTATGAAGTAATTGAATAAGTTTTGTTTTTGGTGAATAAATAATAATATTTCTATCAAACATCAGAATGAGTCTTAGAGACATAACAAACACTAGCAGTAATAAAGTGAATAAGAGAAAACGACTGAGTGATGGAACTATAAAAACATACAGTTACACCAAAAGCAGGAAACAGTTTGACATCGCATTTGCTGATGACAAGGAAAAACTATTGTTTGAAAGCAGATTTGAACTGTTCAAAAAGAAACACGGATTAAAGTCAGTAAAGGATTTTTTTGATCATGTTCTGAATCAACAGGAAAATGAAAACGTAAATACTGATTCAAATGGCAGAAATGACTCAATTTTAGGAAATGCAAAACATTCAACTTTCTTATGTGAAAACATAAAATTGTTTGATCTTCTTGGCGCATTATGTAATCATTGTCAGAACTGTGACTTGGAACTCAGACCAGCCTCCCTTTCCCAGTGTGGTCATGTTGCTGAACTTGTATTGTTCTGTCAGAATGGACATAGTATCAAATGGGAATCCACAAGCGTACTTGCTGAAAATTACACAATAAATTATCGTGTAATGATGTCATACCTTTGTTCTGGAATTACGCAAATCGGATATGAACGATTCACACAGTTTGCAGAAATCGGAACACTGACTGAACATTTCAGAAACAAGGCCTCAGATACATTGTCAGCCATTGTTTCTGTCACAGCAAAAGAATCAATTCAATATGCGCTTTTAGATGAAATACAGCTTTCTAAAGATAAAGATGAAAATGGAATATCTATCATGACTGATGCTCGTCACCACTGTAGAAAAAACAGCTATCATACTGATCATGTGACACTAGGACAACACACACACAAAGTAATAAATTTTCAGCACATAAACAAACATCAGGAACCTTCAACACAGAAACATGAAAAACTTGGATGTGAACAAATGTATACAGACTTTGAAAGGCAAGGTGTACAGGTGAACATACACTCACATGACCGTAACCTTTCTGTCAACAAATATCTCAGAACAAAAGATAATGTGAAAAATTGCAATGAGCGGTGGCAAGCAACAAAGCCAGTAACTAAAGGAATTAAAAAGATATCTTCTGGAGCTAGACGTAACATCGGGGTAACATGGCACCCACAGCTAGCGGACAAAGGTGCTCGTATAAGAAACCATATGTATTATGCCATTGACAATTGCCAGAATAACCATCAAATACTTCGTCAAATAATTGACAACTGTGTACCTCATTTTCAAAATAACCATAATAATTGTGCAATAGATTCTGAATGTAAAACCCCAAACTACATCCCAGATTATATAATTATTAATGATGCCTCAGCAGTTCGCTTGCTTACCCAGTTTCTTCATTCTCTAACACTCTACAAAAATGCTCAGGATTATGCTCTTTCAAAAGATACCTATTATGTGGAAAGTTTCAATAACACATGTTTAATTTACTTGGACAAGCGAGTTCACTATAAAGACAAATCTTATATGATACGAATTAATTTATCAATTATATCCTGGAATGAACATGTTGACAGGCCATACACATCTCGGTGGAACCCGGAAGATGCCCATCACAACAGACGTCAGTTAGGAAAAAAGAAATATAAGAAAAAAACATATAATTTTGTGAATGATATTTGGGTACTGTTAGTTGAAGTGCTGGGTGGAAGACAACCATTACCAGTTATTGAGGGATATGACAATGATTCTGACCATTACCATTACCAGGAGGAAAGTGATGGTGACTAAGAACTGTGGCATATTAATATCTGAACTTTAATGTAAAGTAATAAAGTCAAGTTTCAGTCACATAATTTTATTCTAATTGTACAGTAATAATGAAAATCTCATGGAACTGTGAATTAGTGCAATACTAGTATATTTATAACAAATTTCATATATATATTTCCTTTGTTTCTGTCATAAATATATAAAGTCAATCATTATCGTATTGTCTTCTTTTGTAATAAGAATCAATTCCACCTATGTCCCATGTATGGTTGTTCTGCAGGATTTGGGTATAATTCCCTTACAGTATACAGAACACACTGCGGCATTATTTCCCTACATGTCCAAACAGTGTCATCTTCATCCCTTTCCCTGTTTAACAATCGCTGCTTTTTTATAATGTATTTAGAATTATTCCAAGCCCCTACATTTGAAAGCATGTTCCAATATTTCTTGTAGCGTGCTTTTCTTATTTGACTATTTCTAACATGGGGGTGTGCTCCTTGGCCTAACCATACTGGTATATGAGAGGTAATGCAAGGATCCAGAAAACAGTACTTGCATATGTTATCTTCAGCAGCAATGGCAGCAGCATGTCCTTGCTGATTACCATTATCACTATCCTCGTCACTACTTGGGTGACAGTCATCAGATAACTGAGTCTGACCAGTACCAGAAAGTGTTTCAACTTGCTGCTGCTGTTGCTGTTGTTGTAGTTGTACTGCAGGAGCAGTTTCCCATCCCGTTTTTACCAAACACTCCTCAAAACTCCATTTATTTAATCGAAAGAGCTCCGATACACTTTCATATTGCTCTTTTGTGAGTCTCAGTATTATTTCACGGGTTTCAGACATTTTTCAACTAAAAAAATCACAGTATAAAAGCATTCAGAAAATCCCAGAAATATGTGATGTGTAGGAGAATAAACCCATGTAGTAATTAGTTTGACCATAGCCTTGGAGATTATCTCACACAAACCCCTAAATTTCAAAAGAAATGCCTCTCTACAGGAGAAAATTCCTCAGACCTGTATTCAACATGATTGATAGCCCCTAGAGTAAATTCCAGCATTTTATAGCTGTTATCCCTATAACTGAAAGGTTAACCCAGGTCAGCAAGGTCGGTCTTTAAACGAGTTTGGGAAATTTTATTAAGCAAGCCTTTGGTGATATAATAATATAATTTTATATCAATTGACAACGAGTATTAAATTCATTATATCACAGGACTGTTGTAACATGGAAAAAGTGCATCTTTCAGATGAAAAAAAAACGACTCCACCATATAAACGACGCTAAGCGACGCACAAAATGATGTCATTTGGGAGATAAAATAACGTCAGTTAAATGTTATACTACACTCGTTACGTATCGTTACGTATAGAGTTATACATACTGGTTATTACCAACCCTGATGCAAGGAAATTCATGTGATATTAATCTTTATTTCTGCTATATATATAATTATGTTAATACTTTTCAAAGAGCAGTAAACAAACTATTGCTCCTTTTTGTGTAAACAAATGAATTACCATATTGCTGGTTATTTCTTCGGGTAGGAAATTTCTGCCATCCTGCGATCCAAGATAAATTCGCAGAATTAAATCTATGCAGAATTTTATCATCCGTAGAAAATTTTCACGCATAATATTATCTCCACTATATAAAAATAATAATCAATGGGTAATTGCAAGTTAACTTGATTATTGAATAGTTTATTGCAGTTTGTCTAGTGTTACAAAGGCGTTTATGATTTAAGCGAGCATTGTTTGTACATGCATAACAATAATTATGACATAATTTGATCCACAGTTTGGACTGTAATAATTAATTACAATGTTCATGGATCAGACTGCCAATGAAACTGGTGTATGTCAATCCTAACCATTTAGCAAACCGCAAAAATTTACTCTTGCCATTTTTATTTGTGAATCAGCAGAAATTAAAATCAGCAGAAATAAACACACGGTTTTGGGGCAAAAACGCAAAATATTACACCCGCAGAAATAACCAGCTATACGGTATCTCTTTTATTTCGGGTATTTTGCCAGAAAAAACCAAAATTCTAATAAATTGACACAAGTTCAACACTTAAATTCCTGATAAATGTAAAATGTGCATTTATTCTGTTTTTAGGTATTTAGGAAAAGATTCCCATGACGTGTACACAACAGAATTGGAAAGTCTAAACTGTGGAGAAAGGTACAAGTTGTCTAAAAAAGCAAAAATGCTTTATAAATTTAATATATTAAATAGAGGATATTTGTTGATTTTGGTGTAAGATCGCATTTTATTTCACCGAGTGATCACAGGAATAATTATTTCACGAGTGGTGTAGCCAAAAATCAACAAATTTTCTGTTTATTATATGGCTTAAAATGAGAAGGTCGTAACTACAACCTTATAGGACTGATATATATTTGCAATCTGCATCCTAAGCTGCTTCATATGAGCTTATTATCCCTGCCGAAAAAATAATTCGGCAGGGATAAGGTAATAGCCTCCGTCTGTGTAGGTCCGTTCGTCTGTCTGTCCGTCACAAATTTTGTCAGGAACATATCTTCAAAAGTGTTTAAGATATTGACTTGAAATATGATATATAAATAGATGGCATCTTGGAGAAGTGCAGTAATCAAGAACCATATCTTTGTCTGTCTTACATTTTGAATTATCTCCCCTTTAGTATTTTCATGATAATTATTTGTCCGGAGCAATTATTATCTTGCAAACCATTTAAGATACTGACTTTTTAGAGTAATGATTCTGCTGTAGAAAACAAATGTTCCCATACACAAGCAAGTTCATTCGGCGTGGATGGCCATGTGATCATGGCTCTTGTGTTCATGAAAATCGGAACATGTCATGTTGACCAAAATGAATTTGTAATATGTCCAATAATCACTCCATAGGGAGTATACGTATAATGAAACTATAGTTTACAACTTTTAATTGAGTTCAGTAGGTCAAAGGTCTAGATCACTTTGACCTTTACCATTTTGGATTTCCAACTATAAGGCTGCCATGGTGGCATACATGTTTTAAAAACATCTCTTGTTAGTTAATTTATATGTTGATGCATGTATTTCAGTATATGGACTATAGACCTTGCCATGATGATGAAACATTTCAATGTGAGGCATACTTTCTGTACAGTGACTATAGGTGTTGACCAGGCATATTCTAAACAGGTAGGTGACTATAGGTGTAGACCAGGCGTATTCTAAAGCAGGTAGGATGAATGTCTGGTATTAGCATTTTTAGCAGTTTAATTTCATCTTTGGTTACTGGAAAGAAAAATGTTTTCTGCAAAAAGCAAAAGTTATTTGATGAAAAAATCAAAGAATTGACAAAATCATGGTAATTTGAAATTTAAAGCTGAATATTAACCATAGGGCGGTCTTCAGGTTTGGTTCACAATTCCTTCAAACAATATGTCCTCCTAAACTAATGTGCGAATTCATCAGGCTATGAGGTGTACCAAAATTGCTCAAAGAACTCAAGTTTTCATGATCTCGATTTAAGATATTTGTTTTGCAGCATTGTGTAGAATTAACATAAACTTATGGACTTATCAATTGATTTCAGGCATTTTATAGCAGTAAGTTTAGTTCGGATGATAAGAGAGTATCACAGTTATTTGATGATGCAGCCTCAAATGGTATAGTTATACAGAACAAGTAAGTATGACTATATAAACATCTTACAAACATCTTACAACAAAAGATGAAATATTAGGCTGGTATTGTTGGTTTAACAAAAGGTTGACCAATATGTATGTTTATGTTTGAAAGAAACAAATTGCAAATCTCAACAAATTTTCAAAAATCGAAATTGATTGCAATTTTTAATAACATTATAATTTTGTCACTGCAAATACAGATACAAGTTCCTGTTACACAGTGTCTATTCTAGAAATGAGAAATTAGGGGGGATTTTCCCCCATCCTCTTGAAAAAAAAGGGGGGGGGTTTCAAAAACAAGGGGGGATCAAAACCAAATACTATTTTACCACAATGGCACAAAGATGTTTATTAGTTTAACTGTCTTTGTCTTACAATTGGCATGTGTGATGTTATAACAGTAGCTTTAGATCAGACTACAATATTATATCGTAGAGAGCCCTTATAGTAAAATATGCAGGCCATCGGTCAGGTTGGAATCAGGCTATTAATAATTTGAAGGCTACGTTTGTAGAGGGTCCCGGCTGTTTATCAATACTTAATAAATTGGAAGAGGGGTCCGGACTACTTGCAATTGAATGCGATCCTTTCGTGGCCGCAGATTTGTTGAAAAGTCGGCGATTCTTCGCTTCAAGTGTCTATACGAATGCGTGGCAATAGAGCGCTTAAATGGGTCAACAAACGAATTTAATTGCATTAACAGTAGTCTCCCTTGGTAATATAATTTAAACGAAATATTTTTATTTGAGTAATGTAGAGTAACATCCCTTGGAACTTTTGTATTTACGACGCGAACGTCAGAATTGAAATTAACCTGTCAATTTTGATCAAATGTTTGGATTTTAATGCGGGATTTTTGCGCGTATCGGCCGAAAATGTGCGTGATCTTCACAAAATATGCGTGAATCCCGCAATCGCGCGTCTTAGAATAGACACTGGTTACAGCATATTCATAGTGGCAAAACAACTTCCTTTTTTGTATAGAATACACTCATATAATTTGAAACCATCTGACTAATGTAGAAATATTTTTGAAAGTAGGCAGATGGTTTTAAATCTCACTTAAAGTTACAAAGAAAGAAATGACTAAAAGTAGCTTACAAGAATTTTTTGAATTATTTCTACACCCTTGTATTCTTGGTACATAAATTGTATGATTTAGGTCAGTGCCTAGGGAAGATATACTGTCTCATGTTGAAGCTGGTAACGTGTGTATAGTATTGGTGGATTGGAACAGTCTAGAATGTACCTGGTGTGATAAACTACGATGTCAGGTGAGTTAATATTGCCTGTGATATTTGCATGTTATTATACCCACAGATTTTTAAGTCAGTAGGTCAAAATTTGAGGTCACCATGACTTTTAACATTGTTGACCATGGGAGCGCAGGGTATTGACACGTGTTATTTTTATGTTTGTGGTATCTCAAATACAAACAATAGTGGTCGGTACTCAAACTGAAACTAAAATATTGAGAAAAACCTGACCAATAGAAAGATGATTTATCAGTAAGCAACTCAAATCCTTTGATCTAAAACATGTTTGAAATCCATGGAACTATTACAATTTAACGCAATGATATTATATGCTTAAATCCACTGTGCATTGGAAAATACATATTTTGCAAACATCTCTTGTTATCAACATTACTCTGCATATTCATTAGCTACTCTCATGAGTTTAAAATCCTTTGATTAGTTGAAATAAATCATTGTTATGAATAATAGTTACTGTAAAATCATTTAATTTCGTTCAGACGAAATTTTGTGGTTTTGGTAAATAAGACAATTTCGTTGGCACTTGAATTCAAGGATTTTGCATTTCAGGTAACAAAACAAGGGTCAAAATCAATGTTTGTTGGAATTAAAGTTTGTGGTTGAAGTGAACCACGAAATCCACGAAATTTAACCCCCCACGAAAATTAATGATTTTACAGTATTAAACATGCGATTGTTTCAATTGTTCCCATTTCCAATTCTAAGATTTTATATGATAAATTATGTTATTTTGTTTCAGACAAGACTATGTTTTCCCTGTATAAGCAGTTGTTGTGGTGGTTATCAAGGTTTGTAGTTTGTATCATACATTAACCCTTTACTCAAATTTACCTTGCACTATCCTGATAAGCCATGTATCAGTCAGGACTGTACAGCACTTTTGAACGTGTGTACAGGGTGTTTCATAATATCTGTCCCCATTACAAACAAATGCCATGCGCACATGCCTGATCCAGGGATTTCCCCAGAAAATGTTGTAAGCGCAACAGGGGTGGGTACGGGAGGGGTGTCCCCTTCCGTGTTTCGGGAAAAAAATCAAACTCATGATGAAATGGTGCAAATTGGCGCATTATTTTTTATGTTAAAAAGGTGCATACTTCATGGAGGCCTGCACTAGCCCTATTGTATTTCAAACATGCATCATAAAAAAAGACATGCCAAGATATAACATAATTAATAAAGTTTCTTTTATATTGTCAACAAATTATTATTCTCAACAGGCAATGCACTCATTTGAATCACACAGTGTATGTCATATATAGGGGGGGGGGGGCTACTCAGATATGCTATTACTCATTTAAAACAAATCAAATGGTTTGGTTTAATAATCTCAGGAACTTGTGTTGTGCTAACTTGCAAGAGAGTAACCAATATTGATTCTAAACAATCGTATCCGAAATTACGTGACATCCGAAATTGCACCACTCACGGTATAACTGCCTTCGTAAATACGACCAGTTGTCGTTATTAATGCGTAAAAACCGTTGAAGATTCGTTAAATACCTTTAGCATTTCTTAAAAGTTCATAGAATACCAGTGTTGTCATCGGAAGAATTGTTTACATTCGTTATAACACTACACGGCATATTTGCAGAACTCGGGCTCGTCAATTGACGTGTATATATGTCTGCATATTTTCGCCTGTAACCTACCAACACGTCAAATATGCGTTGCGTTTACTTTTAATATTATTTTAGCGTAGACCAAATGCATCAATATTATTTGAGATGGTAGGTAACGAAAATTAAAAAAAAGAAATTTATAAAAAAAAATACGTATTTTTTATCGGGGGTCGAAAACGACCGAGGACGAATGTTCACTCATAAAACACGTAAAATTACTTGTTTTTAAGACTAACATCGAGTGGGAATCAATGGATATCGATGTAATATTACTGAAATGTGTGATACGAATCGTTACGATCATACAACACAAAACCAATTGCCGAAATGCCAAATACTGCGCACCAATCGTAGTCGCATGTTATAAAATCACGTGACAAAGTGGAAAAATCCCAGTGGAGAAAATATATTTTTAGCACTGCACATCGATAATCAGCTTACCCCTAACACGTCTGCAGGTGTGAACAAACAACGTCGGTTGCATATTGATAACTGGACGCCTTAGGGTGTGATAAATAGGACTAAACAACATGTTAGAAGGTCAGAAATTATCAGAAAACAACGAAATTTATGAATTGTTTAGCTGAAATTTAAACGCACGGGAACGATTTTTAAGCGCAATTTATATTTTAAGCGCTACGGGGGACTTGATTTTGAAATCTAAGCGCACGGGTGCCGGACACTAATTTAGGCTGGGGAAATCCCTGTGATCTAATTTGATATCTTCATACACCAATAGAAAGCCAACATTTAAAAGTTTTATTGAGTATATAATATGACAATTTTACTATCAAAGTAACATTGGAATTAAGATTTCTGAAAAATGGCAATTTTTTCGATAAATGTCAAAATGACGTCCATATTTAATTTGCTTTCCAAGTTGAATTACATACGAGGGTCAGTCAAGAAAAACTGAGAGTTGTTAAATTAAGCCTTTAACATGTATATACAATTTTATTTTCTACTAATTTTTTCAACTATTATCCATTGTGGATATTCTGATGAATTCCGAGATCGGATATAGGCTCATAAATAAAGTTGCTAAGCAACCAAAGAACATCACTGAGGGGCATGCGTTCGCGCCAGCAACAGGGAGAATGATTTTGTTCTCAATTCTAACTTTAATTACAACTTTATAAAGCGTAATTTAGTACAACTAACATGTGTATCTTGTAGAACCGTATATATCGAATAATAATGGGCGTTTGTTACAGAATGGTCACTAATGCTGTATTGTTTAGTTGCCTAGCAACAATTTAACCCATATTTTATGGATTTTCTGGGCATGTGTTCTTTGCGTTGCCATGGTATTCTAAAATTAATCGCTGAATTCACATTTTCTGCTCAGGAGGATTATGAATGTATCTAATGGAGTCCAGTGACCATTCTAGAAATAAAACATATAACTTCGCTTTTGAAAAACATCATGCGTTCTTTTGGGTGGGGTAAAATTGTGGTCTCAACACCAACAAATAAAGTGACAATTAATAGTTCCATCAAGTATATTTTCTATATCGGAGGAACAAATCAACCATAATTAAGTATATCTGATAGATTAATGTATTACAAAATAAAAAAATAGTTTGAAAATGTTCGATATAACTTTATGTTTCCATAGCAACACACAATTGTGTTCTAAAGACAGTGCAAACGCATGCCTTCGAGTTGTCTTCTTCGGTTGCCTGGCAACAAGAATCAGATTTTCATACCCAAAATTGGTATTTGCCATAACAACGATGAGATACCATATTTCACGAGATTGTATGGACAATATACAAACACGTATTCTCCTGATCAATATTCACCTACTCTCAGTTTTTCTTGACTGACCCTCGTAGCTTGTAAAGTTTTGCATGATATAACCTGTTTTAAAGTTTTCAAAAACCAAAATAGTATATTGATATGAAAGTTGAATCCATTTGTGATATTCCATTTGTGGTGGTTGTATTAAAAACTACTTACTTTTATTTGTGAATTTAAAACATTCATTTGGAAAACATGTTTTCTGAAATAATGTCCACTGTTTGCTTGACTACAAGAAAGAATGTATGTGCATGGTTATGTTCTTTCCTTGCCTAGCAACTAGAAACCAAAGTAACTGTTACATCAAAATATTTTCAACTTGTTGTATATAATATAAACTTTTAAATCAAAATATTATTTTGTTAATTAACATTATCAAACTTGTTTTATCATTCAATACTTGACAATCTATGATATCAATTTGGATTAAAAATAACTTTGAACGTCATCTTGACAATTATCGAAAAAATGACATTTTGCAAGAATCTTTGTTACTGGGTTGCTTTGATAGAAACATTGCCATGTTATGTACTGAATAAAACTTTGAAACGTTGGCTTTCTATTGATGTATGAAGATATCAGTTGAGATCATGCATGTACTCATCACATTTATTTGTAATGGGGACAGATATTATGAAACACCCTGTATACATGAAAAAAGGGCTATAAAAATATGGTATGATAAAATAAATAAATAATAAGTGATCAGCTAGAATTTGTAGCATATTGCAACTTTTTTGGCACAAATATCGAAAATGGTCTCTCTTGATATGGTGTCGTTTGAAATTCATCATAATTATCTGTTTCTCAAAATGTGTGATTAGATCGTCTCCTTTTCATACTTAATATTGAACACCAAATTATCCAACATTTCCACTTCAGGGTTAACAAATTGAAATGCAGGTTATGATATCATAGATTGCGGTTACTTTTGCTGTCAGTGCATACATGTTTAATGAATATCTCTAAGACTGATATTATTATTTGTAGGTCACTATGTAGTTGTTTGTGGATTTGACCGTAAAAAGAAGAAAATATTTTACAAAAACCCATCTTACGATGAGGGTAAGTAAGGAGACATTCTCCAGTACAAATAAAAAAATTATGGTCTCAATATGAGGTTTAGTTAAGAGATAATAAATACTTAGCTGTGCATTGTCATGCAATAAAATATAGGCACAAGTTTGGATGCATAGTAATTAAATCATGAGTGCGTAGCATGAGTGATTTGATATTTGCATCCACACGAGTGCCTAGTAAACATGGTTAATTAAATATATGCAAAGAAGTCCAATTACATGTGTTATGTTAGAATTATACACATTCTCTGACATGATTTTGTCTAAAATTCAGTCTTCGAATTTTGCCACTAGCCCGAAGTCCGAGGTTAGTAAAAACTGGGTCGGGCTAGTAATTTTCTCTAGGTGACTAGTCCGATAGGCTAGTGTAAATTGTAATAATTTTGATAAATTAAGGGTCAAACTAGTAAATTTCTCCTCAGGCTAGTAAGTTTTGCCTTGTTGGTAGCCCGACTGGCTATTACTTTGAAAAGTTTTTCGTGAAGACTGAAAATTATCCCAGTTTCCTTTATTTAGTGCTTAGATCATTTTCATACAAAGTTCTTGATGTACGATCTTTAACAGTTCATTTGAACTTTACTGTAATACCTTTTAATGCCCCGGCATCTACTGATTTTCATGAAATGTTCAATTTTGTTGTGTTGTATTTTAGATCTATGTTGTAGTCGGATGGATAAGTTTGATGCAGCACGGAGGAGTTACGGTACAGATGAAGATATTTTATTCATTTACAAGGATGGTGTCCCTTAATATTCCACCAGAGTTGTCTCTCTTAGACTGGGTGCTATGTCAACCACACATTGTGCTCGTGGCATTCTGTGTATGCATTCTCCTGCCTCGCTATGTGATATACCATTACCAATTTACATTTTTCAGTCATGAATCATTTCACACAAATTTAATTCCATTCTTCAATTACACATAATTACTGCATAATTAATTATGTTTAGCAATATTTAAATTTTCGAAAAGAGAATACAGAGATCCTAAACTTTATGCATGTATATATTTCAAGGTTCTTGAATTGGATACACAATTTACCACAAGCAAGTAGTGCAATTATTGTCCATGTCCAATAGGTTTCTGTTTGTGTTATACCTTGTGAATATTTTATCAGACTTTCCTCTTAAAAACAAAACAGTCAACAAGAATTGAATATAACCAAAAATCAGGTGTTAAACTATTTAAAATAGAAGTTAATTATATTAGAACCAGGTTAATATCTCTGTACTGTAACTGTAGTTCAACGTTAGTATTACTGTATGTCTCCATTGTTTAATGAAAGTTGTGTCAGGAATTCTTATTTCACTGCTACGAAAAGTTAGATATTGAAGTTTAAAGAAATGCTTTGCCAATCTGTGGATTTCTGCTTTTCACCTCTATACTGCTAACATCTTTTATAAGATGTTTGAGAATATCAGAGGTTTAATTAATGTTGCACTTCACATTCAGTGAATAACAACACATTTGCAACCAGGACCGGTATTTATAGAGTTTTTCTTAGTAAAAACTTAAGAAATTTTCTTAAAAGGTCAAAATTTCCTTTAGTTTATCGTTTATAAAAGACAATCATAGAGTATAAATTATTTACATACATATAGTTTTTATGTATTATGTAGAGACCTGCTGTAATCACTAGGAAAACATGGGTTAGTCGTTGATTTGCAGAAAGTACTTTCAATAAAGTATAAATGCTTGGGACAAAGTTGAAGTACTTGTAGTTACTTAGAATACCATAGTGGTGTACATGTACTGAGTCTAAGATATATTGTACAGATATTGGTTACATTACTGTCAGATGTAAATATTATGAAAATGATTACCGGTAATTATGTTTTCCACATGTAATGGGGTGAGACATATTGGTGTTATCCTGAAAGTCTATCTTGGTGGATGCCATACAGTCTGTCTGCACTTGGTCTTTCTAACCATTGGTCAGATTTAAATGAAACACGACATGAATAGTTAGTACTGCAAGCATATGGGCGTATTGTCAGGATTTTTTTACAAAATGCTTATTGGTACTTTGTGGGCATATGTTCTTGTCAAAAATCCTTCTAGTTTGATCTATATCATATATCTATAAATCTGTTAAATTATTTATTATAATATTTATGAAACTGTATGCAAATAATATTATTTGTCATTGATTTCAACTATTAAATTTCAAAGAGCATAATTCTGTGTAATTTATTAAATTTTGTAAAGTTTTGTTATACTACGTAAATGGAATTGGTTGAAACTTGATTATACATGCAATGTTTACCGTACTTCATGAAACTACTTTGCCACTTTGGTGTTGTGTATATGCATTTGTCAACTTGTCAAACATTCCATATATATAACTTTAGCGCAATTAATTGCAATATGAAAACAAACATAAAATCCAATATTTGTATAATTTCTGATCATTAAGGAGCTTGCTTATACTGTATTAGTTGTGCAAAATGTTAAAACACTTCATTTTATAAACATTCTGGTATGTGATTTTTAACCCTAACAAAATTAAAGGCACTTTTTCATTGTTTTTGTGTTGCAATTTACTGCCCTAGAGTTATACTAGGGTCATTCTATATAATTATAATGAAAATGTTAGGCTTCCTTAGAATTATGTCATCCAGGAATGCACAATACTATACTGAGTTCCAAAAGTTCTGCATCTTTATTAAAAATTCATTTTTTTTGAATAGTTAACTTAAAAGAACTTTTTAGGAACACTGTCTATTTGCGTATCCTTAGTGTTGATGTTGAACCTATTTCCGTTGGATTTTGTCACGCTTGAATGATCACACTATCACAAATGGTAAAAACGTCTATTCAATCACCCATTATTTGGGTTCTTCATTGTCGGCTTTATTTTCACTTCCAATTTACTTGCATCGTGTCTGTGTTACGAAAAAACACAATAAGTTAGTTAAATAAGTTAGAAATGTACGCATAATTTGATTGCAAAATGGATAATGGTGAACGTACTCGTGTATATAAGACGCTAGAGGCTGGTGTTTCACTAAAAATACATTGTGTCGAATTAAATTGACATGTCTTTATCATAATAAGACTGTCGTATCATCTCCATCCGAAAATAACTGTATATGACGTACCACGTGACAACAGGTCAAGGGTCAATACCGCTGACATAGACAGGTAATGCTGCTATATTTTTGCACCAAGAACAACGGCATTTTTGTAGCTTATTTGTAGTCCACCCAACATTAAAATAAGAGGAAACTTACTTTTATGTTACGTTTATTTTGTCAAGGATGTTGTTTCTTAAAATCTGGCCTGTTGTACAGACTCTATTGCAACATCAATAATTGTCTGTGGTCAAAGAGAGATAATATTCGGTATTATTACCTCCCTTCCACTGCAAAATAGTAGTATATCATTGCGTGTACTTTGGAATCGTGGGGTGGTGTCACATGTGGTGTTATTATGGATCGATGCATATCTTCAAATCGAAAACTGTCCTGGATTTATATCAAGTACACATCGCTCTACACATGCGCATTTGAATTATCATAAATAAGTTGGAGATTCTAGTAAAAAAGACACACCATATATTGGATGCGGAACTTTTGGAACTCAGTATATCATAATTTATAGAATGACACAGGTAAAGTGGGTTGATCAACACAGTCAACCTGTCTACTGCTGCTTACCCGGTAACTTGTTTGAGAATATATTATGATAATGACAATCTTTCTTTGGTGGGAAAGTAGATAAAATAGCAAAGTTTGTGTCCCTTTTTAAAATCATGTATTTCATATTATTACCATAATTATGATTAGTATTAAAAAGAAAACTTTATCATTTATACTGAATTTACATGTAAATAACCCAATGCATACATCTATAAATCATCACTTTGGTGCAATAAGGTTGTATCTTTCTATATGTTGTATAGTGAGATACAACTTTGTTGTGTCAATGAGACAAAATACATCTTCATCAAATATAATTGATTTTGATTGATTTTGTTGAAATGCTGTATATTTTTGATGATGTTGAAATCACATATTGAACCCACCATTTATTTATTATTGTGAAGTCCATACATTATGATTATCATGATATTTGAATACTGTTACATAATTCATATATTACATATTACAAGTATTGTACATCTAGAACTGTATTATTTTATGCAATCATCATTTCGTGATATTTGTATGTGCCCTAATAAAGTGGTTGAGGCAAATTGATTTTGTGCTGAACATCAGCCTCCATTGTTTGAATTTGAAATGAAACTTTGCACGAATTCCTCGCACCAAGTCTAGTTTTGCATATTGTCAGGAATTCTAGATGAAATGATTTTTGCTGGAATAAAGTCCTTTCTGGAAGACACACTTTTTGTTGTACCAGTGAATAGCTGTAACTACGATATATGTATTGGTGTATTAATGCTTGTATTTAAAACAAAGCCAAAACTGCTGTGAGCAATATTTCATTCCTTTGTTCACCACTCCTGTGGTATGGCATGCTCTTAAGTTGTCCCCTTCTCTGATTTATTTGATTATAGTCATATTTTGTGCAAACCCGGTCCCGATCTCCTGAAGCATCTCAAGTAGAAATCAAATCTCAAATTGAGATTTTGCCCGAATCAGAAGTTTTACTGAAATAAACTCAAAATAATGTCTCTGATTTGTATCAGAAGTTCATGACCTTGACATTTTACTGAAATAAACTAAAAAAATGTGTCTGATTTGTATCAGAAGTTCATGACCTTGACATTTTACTGAAATAAACTCAAAATAATGTCTCTGATTTGTATCAGAAGTTCATGACCTTGACATTTTACTGAAATAAACTCAAAATAATGTCTCTGATTTGTATCAGAAGTTCATGACCTTGACATTTTACTGAAATAAACTCAAAATAATGTCTCTGATTTGTATCAGAAGTTCATGACCTTGACATTTTACTGAAATAAACTCAAAATAATGTCTCTGATTTGTATCAGAAGTTCATGACCTTGACATTTTACTGAAATAAACTCAAAATAATGTCTCTGATTTGTGATGCCAATTTTGAGGCCAGCCTCGCATGGACATTCACTCAAAAATATATTAAAAAATGTGATATGAGATTAAACTCAAATTTAACTCAAATTTAACTCAAATTGAGATCCTTCGGGAGATCGAGGCCAGGGGCCTTATTCACTTACGTTATAAGTCTAAAACTCAGACTTAGACTTTATATTGCAAATTTTCTATTTGCTCTCATGTTGTTGTAAATGTACTGATTTTGATACACATTGGTATACATGTTCAGAGTATAACAACACATAATCAGATAAAATTTCATGTGGTTAAATCTAATTGTAAAGAAATTGCACTTATTGTAAATGTTTTCAATTTTAAGTCTTAAGTCTGAGTTTTAGACTTGTAACGTTGGTGAATAAGGCCCCTGGTCACATTCTGTGTAGGCTTTATAGTAAGGCATGTTTGTTTAGCTAGCAAGATTTCTTAACACAAATATTTGTTAATTTAGAGTTACTGCCCTTTGACTACTAATGTTATACATAAAAGTTCATTGGGTGTATATAATAACAATCAACTTAATGTTTTCTTCAAAATAGTTGCTCGAAATGTGTTACAAAATGGTTAAACTTTTATTTTTAAAAAAAACGATATAAGATCATTTATTTTCTTAATTTTTATGCCCCCGTATCGATAGATCGGGAGGCATATAGTAATGCACCTGTCCGTCCGTCCGTCCGTCCGTCCGTCTGTCCGTCCGTCTGTCCGTCCGTCCGTCCTTCCGTCCGTTCGTCCGTCTGCCCTGGTTAACCCAAATTGACCGTTTCGTCTAGCATTAATATGGCTTGCTACAAAGTTTTTAAACTTGCATGGATGTTGTATATGATCACTCTCCACGCGCCTGTATCACCTGACTCCATTTTGACCTTCACCTTGACCTAATTATGGACTTAGACTTATTGAAAGGCCAAATTCTTGGTTAACCCAAATTGACCGTTTCTTCTAGCATTAACATGGCTTGCTACAAAGCTTTCATACTTGCGTGGATGTTGTATATGACCACTCTCCACACACCTGTATCACCTGACTCCATTTTGACCTTCACCTTGACCTAATTTTGGACTTAGACTTATCTCCCCTTTAGTATTTTCACAATAAAATTTTGTCTGCAGCGTATCTTCAAAACTATTTAACATATTGACTTGAAATTTGAAATATAAATAAATGGCAACTTGGAGAAGTGCATCGACAAAGAACCATAACTCTGTCTGTCTTAAATTTTGAATTATCTCCACTTTAGTGTTTTTATATTCAAATTTTGCTCTGAGTATATCTTCAAAACTATTTAACATATTGACTTGAAACTTGGAATATAAATAGATGGTAACTTGGAGAAGTGCATTGACCAAGCAATATAACTCTGTCTGTCTTAAACGTTTAATTATCTCCCCTTTAGTATTTTCAGAATAAAATTTTGACCGGAGTGTATCTTCAAAATTGTTTAAGATATTACCTTAAAACTTGATATATAAATAGATGGTAGCTCGTAGAAGTGCATGGACCAAGAACCATAACTCTGTCTGCCTTACATTTTGAATTATCTCCCCTTCAGTATTTTCATGATAATTGTTTGTCTTGAGCGTATCTCCAAAAGTATTTAAAATATTGACTTCAAACTTGGTATATGAATAGGTGGCAACTTGGAGAAGTGCAGTGACAAAGAACCATAACACCATAACACCAGATCACACATGAAGTCAATCAAGGCACTGCTTTCAAATGTTGCATATTCGTTTACCATCATAAGTCCCTTATAGTTCAAAGCCATGTAACACTATCAAACATTTTAACTGAATAATGGCCCCTGATTGATTAGCTTTTTATGGACATGGCTTCCACGGGGGCATAAGCGTTTATTGAACGCAGTCTTGTTTATTCAAATTTTGATTCACAGGTGCATCTCATGTTGAAGTACATACTTTAGATATTATGGGCATTACATATTTTTTCAAGTAAATTGTTTTGACACTAGTATGTTGCTACAATTTTCGTGTGTAAGTTTGGACTAAGCACATCAGTTTGTCTTATGCTAAGGCCCAGCATTTAACCGAATGTCTACCTATGTTTACATGTACTTGACTAGTCAAACTTCAGGACATCCATTTCCATGTGGCCCTAAGCCCTAATCTCCCTAAACATCTCAATCTGAGATAAATCTCATAAAAATGGACATGTGTATTTAAGATTATTTTCTTAAAATTAGCTTCACGTAACAGAAAGCACTATTTTCAGTTTAATTCTGTAAAATTAGAGAGTTTGAACTTCGGAGTTATCTCAAATGCAGACTCTAATTTGAGCAAATTCTCAATTTGAGATGAGATTTCAACTTAATATGATGTTTCGGGAGATTAGGGCCTAAATTTGTTATTTCGTCATTTATCATTATCCACTATAATGTTTAATTTATTGTTGTTACAATTTCACATTTCGTGTATAACTGTTTGACTTTTGATTGCTTGTCTATCATGTTATTGTTGACCTGGTTACAAAAAATACTTTGGAACACATGATAAATAGATTCATACACTCATACCTTCGGCAGACTGGAGGTATATGATGTCAACTTCTGCATATTATGCAATAATGTATTTATTTACCATTACCAATTGTGCTCATGAAACCTTGTAGGAACAAAGCATGTTTAATAATAGAAAGAGAATAATAGGTTAGTGTCGTGGATGAGTTAGTTTATTGGCAAAGCGGAGGAATTTTGCTGGTGAGCCGAAGGCGAATCTGATAAAATCCACAGCCGAGTTGTATAAATTTTACTCGGTCCATTATATTGGGCAAACTGGGGGTATATGACATTAGCGTCTCTGAAAAGTTTTCTAGCTATATTCTGAAACTTTACATTCATGCAAAGTTACCCATGGCATTAAGTTTTGGCCGAGTTGTGTTCCTTGTTTGAAAAACTGGTGTTAATAGATTGTCTCCCTTTTCATGTTATAATTATGTAACACACAACTGATCTAGGTTTCTTTCTGCATAATCAGTTTGATGCTTTGTGAAACTGATGCCATATTATGTGTTGTTCTTTACCTGTTCTAGACAAAGGTGTAACTGCTGCATTAAATAGGTTTCATATGTATACAAGAAGCAGGGCTTTTTTCAACTGTAGGGGAAGGGGCATTTTCTCTAAATTTTGGCAAAAATAACAGATATTTTTTGCAAAACGGAAGAAAAAACTTGATGTAAATTGGAGTTTAGGGGAAAACTGCATAATCTAAAAGAATTGTCCTGAAGGGAAGGGGCCTGTAAACGGTTCCTGCTGTAGAAGGAGAAAAAGCCCTGCATGAAGAGACAATTTATGAACTTTTTTCTCAAGATAACATTCCTAATGTATCACCAAAGCATAGTAGTATTTTGATATAAGAAATATATAAATGTATACTATCACTTTATGTATCATCAAACTTGAGTGTCTGAGGGGTAAAAGATTGAAGGACATTGCTGAAAATGTTTACCGGTAATGTAATTTTATCCTAAAAACTGACAAAGTTATTGAAGTTATAAAGTTTATGTTATCATATATTAATGATCACCCTGTAGTTTCAGTTAAAATGGTGTTTGTCAATTAATACTACTGTAGATGTTGGATTTTCTCCTTTATCACTGTTTTAAAGTTGACAGAGAAAAGTATGGAAAGCCTTGCGGGTAGTATAAAGCTATTATAACAGTATTGTGTTGTGTTATTTATTTGTTATGTTTGTTTAATGTTCATACTATTAATAAATGATTATGTATTGTTTATTTTATTATAAATATCACCTCCCTATTTTTGCTTCTCTTAGACAATGATAATAAAAATTAAATGCAAATAAATATTATGATACATTAATGAATAGTTTGTGTTATTTTTAGCTCCTCTCATTTTTGAAAAAAGATAAGTGTTTTTTTGCACTTTGTTTGCTTTGCCTCTGAACAGTATAGCAAAGGTCATCTTTGGTCCAAAACTAGGGCACTGGGATAAGGAGATCAATATTTTGATCATCACAGGTTTAAAGTAATCTTTTTGAACACTGCCCACAATGTCTATAAAATCATCAATAAATGTCAAAAATGATGTGTATAAAAAACGACAGATATGAAACTATATTGCTACAAAAAAGGTATAAAAAATCTGACGGAAGGCAGCAGGATGACGCAATTTTACAAAGAAATTACAAAATAGCGGTGATCCCAAGAGAACAAATGAAATGCAGCCAAGACCCGACCAAGTTCCAAAAGTCCTTACTACAGGACAACCTAGTTTCTCAAATATATGCTATAAGATATATCACCATCATTTCATATGTAAATTTGAACCTACAAAAGTTTCAAGCCAAGTTGTGCATAAATGAGCCTCACTGAAATGAGTTGCACTCTATTATAAATATGTTGCCCTTTCAATTGTTATTAAAATGTTATGCCCTGGCTACCAGTATTCCTCTGACTGGGTATGATACATTGTTGGTTTTATAATTTCATTATCTTGTTTGGTAATGTGTTGGCATTGTGCCATGTACTTCTGTTATGTTTTCGTCCATTTTAACTTGTATGAATCTTTTCTACCAACGTCTTTAACACCCAAAGGTAGCTCAGCCTCCGTTTTCTCAAGCAACCGATGTACTTTAGTTCCCAGCATGTACACGTATCTCAACGTGTAGTTGGGGTGCTGGAAAAGTCAATACCACAATGTATAGCGAGAGTTTTGGGGTGCTGGTAAAAGTCAATACCACAATGTATAGCGAGAGTTTGTACTTCTGTTGCTTGAGAAAATTGCACCGCCGAGCTACCTTTGTGTGGTTAAGAAGGTAGTCGAAAAAAAATCATATAAATTGTTAAAATCAACGAAATCATGTGCCTGTGATCAAATCATAAAAAATAAGAGTGTGAACAATACAGCTACATCATCTTTAATTTACATTTCTTATGAATTTATAATTCTAACAAATTCAGTGCTTTGATTATACTTTACTACTAGTACGGATTTTTGGGATTTTATCCACAACCGTGTCAAGCGTCTAAGCGAGTCGGACAAATCAAAACAAACATGGAAGTTGACATTTCAGTAGATCAAAACATTTCTAACGAAGAATGCTCTGCGTTACTTCGATTACCAACTGAAATATTAGAATGTATTTTGAAATCTGTAAGTCTACTACACACCGATCTGTTAAAATTGTCAGAAGTTTGCTGGAAACTCAACGATGTTGTAAAAAGTAACAAACTATGGAGAGTAAAGCTGTCACAGAGGTAAGTCACTGACCTAGATCTGTAGATCACAGGAGTCTGGACCTAGCAATTATATAAATAAATATGGAGATAAATTACACCCACACTCAAAAAGAATTAATATAATAAGTCAAGAATTAAACCAAGGGTTCAAAACTAGGTAAACACACGCTAGCCTACTGGTATTCTTACACAAATATTTTCTCTAAACCAACCTGACAGCTAAGCTCCGTGGTCAGGACAGTTAAGACCTGCCATCCACTAGAGCCGGATGCTATGAAAAAGGGATGCTGATTACACTTTGCTCGTTTTGGGATCCATTCATGATCATTTATTGATATAAATGGGTCGAGCCAAAGCCCTAACTTACTTAATTTAGGTCTTTGGTCGAGCTTTGTCATTGAGCACATCGATCCTTGAAGTATTTGCAGATCGGTATTGAATTAAGCTGACACAACTCTATTTGGTAGCTTTTCCTGGGTTTTCTGACTTTGTTGCTAGCGATTTCTATCTTATACTAAACCTATCGGCATCGCTTCCACTATTAAAAGAAGGGAGGCCGACTCGTAGCCGTATATCCCAAACTACACCATGTAGTTCATGATATAGCCACTACAGTACACCTGTAAGTTCATGCACCTAAATTTCAAATGGGCACATCTGCACAAGAACAATTTAATTGAAACTCTATTTATGATCAACAACATCAATCATCTATCTTTAAAACAAAATCTAAAGACAAATTGAATGTCAAACTGCTAAAAATGGCAAAATCGGCTTCAATGATACATGCAGTCTGCGGTCGTAAAATAAACATTGCATGACCTGCAATTTGTGCACAAAAATTAATGACGTCATCAAGAGCGCACATGCAGTATTTTGCCAATAAAAAGTTTGATTTATTTTCAGTAAGTCAGCAGCTTTTCAGATTGTAAATATATCACATCTATTGAAAAAAAAGAAAATCAAGGTCTCAGGTTTTCACGAAAGGAAGCAGTGAATATGTTAACAGAAAAATCAGTGCTCAAACCCAAGTCGCCAAAAATATAACAAATAATGCTTTTAAAATATTTTTTGCATTATTCGGCTGGCTGAATGTCTTTTAAATAATTTAAAATAAATTTGGATTCCAAAATGATAATTTCAAGAGTGTAATCAACGTTTTACTGAAATGCACAAACTTGTAGGTGTGCACAAACTTATAGGAATAGAGCCTTAGAGGCTATATGGCTACGACTCAGCATACCTTCTGTTAACAACTGGTGCCTTCAACAACTATTCAAAATGATCTGCATAGCTTCCTTGTGTAGATCCCATCCCTTCAATCACATTCAGGCAGCTCTCGGTGGCTTTTTGATTATGAAGACTCGCACATCATCTTTGAGATCCAGAGTTAGAGGATGGGTTCCCTAACCCCAAAACTCTTGCTGATTGTTTTCTGATTACACCGAATCACTCCCAATTTGAAAGCATTACCGAACAAGACCTTTGGCGTCCAAATTTGTCTGTCTGTCTGTAGACATATTCTTCTGGACGCAGATCCTACTACAGTTTTTTGCAGAATTTCGCTCAAATTTTCACACATGAACAACTTCAACATGTAAATATGGTTGAGGGAAAGAATTTGCTCTGCAATATTTCCCAGAATAATGGCCCTTTGTAGGCAGCTGGCATATTAGTCTGTCATATGTTGACAGCTCTTAGACTAGTTTAATTTTGCCTTATTGAAATATTTCAGATGGCCAGATTTACTGGCAAGGTATGATAGAAGTCAAACATTCAACTGGCAAGCTGAGTTCAAGCAACGCTACGTTATTGGTGAAAAGATGAAAACTATGGTAGCTAAACTGTCACCAAAACATTATCTACAAGAAGAAATATCTCGGGAGGAGTTTGAGGACTTTTCTCAGTTAATGTCTTCAGATCATCCGGTTGGAGAGTTTATGATTGATGAGTTGATTGCAATATTAAACAGTCCTGAAAGGTAAACTATATACAATTTATCTACTTTTGTGATGGTTTCAGTCATTTAAGAATTGATGCAACATCCTATCAGTATGTTTGCAAAATATTTTAACTTTAAAACATAACAGTATTAAATATACCCGTGACCGGTACATAAAGTAGTTTGTCCGTGTATTTTGGATCCATGTATTTTTTAAATATTTGATTTTTTAAAACTATAGCTATTTTAATGATCCAGGGTATGTTAGTGATATTTTTATAATTTTTCCTTGCTATGGTTTGATAATTATTAAATAATTCAATGCAAGAACCATATAAAAGTGAACCACGAAATCCATGAAATTTACCCCCCTCCACACGAAAATTAATGATTTTTCTGTAGAAGGTGGAGGATCAGGTAAAAATCTATACAAACCATAAATTGTAATGTTGTAATATTTTGGGTCTATATTTTACAGGGGCAAAGATCTTACATTGAAGTTTTATGCTGAGAAGGTTTTGAGATTTGTACAGCAAACCATTCTGGCTGAAAAAGTTAAAAGTTTCACACAATTACCTCAGGAAAGACAACTCATTGAAACTGGTAAATTATATACTGTAAAATCATTTAAATTCTATGGGATAAAATTTCGTGGTTTTGGTAAAAAGAACATTTCGATGGGACCTTAATTCGTGGATTTTGCATTTCATGTAATAAATACAAGGGTCAAAATTAGTGTTTGATGGGGTTTGGTTTTGTGGTTAAAGGTGAACCAAAAAATCCGCGAAATTTTATCCCCCATGAAAACCAATTATTTTACAGTGTTAATCAGAATAATCCATCCTCATAAATCAAGGGTTCATAAAGTCCCCACTGTTTTTGATGAAAATATATGCTGGTTGAACGAAAATGGCATAATACTGCTAGAGTAGTGTTTAGTGTGTCAGTTTATCTTTATTACACATTCATGTAAGCAGTTTACACGATTGTAGTGTACTTTAGATTGTAATTATAATTGTATACTTTCGCCTCAAATTGTACCCATAATTCCTCGGGGTTGGGTGCAAACACTTCTGTATGTCACTTATAAGATAATTATGCCCCCAATCTTTGATGAGAGGGTATATTGCTTTGCACATGTCTTTATGTCTGCCTGTCGGTCGGGGGACCAAAATCAATGTTTTCCGTTCACAATAACCCAAGAATGCTTTGCCTTTGCTCTATTTCTGTGTTCCAACTGTAGATTATATTTTATGTCTGTATTTCCACCATTGACAGGTGCCACATTGTTGGCTCAGTGGTGTCAGCCCACAGAAAACATCACATACAATGATATCAGTGATCAGCTGAATGATATAGCTGAAGAAGTCCGGCAGGATATATGTACATGTTTCCCTCATCATCCACTCGGTAATATAGTGATTGATACAGACTATACTGGTAAGTATAAACTGATTATTCTGGTCAGTGATTTGTTTACAATTACATTGTTTATAGCTCGCCAACGATAACTCTAGCCTTGTTTACCAACAAAACATCTGTAATAACAACACATATCTTGGAGGACTGGTCACTTGTTTTTTGTACATACATTCAAAGTAAGTAAGAATAAGAATGAACAAATTTGAACATCGAAAATGAATTTTATTTCCATTTTCGTTTGTCAACAAAGGCGTTATCACTGGCAAATGGTTTCAGTTCAATAAATCAAAAATCATGATCACGGTGACTGGCATGCTGGCATACATGTTTTAAAAACATGTTTGATTTTTCTTGCAAAAAAACCCATCAGAGTCATGAATTTTTATATTTCAGTGTTGACGGAAGATAGATGGACATGTGAGCAGGGTAAACTTGTATTGCAGGCAATCAATAAAATTCTGCTGAAAAATCGACGTTTTGAAGGAAACAAACAAAATTACTACGATCAGAAGAATTCATTTATAGATAAGGTAAGGATATATATCAGCCGTTCTCCATGAAAACCAGGCTTAATGACAAAATCATGTTAATTAAGCATTAGAAAGAACTATTCTATTCTTCTGACAATTTGAGAAAAATGTAAAATCAATTTACAAAGTTACAGACTGTTATCTTACCACTTACCGGCCTAGTTTTTGAGTGACATCACAAACGTCTATCGGACGTTATTTGACGTTATGTTAAGAAGTATTTCTGGGATCAAGTTTTTGGTAAATTGTTTTCATGAGCATTTCAAAATTATTAAGAATTATATTCTTATTTAAGTACATGTATAACATATCAAAAACATTGTTGGACTAATTGAGTTTAGTTCAGCGAAAAAAGACTCGTATTGTTTTCAAAACCAAAATGAAACACTGCATATAGACCTAACCCCAGTCGACAAATCACTTATTCACTGTCATGATGCATACCAGTATATTAGTACATGTCTTCTTTCATTTCTATTCTTGCAGGTGCTCTCTAGAAAGACTGGTATACCAATTACCTTGTGTATTGTGTATGCTGCTGTGGCTGGTAGATTAGGGGTAGTATGTGAACCAGTCAATGCTCCGTATCACTTCTTACTCAGATGGAAAGATCAACCGATGTCTGTGTATGTATACAGTACAACCTCTGAAGAGCTACACCTTTTGGCAGCTGCAAATATTGACTGATATTTAAAGGTTGTGGCTCTTCAGAGGTTAATTTGTAGTAAATTTAGGCAATGTATAGATGAGAGCAGGGTGACATGGTGCACAAGTTGATAATGCTCCTGACTAAGGATCGAGAGGTCTCCAGTTTGAATCTAAGCTTTTGGGGGTCGGTCTGTCTGTCGATAACAAAATAGTTTCTGCTCGATGACTCAACAAAGCCTTGCCCAAGGATGTTCACCTGGATATTGACCAGCAACAGCAGATGACCCCAGATCTACTGATGTCGATGTCAGTAGTTCAAATGTCAAGGTCATTGTTACTTAATCTTTTTCAAAATTTATAGGCTGCCATTGGGGCTTAATTGTGTACAAACATCTCTTGTTCATATTTCTTTTATATTTGTAGAGGTTCTCCTGAGCTAATGTATACATACATAGATGTGTTCAATGATGGAAGGTTTCTGTCATTCGACCAGTTACATGCTGCCTTACAAGTTCCTTCCAATGTGATAAACATCGATAATCTCAACGCTATGCAACCCATTGAGGTAAGATACTGCCTTACATAATGTGATAAACATTGATAATCTCAACGCTATGCATTGAGGTAAGATACTGCCTTACATAATGTGATAAACATTGATAATCTCAACGCTATGCAACCCATTGAGGTAAGATACTGCCTTACATAATGTGATAAACATTGATAATCTCAACGCTATGCAACCTATTGAGGTAAGATACTGCCTTACATAATGTGATAAACATTGATAATCTCAACGCTATGCAACCTATTGAGGTAAGATACTGCCTTACATAATGTGATAAACATTGATAATCTCAACGCTATGCAACCCATTGAGGTAAGATACTGCCTTACATAATGTGATAAACATTGATAATCTCAACGCTATGCAACCTATTGAGGTAAGATACTGCCTTACATAATGTGATAAACATTGATAATCTCAATGCTATGCAACCTATTGAGGTAAGATACTGCCTTACATAATGTGATAAACATTGATAATCTCAACGCTATGCAACCTATTGAGGTAAGATAAACTCTTATATCAATATAATTTCCAGTTAATTAGTCCCTACCGGTTTTCTAACCGAGGGTACTATAGGTTTGCCCTTTGTCTCTGTCAAGAAAACCAATAAGGAGATTATGGCCATTTCTAATTTGTTTTTGATTCTGACCAAAATTGTGGTTGCCACAGCAACAGTAACATTGGCAACCTGAAAACCTTATATTATTAAATAGTTTTACACATATAAATGATATAAAATAAAAACTGTTTAAAGTAGTTTTAAGAAAGTTTGGATTAAGACATTTGGGCAGTCTTGTTTGTATGTTTTCTTATATCTGCAGGTGTTGAATAGGATGGCACGGAACTTGATCAATATAGGTAGAGAGCAGGGAAGATTGGGAGACAATTTGTTGTGTTTACGCAATGCTTTAGAGTTCTCAGTGCTGATATCACCTGATGACTTTGAACTACGACTGCTGTTGATACGTGTCTATCTTAACTTGGACATTAATCTTTTAGATGTAAGTGTTAACGAGTTATAGTGTCAAGCTATAAGCTGTGCTGAAAAATGTGGATTTATTTAGAATGTGACATAGCTCATGTAGAAGACCGAAATGTCGAAATATTGAGTTATAAGATGCTACAAACATTAATGTGATCCCCTTTAAGGGATATATTTTAACTAGATTTTATAGATGTTAGCTTTTTTTAAAACATTTTATCAAGGGGCTAGGCTACCTTAGGCCTACTACAGTTTCAGAATAATTCAGAAGATTAATTAGAAGTATATTGTAAATAAACTTAATAAAATATCAATTTCGAAAAACTGTTAAGTGTTAATTAGCGACATTTATATTGTGATAACCTCCCAGTCTGCTGACTTGAATTGTGTATCATTATGTTAAGTACAAATTTGAGTTTGGCCTCTGGGGAATAACTTTTTACCACCGTGTACTTCAGGTGATAAACAGTTTACAAGCTATGGTGGAAGAAGACCAGAACAGAGTGGGTATGATTGCATATTTATTGACAGCAGCAGAAGCTCAGAATCTGATGAAGTCAAATAATAATGCAGAGAAAAAGGTGAGGGACATTTCAACACATTAGATTATACATAATACAGGAGTTCTACTAGATTTTAAGTCTGAAGGGTCATTTCGACTAAATTATACCATAAATAGACAAAATACATGAGAAAAATGTCTTCTTGAAAACAAAAATCTTTAGAATAAAAAATTGACCTTCTGGTAATTTCCAGGGTCAAATCCCTGCTCCTGTGTCAAATGACTCCTGGTTAGTAGCTGGAGGGGCTGTTATAAGGTGGCTTCCTTTTAGGAAGTATCTTTAAAATATGCTTTAAAGCATGCATTATTTTCAGAAAAAATATAAATAAAAAACTTGTATGCAATCAGTTCCTCTGGTTACCAAAACATGGTGTTGTAAGGAATATGTCAGTATATTGAATTGAGTAATGTCAAACGTTGTAGTTACCACAGTTTTGCGCTGATCCCTCTGTACTTATTGGTGTTTTTTCTTAGATAAAAGTAAAGAGAAGAACGAAACCAAAGGATGCCATATTCTCTGTGGGACTGGTCATGAAGCATAAAAGGTAAAACACCATTGATTGTTTATGGTCCATAGTACTTGTGTCTAACCATGCCCACATATGTCTCAAAAACTTGCCGGCATGTTACATTACAATTGGTTGCGCACATTCCTTGATAGTCAGTGTTCCCATGTTTGCAACTTGTGGTTTTCAATATGTAGGGTCTTAACAGTACTGTACACTATTTGATATACTTTGATGAAAACACTGCATTCTTTTCGCAGCAAAAATACAAAAAAGGATCGCGTGACAGATCATGCATAATCAAGCAGATAAATTTGTTTTTTTGTGTTAAAGTCCATTACATTTAACATATGTATCCAAATGTCATCAAACATTTTGTCACAGTTAAAAGTATTTGGGGTTTGAAAAGTGACTAATTAGAAAAGTGAAGAGTGTTCATTTGGTAAACTATGAAATTTTCATACCCTGGCATCTGATGCAGGTAGACACATAGAGATTTACCTGTCAATCTGTATGTTCATCTGTCCGAAAATGTTAACAAAAACTTTAAAGTTGTTGAAAATCAAATATTTGTGAAGTCCATCAAGGTAATGCTTCCAAACTTGACATACTTGTTTACCATCATAAACACCTTGCATTGTGATAACACAATCCAACATTTCAACAGAATCACAGCCTCTGATTAACTTAGCTAGCCATCATACATATAAAGTCTTTCACTGGGGCATAAGTGTTTATTTAACACTTTTGTTTTCTATGTTGATATAGGTATAACTATGACTGTGTTATCTATGGATGGGACAGTAAATGTATGGCTACACAGGAATGGATACTACAGATGGGTGTCAATAATCTACCAAAGAAAGATAAACAACCATTCTATAATGTACTGGTCTCAGACGGCTCTAACAGATACGCAGCTCAAGGTATAAGTATAAAACATAGCGGGTTCTCTTAAAGTTCTTACGGGATTATGACTTATTAAGGGTTTGTTTTCTTAATTGCAGGGCTTTCACTAGGCTCCAAAGAGTCAAAATGACTAATTTTCAAAGGTCATCAAAATATTGCAAAAAAATTGTATTATCAGTATAGTAAATTTGACTTTTCACCTTAAATTTTCAAGAATCAAAATTGGCACGTTTGTCAAATTCAAGAGTCAAAATGCAGTTTCAAGAGTCAAATGAAAGCCCTGGAAGTGGTGGTACCCTTGAGTGTAAGGATTATGTGATGGTGTAGTCTCTATATGACTGAAATACTGCTGACCTGTGGCACTGATAAACAATATTTTAAGAAAGTATGGATGTAACTATGCGGTCAATTTGTTAACCGGTGAACTGTTCGGAAGATTAAATGATTTATTTGTTTGATGTTATTTTGACATGCGTCATTTTTCCCTCACACCACCGTGACATCGGTAGTAGGACTTAATTATGTGCACGTTCTTACATTGTGTTTGTATAATATTTCATTATGAAATTACCAGAACTCTGTTTTCTCAAAGCTTTGGCTTCTATGCGCACAAGAAAATACCTTGATTCTGAAGTTGTAGAGAGAGAAGAGTAGTTCAAAGGGAGGAAAACTCGAAACTAAAAGTGGTCACTCTCTGAGATTGTACTTTATGCTTTATGCTGCTTAAGTGAGGTTGTTGCTTTATGGAGGGACAAACTCTGAGGTTTTGCTGGAATCATTTTAATCTTTGATAATTTCAGAAAATCTGGAAGTGAATGCAAACAGTTGTATGATAAGTCATCCAGAAGTTGGGAAGTATTTCACATCATTCGAGGAGACACATTATATACCTAACACAGAGAAAGCTACAGAATATCCTGATGATGTAGAACTTACACTCGAAGCTGTACATGAACATTATCACACGTGAAATATGGTTTCATAGACAATAATCACACTTGAAATACTGTGTCATTGAAAATTATCACACTTGAAATACTGTGTCATTGAAAATTGTCACACTTGAAATACTGTGTCATTGGAAATTATCACACTTGAAATATAGTGTTATTGAAAATTATTACACTTGGAATACTGTGTCATTGGAAATTATCACACTTGAAATACAGTGTCATTGGACATGATCACACTTGAAATAGGGTATCATTGGACATTATCACACTTGATATACCATTACATGTCATTGGACACATGAAATAAGGTGTTATTACACTACAATGTATGCTGTATTAATTTACATCAGTGCATTTGAAGTATGGGGTTGTTGAACATTGTCACCCCTGTACAGTGTATAGGTACATGTACATTACCATATCTGTACCACGTTAAGATATTGGTACACTGTATTATATATTTAAGTTCCAAATATAGGGGGCTACATATCCTATGCAGAACTCATCATGAGGAGTCAGTTATATAGCATTGACTGTAGATAGATGAATACATCAATTATGTTTCAATTTTACTCATCTGTCATCATGTTTTGAACACTACAGGGATTCATATGTTTACATTATTACCATGTTATATTGTGTGGTAGAACACGAGCTTGCCATAGATTACTTATATATGCTTTGTTATAAATCTAGGACACACATAATTGTCCAGTCCATTCAAAACACAGAATTGGAGACAATTGTCTATCTCTTGCTGATCTTAAATGTTTGTGAGCAAATGAGAGTCTGAGTTGTAAGTGCATGGATCTTGTGTAATTTTCTTGCCAGTAGGATGTTGACCTCTTTCTTAGATGGAAGAGGCAGCTTTGTGATACACAGAGTCTAGGTAGGATACCCTAGCATTTTCTGACTTTCGAGTCTGGTTCTTATATGCACCTGGTTTATAACACTTGAATACTCTAGCAACCTAATTAGTTGAAGGGTTATCTTTAACTTAACAGTTTAGATGACTGAGAAAGCAAGTTTAATGTTGAATTTCAATATTTAAGAAAACTTATGTTATCTAATAAGATTCTTTGTGAATACCACCCCTCAATTATTTATTGTATTTTGTTTATGCTTTGTGAATTGATTAATATTCTATTTTGTTTATTATGCTGACATTATTTTGTTATGATTGTCAAATAAATGTATGGATCTATACTTGTTATAATGTAAGTTTGAAATCCTTCAATGAAAATGTTGATTTCCCTCGACATGTGGAGAAGTAACTGGTTAGGATACAATTCAGGATAACTGGTCACATGAAAGAGCTGCAGACTATTTGCTGGCATAGAATGAGAAGGTCGTGAGTACAAAATCGGTGTTAGAGAAAACAAGATAAAAACTGTCCGAAAATGACTCTTTACTAAAAACTTCAGTTTGGTCAACATGACAAGTTTCAATTTTCATGTAAATAGTCTCATAAGAAGCTCCTTGTGATGCCGATTTGAAACATGCATCAGCCTTATAAGGTTGTGAGCAGTACTTAATATGACCTTTTAATTCTAAGCAAGCAAATTTGTGTTTGCATTGAAATGAAGTTCTCTGTAGAGCTTTGACACAACTCTTCTACTTCATTCTATTGATGATGTAAGCTATCCCATTGCTATAAGTGTGAACTTGAAGTGTAATTATTCCCCACATCTTTGTTGAGGGGGTATACTGCTTTGCACATGTTGGTTGTTCTGTAGACCAAATGATTTCTGTGCTTACGCCCTAGGATCTCTATACATGGAGGTTGTTCAGCAACAGTAGGTAACCTCCATTGATGGAGATCAGTAGGACCTTTAAAACCTTTCACCATTTCCAACTACTGTAAAATCATTAATTTTTGTGGGGGATTAAATTTCGTAGATTTAGTGGTTCACTTTAACCACAAACTTTAATCCCAACGAACAATGATTTTGACCCTTGTTTTGTTACCTGAAATGCAAAATCCACGAATTCAAGTGCCAACGAAATTGTCTTTTTTACCAAAACCACAAAATTTCGTCCCAACGAAATTAAATGATTTTACAGTATTTGGCTGGCATGGGCACATATATTTTAATTAAACAAACATCTCTTGTTGATCCTGTCTTCAATGGTACCACTTTTCATGCTTCTTCAGGTTATTGATCTTTCTCAAACTTCCAACAGAACACAATTTAAGTACACTCTTTGGGAGCATTCCAAAAAGACTTTATTTCAAGTAAATGGTGTAAATACACATGTTTAGTCAAATTTGCAACATATGGTAACAAAATATTTAAAGAAAGAAAAACAAAACATTTGTCTGATGAATACAATTCATTCTTCTCTAAAATATCAAACATAAATATTTTGAAAACATGGTTTTTATAAAATGGTAATTTGGTGAATAGCAAAGAGAGACAAAATATCACATTGGGCATATACATAGTAACACGTAACAAAGTACCGGTATGTTGTATAAAACATACAATATATCACAACATTTATGATGTCAAGCAGTTCGCACAGGCAGTGTGACATCTCAGCATAGGAGGAATGTTTGTAAGTGGATTTTAATACTGACATTCATGTATAAAAACATATTTCATTCATACTACATACTGATGTACAGGGGGTATGAGTTTAAATTTTGAGAACTAACTTTTTTAACACCCTGTATATTTGGTATCATGACATATCCAGTAAACAAATACCAACATCATAAATTGTACAATACATTATACAGGGGGAATGATTGAACTGTGTATCAAGGGTCTTTGTATCTATGATACAATTGAGCCAGTGTCTGAGATTTTGTTCTGAGACTGACGCTGACTCAGTTTAAAGATTATGGACAACATTCATTCAAACACACACAAAGTCTCTCAACATGTTACAAACAACATTTTTGTGGAAGTTATATGAACGATGATCTGTGAAGCAGAATTCCGGTCCAGAAAATCAGAAATTCAGCCAAAAACATCAAGTCTCAGAAATTCTGCCAAATCTAGTAACATCTAATATACACTACAATACTGGATGTTAGCATGCTAATTCAGTTAACATAAAACATCAGTTAACGAGTAACATCAGAACAATCTGTAAATAATACTTATTTAATGAATATTCAAAGGAACATATTGATGTGAAATTTCACTTTTTAATTAATCAGATAGGTAGTTACATGTATTTAAAGTTATTTTCTGGTTTTATAGTCTCTAGAAGTTTTGTATGTTAATACTCTTCCTCATACCCATACATTCAACCTCGTCAATGAACAAGGTGTTTGATTTAATTCCAATATCCTCTTCCAGTGACAACTGGTTACGAATTAATCCCTTCAATGAGGCTTCAGCATCGGCGTGACGAGCTTGTAGTCCAGCAACTGATGATTCAATCTCATTCACTTCTTCGATCAATCTGTACTGTACAGGATCGCGGCATAATTCCACATTTGGTCGCTGGGTTCGGGTATCAAGTCGTGTCTGGGCTAGCTTCATTGGTTGTTCCTTATCTTGGATCGCCTTCAGTAGACGTGAAATATTCTCCTCCATCTCATTCATCTGAGCCAATACCTGATCATACAAAATATGCATATTGTTATTTAATACATTAAATCAACAAAATGGATTTCAGGAATTAATTCATGTAATTATTAAGTTTTTACAGTTTTTCAACAATTTTTCAGGTATATAATTACAACAGACCAGTTTTCTTGGAATGTATTTAGAACAGTATTAACCATTCCACCTGGAACCAGCAGTTTATCCACATGTGGAGGAAAACAGGCCATTGATGTCTTTTTTTTATAGAATGGTATGACCTGCTGCCAGGAATTGAACATTTTTTATTTAAGCTATACTTATTTTCATATTGAAGTGTTCTGACAACTAAGCCTACTGGATGGGACTTTAGAAATATTTGTTGTCAGGTAAAGTTCAAACATATTAACCTGGTCCTAAACCCTTTAAATTAATAAAAAAGTTGATGCATTAAAATGTTACTAGCTTCATGCACAAATACATCAATGTTTGGAAAATGATATTAGTGTCTAAAACACACCTCTTACATCATCATTTAAAACTAATACTCCTGCAGCTTATGAAAATATTGTTATTAACTAACTATAGACAAGAAAACAACTGTTAAACTTCTCACAGATGTTACAAGGACCAGTTTAGTTTGCTTATACAATGTAGTATGTCAGTATATAATATATTACCTTGTTAAGATGATCTTCCAACTTGCTCTTTGTATCCTTTGTCTCAGCAATTCTCTTGCTGAAGGCAACATTAACCTCACTGCATTGTTTACGCATGTCATTGGATGTCTGTTGGAGAATGCCGTCAATCATAGACCTGAGGTCAACAGAACTTTGACGTTCACGTTCAGCTTTCTCGATGTTGCAGTGTGAAAAGTCTTGCCATTCTTCAGGACATACAGAACTACAAACATACAAAAATCGATAAAGTTATACAAGGCCAGGTACTAAGACTGAAATATTTATGATCAGACAAGGAAATCTTCTACTATTAGACTTACCGGTTGCATTAAAAGACAACAGTGAGTACTGCATAGTATTTTGTGCTTAATATAGCCGAAGTGAAAACAATGAAAAGGAAGGATATGGAATGAAACAGAAGGAAGATTTTAAAAACTGGTTTTCAGTGCCTTCCCTTTACAATTCATTATCTTTTTATATTAATTTGAGGTTGAATAAAAGACAAAACAGTAAAAATATACTTAAAAGGTGTGATTTGCAACTATTGAAAGATGGGGTCTTTGATTATGGAAACTTCAGATTTAATCTTTAATGATTGAACAATTTTGGACCATAATGAAAATTTGTTTCAGTTCTACTTACTTGGCTTCAATTTTAGCAGTTCCGGCCTTGAAGTTTATGTTTGGTGAGTTGTTTCGAAGATTCTCACAGTACTCATCAATAGACAACACTGAAAATTTATCTTTAAGATCTTTCTCCAATTGAAACTTGGCTTTTCTGTTCAATCTGTAAACATAAATAACATGATATTGAAACAACTTTAGTCACATCAATGATTCAATATTCAGAGGATTAAATACATGGCTGTGCCAGGGAAGTGTCTTAGATAATCTACCTGAATGGCTTGATTTTGAAACAAGTTTTTCTAACTTATATTTATAAATCACTCAATGACATCTCATTCCTGATGTTAATTCAATTTCTAGGGTATGATAAGAGACTTGCCAGCTTTCCTTTATGCCAAGCATCTAGCAAGGAAATTAGGGGTATGTACAGTGGTACTATTTTATGTCATCATGGTGCGGCCTGGAATCAAAACCATGACCTCTTGCATTCTAAGTAAATGCTTTAATATTACTAGGTTATCTAAGAGTCTGAGTTACAAATGATTATCTCGCTATCCAACTAAACCAAAAAACTGCATGGGTGAAAGTTAGAAATTCTGAAAAAAAACAAGACTGCGTTCAATAAACGCTTATGCCCCCGTGGAAGCCATTTTAATAAGTCTAAGTCCAAAATTAGGTCAAGGTCAAAATGGAGTCAGGTGATACAGGCGTGTGGAGAGTGGTCATATACAACATCCATGCAAGTTTGAAAGATTTGTAGCAAGCAATATCGATGCTAGAAGAAACGGTCAATTTGGGTTAACCAGGACGGATGGACAGGTGAATCACTATATGCCTCCTGATCTATCGATACGGGGCATAATGAAATCTTCAAAATAGCACAATTTACTATAGGGATAAAGATTAACAGGTGTGTTGGTACCCATAAAAACCTGAAGTTCAAACAAATGCCTGAAAAAAGTATCCCATGTAAATGTGAACATTAAATGTGATGTACCTGACTTGTTCTGTTGCTTGTTCTAGGGATCTATGTAAGAGAGCTTGTACACCTTCAATAGCTTCTACTTCCTTGATGAGTTCTTTCTGTACATCATCATGTACCAGATCAATCTCTCGTCTCTTCTCCCTGCATGTACAATATACATTCAACCAGTGTCAAACCATATTCAACTAATAGGGTTTGTAACACAAAAAGGTATATCTATCACAAAAGCCATAATTCTGGCAATATTCTGACTACAGGGACAACGTTAATATGTTACATTTATTATTCAGACTGAAGAAGAAAATTTGATTATTGAAACATGTTTGTAAAATAAAACTCTAAATAGTTGTTAGTTGTAACCGATTTTTCATTTAATATATTTTTTAAGAAATACATGATTATACAAGTTGCCAGAAGTTATTCAATATAATTAAAAAGAGTAAAACTGAGGCACATTACCTATTGATGAGACACTGTTTTGCAATATGAAGAGGTTCATGTGTGGCCTCCAAGGCTTTTTCAACTCTTGTTTTAAATGCAAGTAATCCATCGATTTCTGTTGTTACACCGGCTAGTTTGTCATCTAACTCATTTTTCCAGTACCTGATGTCATTCAGTCTTTGTTCTGAAAAATTTAAAGCAAGTTACACATAAACTGTTTCAAACAATGGCAGTATGTAAAATGGTTTAATTGTTTTTGCAATAATGTTTTAAGCAAAAACGAGGCACCCAAATAATAAGAGAAACTAAGCAGTTGCACAGGGGGGTCAAATATATATAACATGAGTCGCTCCCCACAAGTAGAACAATTAACTATTGGATCTATATGTACTGAGTTACAACAAAACAAAGAAGTGCTGTCAATTATGTGTTTACATTAGAAATGTGGTTAATCTTTAGTAATACAGTCAGAATAGTCATTATTTAAAAAACAAATCTTACCAAATTTTTTGTTAACATCCCTCTGAGTTTTCTCAGTTCTCTTTTCAGTTTCATCTGCAAGTCTTTTTGATTCATCTACCAATCTTTCAGCTGCTGCTCGTTCTGATTCAGCATTGGCATACTTTGTTAGATTAGATGTAGTCCAATCTGGATGTGTGAATCGAGGTGGGGCTTGAACAAGCTTAGCCATTGTGGATTTCTGAAAAACAAGTCAATAGATATTTTGAATTAGAGAAATGCCTTCTTACTTTAATGGTGTGAAAGCACAACATTTGAACAACAACATTCATAAAAGATAATTTTGACTATCTGAATTTAATCGCAGAGTATAAAGAAACATGAAAACCGACGAAATATAATAGCTGGTTAGTAAGTTAAATTGGATCTACATTGTAGTGTAGTGATTGTAGGTATATGGCCACTTCCAACAGCCTCGCTGTTGATTTAACTCTTAAGTGATGAGGTTGAGTGTCCACCTACAATGCTAGAGGTCGTGGGTTCGATCCCTGGTAGGACCAGGATTTTTATCGCTCCCTAAATTACTTTAGTAGATATTTTGGTCAGACAGGTTTGCTTTTCTGCTGGCATTTTTTACGAGACCATACCAGAACAAATGTCTGACCATTACCCCAAATTTCAGAATATTTATTATAGTCATAGGTGAGAAGACAGCACACTGAGCCTAGATCTAAAGTCCTTCACTTCAGAAAAGCTCTATCACACAGCCAATAAGCAATTCTCTCCTTTGGACAAACATTTCTACTCTATAACTTTGGTCTGGAACTGTAATAACTTACTAACGAAAAACTATCAAATAAACAACGCTCTCATCAGTGCTATACTCAAATGCATAGGCTACTTGTCATTGGTGCATTTTCAGATTTTAACAATTTTTGGTCATCGAGAAACAAATCCCAACTTTAAATCTGATAATTCCAGCATTCATCAGTCTTCAACGAATGTGAATGAACAAAAAGAAGATGCAAGATAAACAAATAATATAAGGATAATGTCAACTCACCTCAGTTTATTATTCTTTCAATTAAAATCCTAATTTCAGCTCTGAATAAATGTTGACTTGACTGTGTACCACAACAATGGCTTCCTTAGCAACGTGGTAACCAGTATTTTGTAACGGCGCGTTTGATTGGCCAATTTTCGGGAAACACCTCATTGATCGAAAGAGCGATTTCATTGGCTTAAATATTCACGTGAGGTCACCCCGGTTCATCACGCGTGTCGGTTTCGTCAGCTGTCAGTTGACGTTTCGTGTCTCAGCAAAGCGGGATTGTTGACTTGTTTACGCTTAGTAAAGTATTTGTTCATCATGGATAGACCAGATAAAGTGCACCAGCAGGTGCACAAAACATCTCCACTTGTGACAGCGTCTCCAACGGTTCCTGACACTTCCTTTACAAAGACTTTGGATGGAATCCTGTCAGGTAGGTCTGCAGTACACTTCTGTTTATACATTGTTTGTCACTAGTTTTCGCGATTATTTTTGTTTCAATGTATGCATAAATGTGTATTTAAAATTATATTATACTGTTATTATAATGCATGAACATATGTACATATATTTTCATTTAAATTGCCAAAATTATCAGTTATTATTGCCACTCAGTTGACAAGATAGATTAATTTGCCAAAAAATAGGAAGTTCCAAAACTTTAGATATCAATTAAAAGTTTAATGTTTAGCTGCCAAATTAACCCTACATTTATATATATTATTTTGGTTGGTAAATATCAAAATGAAAGTATGTTAATTGATATTGTTTATATCAAAATAAACTCATGGGCAATTCAATTTTTGGGTATTGGAAAATTTGGGAATTTTTTCGTCTGCTAATGTCATTATAACTTTAAAATTACCTAAGAGGCTAAGACGCATTAATTTTGTTTAAAAAAATACTGAATGATTGCCGTGGTATAACTTGTCTCATTGAATTCCTGATTCTTGGCAAAATAAGTTAAATTTATATATAATGAGATAATTAACAAAAAAAACAGGAAGAAGCCAACCACAATTCTAGGCCGCAGGTTGATAACTCAATTCACCTATCTGTTAGAATCTATGCTTCAAGTTTAAACATTATTTAGAATGTGATATTGTATCACTGATGAAAACATAGCTTATTCATTCAAAGTCTAAGAATGTGAACACTGAGGTAGTATGAGATTTCAAGCTGATTCCAATTATGGAGGTCACAAAAATATCAATTAAGGTATGCAGGTACACTGTTTTTAGTTTGGATCCATACCTTCCACAATTAAAATATTTTGGGAAAAAAATTTCATCCTTTGAATCTGGTAATATGAGACAATAGGACACATGTATAATATGATTTAGGGGATTCTGGTTTCAAGTTGCTGTGGTACCTCAGTAGTCAGTCCCCTGGTGAAGGGATTGTCTGTACATTTAGTTCCAATCCTGCATCTATATGGAAGATCACATTTTTATATGTGAAGTGCCCACTGGCTGTTTATTGGAGCAGTAGCTAACTGTTGATAGGTCCATTTGTATATCAATACCCACATGTACAGTCATGATCTCTCCTGTACTAGTTCAAAGTTTATTGGCATAAAATACTGAAACATATCAAAATTAAGAAGAGTTTTTTAAAAAGTTTTATTGTTGTTAATGTTAGATGCTATGAAACGTTACAATTTCAATGTTCAATAGTTATCAATAATGACCCCATCATTGTAAAATGTTCTATAGACCTTTATCTCACAGTGAACACATGTTATCCTATATTTAGAACATTTTGATACTTAATTTAAACGGCTTCTTTAATAATCTAAATTCTAGAATTGGCTTCTTAAGTCAAATGTATGGTTTCACGTTGTTTAGATAATCAACTTCAAATTAACCAGAAGAAGAAGAATTTAAGACTATTCAAATTTATTTGTTATTGTCCTAATACATCTTCTTTATTTGCATGGCCCACTCTGGGGCAATATCGCAAATGAAATACATAATAAATTTAAAAATAAAATTTCGTAAAAAGGAGAAGGTTATTTTCTTTGAATAAATTCTTCATTTATTCTTTTCTTTAACATTTAAAAACCTTTAGACTAGAACTGAAATGAAATATTGTTTGTTTCCCTAAATCCAACTAATAAACCATAAGGTTGGATTTTTATGCCCCCGTATCGATAGATCGGGAGGCATATAGTAATTCACCTGTCCGTCCGTCCGTCCTTCCGTCCGTTCGTCCGTCCGGCCAGGTTAACCCAAATTGACCGTTTCTTCTAGCATTAAAATGGCTTGCTACAAAGTTTTCAAACTTGCATGGATGTTGTATATGACCACTCTCCACGCGCCTGTATCACCTGACTCCATTTTGACCTTCACCTTGACCTAATTTTGGACTTAGACTTATTGAAAGGTAAAATTCTTGGTTAACCCAAATTGACTGTTTCTTCTAGCATTAAAATGGCTTGCTACAAAGCTTTCATACTTGCATGGATGTTGTATATGACCACTCTCCACACGCCTGTATCACCTGACTCCATGTTGACATTCACCTTGACCTAATTTTGGACTTAGACTTATCTCCACTTTAGTATTTTTACAATAAAATTTTGTCTGGAGCGTATCTTCAAAACTATTTAACGTATTGACTTGAAACTTAAAATATAAATAGATGGCAACTTGGAGAAGTGCATTGACAAAGAACCATAACTCTGTCTGTCTTAACTTTTGAATTATCTCCCCTTTAGTGTTTTTTATAGTCAAATTTTGCTCTGAGTATATCTTCAAAACTATTTAACATATTGACTTACAACTTGGAATATAAATAGATGGCAACTTGGAGAAGTGCAATGACCAAGAACCATAACTCTGTCTGTCTTAAATTTTAAATTATCTCCCCTTTAGTATTTTCAGAATCAAATTTTGACAGGAGTGTATCTTCAAAAGTGTTTAAGATATTGACTTGAAACTTGGTATATGAATAGACGGCAACTTGGAGAAGTGCAGTGACAAAGAACCATAACATCTGTTTCACCAGATCACACATGAAGTCGATCAAGGCACTGCTTTCAAATGTGGCATTACTCCTTTACCATCATAAGCCCCTTATAGTTCAAAGCCATGTAACACTATCAAACATTTTAACTGAATAATGGCCCCTGATTGTCTTAGCTTTTTATGGACATGGCTTCCACGGGGGCATAAGCGTTTATTGAACGCAGTCTTGTTTTTCATGTACTAGTAGTTATTTTAGATTAAGGAATATGGGACAACATACAGAAATTTCATCCCCAAAATCTGATTTCTTTATAAAATTTTTTGAGTAAAGTTGATTTCTTGCTGGTTGGTTGTAGGACAGGAAACAGTTATTTATTTTAGGCCAGAATGATAACTTTGTGAAGTAGCGTGCATGGTGTAATGTACTTTATATAATATAGTTAACTGTATATAGGTAAATTAGTATACACTCTAATTCCCGTCAATGTTTACAACATAAATGAACTATGTGCATACTTCCTTTACGAAAATTATATTGATTCTTAAACTTGTAGGTTTTTGCCAGTTCACTGAATAAATCATATCCACAATTTGAATATTTTCCTATTAAATTTGTGTTCCCTTTATAATATTTTAAAATAATATCAATGGGATAAATTTACTTCCGTAATGTTATAGAGAAAGGGGATTCCTACTTAAACTTTATTCTGCTCCAGTGACCGCTATTTACAAACATGGATACTGATAGGTATTCAAGGCCGAATCTTTTGACAGTGACAGTAAATCTTAAGTTTAAGATTTTATTTAAACACATTTTTTTTTTTTTTAAACATTATAATGCACTTTATTTCTCTGTCTTCTGAGAGGGTTCAGTCTGATTGTCAATTATTGGGTTAAAATTCAGGTTTGTGTAAAACTGTCATTATGGGTTACGGGTTTATGTGAAACCAATGATGATGGATAACATAAGGAAAGAAAATTTTATCTGTGTAATTTTTCCTAGTTGACTATACTGCCTCAGTCTGGTAAGCCATTTCCAACAATCTCTGGTATAAAAAAACCCTAACAAACCCACTATTATATATTCTACCCGGATATTTCTGTAGATGTGTCTATTGTTATACGGGTAACTGTATATTATATTGCATGGTATTACAATATGGATATCACTATATCACAGTGATTATTTACAATTTAGTAGAAAGCTGACTGGCAAATAAAGGCTCTCAGCATTTTTTTGGCAATTAATTTTAGACTTAAATCCTGTTTGGATGTATTCAATGTCAATAGATTCTACGAACTCTTTTATTATTATGTTAAAACACTTATATCATTTGTATAGCGGTACAAAATGCATCGGTATATGTACAAAAGGTATACATAATTCTTCGCATTCTTTGTATCCGGTAGCATACTATTTTTGGCTTCAGAATAGTTGCAGGAGTTCCTTTTATGTCTGACAAAAAACAACCAGGATGTACTGGGCATAGTTGTTTTGTAAGACCCTGGATCGATTTCATGTCAATATGTATAGCCAATTATAAACTTTAATTATAAGGTGCCATGCTTTCAAAAGGGGTATGTAATGCATTGGTATATTTATGAAAGGTATACATTATGTCAACAGCTTTGCATTCTGTGTACCCGGTAGTGTACTATTTTTGGCTTCACAAATATTTGCAGGAGTTCCTTTTATATCTGACAAAACTCAACCAGGATGTACTCAATATGTCAATATCATAGTATAGCCAATTATAAACTTTAACTTTAAGGTGCCATGCATTCAAAATGAGTTTCTAGTCTCATTGGTAGAATTAAAATATTGACATTAGTATTGATATTTTATTATGTAAAATTGGAACTGGTTTAACCTAACTTTGTATTTGAATTATATTCGATTAACCAATTAAAATTTAAACCACACTCTTTCTAATTAAAACATGGTAAAATAATGGTGGGTCTGTCGTAATATATAAACATTGATAGATTTTACATTGTCCTTTGACTGTTAATGCAGGCTAGAGTTTAAGAAAGGGAAATGAGATAATTGAGTTCAGTGACCAAAACCAGGATCTGAATTAATTTCCTGTATAATTACACACATATATATATATGACTAGTTAAATGTGTATACTATCAAATTTGTAAGATATATTTCATATAAATATTTTAAATGCGTTTATGATAGTAACTAAAGCATCTTCTGCAGGGTTCTTAGGCAATGTATAATAAGGTGTATTTATAGACACATACTTTTTTAAGCAAACTCATAAAATCGGCAATAAAGGAGTTTTTGGGACGTTTTTCTACCCCCCCCCTCCCTTGTTGCAGAAAGGATTTCTCAGGACTCTTAAAGTTTTTTTGGACAATAGAGTCCTTAGGACTTCAACCTGGAAATCCTACTGTGAGAAGCTCTTCTGTACATTTGTAGCATGAGCTAATATTAATTCCTTGAAAAGTCTTTTTAAAGTCTATCATGACTTAGCTATATTTTACGTCAATCCAAAGTCTGGTGATAAATATATAAGAACAAATAAATCTTTTCATCATATGGGTATACTCAGAGTATATTAAAGTTAAAGGGCAGCAGGGTCAGTATGTAGTCTGGGGCACAAAGTCCAAAGTGAATGTGCACTGTACTCATTTCATGATAAGATATATATGTCACACAGTGATCTAGACATTCACACACCCTGTACTATATATATAGGTCAAATTGATTAACCAAATAAAGTGATCAGCATTATAATTGTCACTGTACTTGTAGATGGTGGTAAAATTCCAAGCTGAGCTTAACTTTAAATACTAGTAAAATCATGCATTCTAGTGACACAGCCATGCAAGATATAGTCTTATTAATAGACTAGCTTTCATTGATTGATTACATTACAAGAGCGGTGGCTGTCCCAGACTGGTACCCATTAATTAATTTTACATCCCTTTTATATTAGAGACCATTTTCAATGATATCTTACCTGTTAAGAAAGACCACCTGTTAACACTGACCAAGTGTTGTTATTTCTGTTGGTGGTCAATGCAAACAGGAATAAAATATACATATATCTAAGTTCTTAGTGATTCAGTTACAGATATGTAAATTTATAAGCACCAATTTCTGGCTAATCAGATTTCACAGTAAACTAACATCCTTCATTAGAATGAAGAAACAATTTCCTGTTGCAGCAGTTGAACAAGTTTTAAAGTATCTCCTTGTTTAATCAGACTGTACGTGTAATTAAAACAGTATCATATTGATATACTGTAAAATCATTTAATTTTGATGGGACAAAATTTCGTGGTTTTGGTAAAAAGACAATTTTGAAGGGACGTTAATTCAAGGATTTTGCATTTCAGGTAATGATATTAGGGTCAAAATTGTGGTTCAATGGGATTTGATTTCGTGGTTGAGGGTGAACCAAATCATCCACAAAATTTAATACCTAATGAAATTAATGATATTATAGTACTGTAAAGTTTAATATATCAATATTTTTAGTAGTGAATTAATTAGTTCTGTGTAGGAATAAGATTACAAAATTAATAATCTCATAAAATAATTAAACCTTAAAAATGATGTAACAGGGGATTTTTCATTCAATGTCTTAAGTCCGCAAAATTAAATAAATTTCCGATTTTTTTTACCAAAATCAGCAAAAATTAATGCCCAAGAAAGTTTACGTTTTTACAGTACATAATAATCGTCCATTTTGTTACCTAAGATTTCACAGGTACATATGCTTGGAAAAACTTGGAAAGCGCGATCAGTTGGAATGGTTGTTGGTTTAAACGCATTTACCCCAATTCAAACGGTTCACAGGGTGCCCGGGACACTGACAGCCCAACTGCTTATAGGATCCTATATTTCAACCATGTGAAGTTTTAAATAGGTTGATTCAAAGAAATCAGAGAAGAAAAGTATAAGCTATTTTGTTTTCCAATATTTGCAAATTTATTCATATGGGTTTGACGTCTTTAGTGATTTTGGAGTCATGCAGTATTTACACTGATATATAATGTAGTCATATAATGCAGGTCCATTTGTTGGCTGATATATAATGTAGTCATATAATGCAGGTCCATTTGTTGGCTGATATATAATGTAGTCATATAATGCAGGTCCATTTGTTGGCTGATATATAATGCAGTCATATAATGCAGGTCCATTTGTTGGCTGATATATAATGTAGTCATATAATGCAGGTCCATTTGTTGGCTGATATATAATGTAGTCATATAATGCAGGTCCATTTGTTGGCTGATATATAATGTAGTCATATAATGCAGGTCCATTTGTTGGCTGATATATAATGTAGTCATATAATGCAGGTCCATTTGTTGGCTGATATATAATGTAGTCATATAATGCAGGTCCATTTGTTGGCTGATTTATAATGTAGTCATATAATGCAGGTCCATTTGTTGGCTGATATATAATGTAGTCATATAATGCAGGTCTATTTGTTGGCTGATATATAATGTAGTCATATAATGCAGGTGACGTCCATTTGTTGGCTGATATATAATGTAGTCATATAATGCAGGTCCATTTGTTGGCTGATATATAATGTAGTCATATAATGCAGGTCCATTTGTTGGCTGCAGGGCTGAAGTTTTTACTTTGTTTATTAATTATTATAATCATTATCAAGCAATACCATATTTATTGGATAATAACCGGGCTGTCAATGAGAGGTCTAGGCTATACTTCCACAGTCCAATTACATTATGGCCACCTGTGACCAGTTATAAATCAACTCTCTGACTAGCTTTTAATCAAAGGTTTAAATAAAAGATTGTTTAAGACAGTACATACTTAATGAAATCAATGTTTTATATGATTAAGTATGATACGGTCTTTTAAATGTTAAATGAGAACGGTTATAAACATTAGTTCGTTTATAACTGTAGTCATCCTTATTAAACTGTGCCTGTATTTCAATGGTAGTTGGTACAAATATATTATTTCACAGAAACATAAACCATTATCATGTCACTTCCTGGTTTCAGCCCATCCCTTGGAAAGCTTTAATTATAGGAGCACTTATTTACTTATCCTCTTGCTGCCCACTGGCTTCCACTTGCACATAATGCAGCTACCAGAGGGCACATAATGCAGCTACCAGAGGGCACATAATGCAGCTACCGGGTGGCACATAATGCAGCTACCAGAGGGCACATAATGCAGCTACCAGAGGGCACATAATGCAGCTACCAGAGGGCACATAATGCAGCTACCAGAGGGCACATAATGCAGCTACCAGATGGCACATAATGCAGCTACCAGAGGGCACATAATGCAGCTACCAGAGGGCACATAATGCAGCTACCAGAGGGCACATAATGCAGCTACCAGATGGCACATAATGCAGCTACCAGAGGGCACATAATGCAGCTACAAGATGGCACATAATGCAGCTACCGGAGGGCACATAATGCAGCTACCAGAGGGCACATAATGCAGCTACCGGGTGTCACATAATGCAGCTACCAGAGGGCACATAATGCAGCATGCAGCTACCGGGTGGCACATAATGCAGCTACCAGAGGGCACATAATGCAGCTACCAGAGGGCACATAATGCAGCTACCAGAGCGCACATAATGCAGCTACCAGAGGGCACATAATGCAGCTACCAGAGGGCACATAATGCAGCTACCAGATGGCACATAATGCAGCTACCAGATGGCACATAATGCAGCTACCAGGTGGCACATAATGCAGCTACCAGATGGCACATAATGCAGCTACCAGAGGGCACATAATGCAGCTACCGGGTGGCACATAATGCAGCTACCAGATGGCACATAATGCAGCTACCAGGTGGCACATAATGCAGCTACCAGAGGGCACATAATGCAGCTACCAGAGGGCACATAATGCAGCTACCAGATGGCACATAATGCAGCTACCAGAGGGCACATAATGCAGCTACCAGAGGGCACATAATGCAGCTACCGGGTGGCACATAATGCAGCTACCAGAGGGCACATAATGCAGCTACCAGAGGGCACATAATGCAGCTACCAGAGGGCACATAATGCAGCTACCAGAGGGCACATAATGCAGCTACCAGAGGGCACATAATGCAGCTATCTGATGGCACATAATGCAGCTACCAGATGGCACATAATGCAGCTACCAGAGGGCACATAATGCAGCTATCTGATGGCACATAATGCAGCTACTAGGTTTCTCCATCTGTCATCTCAATATTGCCAAGGGCCTTTCCCATAGTGTTTTTTTTATAATTGATAATTGCGGAATTGACAAAATGAGACAGATTGCTATACTCAGCTCACTGTATGATTGAGTGAATGCTGCTCTAGATGATCAATTGCTTATATTTGTTTCACAGGGCATTAAAAACTGGAATATCATATTATGCTGATGTAACTGTCAAATATTGAAGAAAATCATTGAATAATTCAGGTGTCCTGCTGTAAATTTACTATAAATTAAAGGTTTATACAAATATCTGACCAGCTGGTTAGACATTCAGCTAGTATTTGTAATATTGCATTGATTGATATAATATATCATATCTAACTTAATGATAATTGCACTGTGGTTGTTTCGCTGGAAATAGAGGTGTTGGTATGATAAATGTGTCTCTAACAGTCATGCTATAAGTGAAACAGTTTTATATAGTTTCATAGGTATAATAAGCATTTGTAATGCCTTAGAAAGTCTGCTTCCAAATGGTAGATTGTGCATATCAGATTTATATGCCTGACGCCTCTTGTGGTGGTCAGTTACTTACATTCATACTATATCACTGACGCCTAAATTGTTGGACTTTGACATGCATTTGTATTCACTGACCGCTATATACTGATCTACAGAGACTCGGATTTAAAAGACTGACTGGCCTATTAAGTCATGTATGGCACATCAGATTTACACTCAACCGCTTTAAAATGCACCACATATGAAATATCGGTTTTAGTGATGAAAACGTCAATCTATGGTTATTTATTTTCGGATTGATTATCTTCAGTCTATACACAACGACTTGTGTGATTTTCATGCCATTATTACAAGTTTATAATAAATTATGATATAGATAACACAGTGACCCATGAAAGTGAAAGTCACAATTTCAAAAGCAATTATAAGAGCCCGCTACATTGATGCATGTACGTTGTTTCTCCTCCTAAAGAATACCATTTATTACGTTATAGGATAGAATTATGTTCGACGTGATGTTTTTAACCATCCAAGCAAGGCTTTACTTGAATTATAAATGTTATTTGGCTTTTGCTGTCTGGCTAATACCATACGACCGAGTGCGGTCAAGATCTGCGCATTATGTGAACCTAAGATGGATTCAAGCCTTATTTAAACTTGAAATCTTGGTTATGAGCATTTAACTGTCAGGATATTTCCCTCGGTGCTTATATGGCACCTCAAATCAACACTATGAAGGAGCTTGAAGACAAAAAATTGGGAGTTTCGGCTCTAAACGATAAAAAAACTCGTTAAAAAGTGTACTAAAATGATTTTCCTTTTTATTGACAATTATGAAAAGAAAAGTTATGAAAATGCAATAATATACTTTTCGCTGGTTTGTTGGCACCCGCCATTCTTTTGACACTGTGTGCAGCCATGCGGAACCAATTACAGTGGCACAACCTGTGTCATGTTTCCTATTAGGTCGGGCTCAATACCTTTAGCTTGTTTCATCCAGGTCGGTCTTTGACTGTGTCATTCGCTAGGAATCGATGTTCTAAGTCCCCAATTGTTGTGTGGAGGCAGCTGAACCGCCATGCTAAGGCACCGATGCTCTTTTCAGTTGGAAGCGAAGGTACAATCATTCGAACAAATATTCGAGATATTCGCACCATAAAAATAACATTAACAAATACTGTTTCTGTTGTTTTTTCAATGTGTAAACCAACATGATACAGTTTAAAGTCAATATTGACCACATAGGTCGACACGTTCGAGCCTCCTGTGCAAAACATGCAAAATAAAAAAGTTCTTTGGGCGGGGTCTTCCGAATGAAAACAAAATGTTTTCTTTAATAAGGTCAAGCTTATGAACTTAACAAACCCTGTAAACTATTAATTTTAGTAAAAAATGATTTTTGACAAATTTTGATTATTTTCAATCATTATGAGTAAGTGGTGCGTTTTTAAAGCGGTTGAGTGTATGTGTCTGACGCCTAAATGGTGTCTGGTGACTCAGAATGCTTAACATTTAGCGCTTTCAGTCTCTAGATATAGATGGATATAATATGTTCTTTGAATTCAGTCCCCCTTTGTACATTTTATCAATATCTGAGAAATCTATTTGTATTACCCAAGCTGACATCTTATTCTTATACACATATGGATAAACTTTCTAGTTCTTAGAATCTATTCATATGGCATCTAGCTACATTATTATAATTAGGTTTTATAGAAACTGATCCCAGCTAAATACCGGTAGGCAGCGGATTTTGTCTCGTTATCTCTTAAATGTCAATCTTACAGGACAAATTAGGGTAGAATAACGTGTAAATCTGCTACCTAATGAATTGTTAATGCCGTACAGAGTCTGATAAATTTGGCTTCATTAGTATATTGTGAGAGAAATATTCCCCTGAGGATCTTATACTTGATGTAAAATGCTGGTTTGACAAACTGTTTTATAGGGTCATTTAGCCGATTTAGTTGTATACTCTATATTTAACGTGGATATCTGCTTGTTTTCTAGTAATTTCTTCTGTGAGTCTGTACACTTGATTTGGTATGAACTCGTTGACAAAAAATATGACACTTAGTCTATTCTTAGCATGGGTATCTGGTAATTTCATTAGGAGTCTGTGAGTCTGTACACCTGAATTTGTTTGATCTCTTCGTAAAAACTTGACAGAGCCTTGTGTCATATTATTTTGTCCATTCATTTTAATAAAATCGTTAAATAATGAGTACTGACATGCAAGAATCCTCTATTGCACATATCATTGAACACTGAAGCTGACTGAGCAAACCAGCTGTTGCCAGAGACTTAACTATGCTGAGCGTCCAACAAGGGTCAGGTATACCGGTATAATTTTTAACAACTTTGGTATGCTGCCTGTGATCACAGTCGAGACCTCTCACATTTGAAACGTACGCTTTACCACTTAAAAAGGTTATTGAGGCAGACTGTGTAACAAAGTATTTTTAATGAAGGTTGCCATGCCGCCAAAAAGGATAAATGACTCTCAAACCTGATTATAAAAAAAGTGCTAACATTTAAATGATGATTGTGAGACTTGGTCTCAGTCAGAGACTAAATGGTTCTTAAATAAACAAAAACTACGGATTTTAACTGAATAACAAACAGCAGCAAAATTTTTATAGTTCTGACTAAAGAAATAAATTTTCCCTGATTAGAAATCTGAACTTGAAGAAACCCACGTCACGGTTTCAATCAATAGCAGACACTCGTTTTAGAAAGACAAATAGAAAATGAATGATCATATTTTTTCCTGATGCAATTTGCGGCCATTTTATATCCAGTATTATTTCAGGGAAAATAGAAATAAATGTTTTAATGCCGACAATTTATTGGGTTTGTCATCCTGAATGAGGTCTAATCAAGCCAAGAAAATCCTGAGAGAAACTTCATCATGGGAACAAATAGATCTGGTAATTCCGTGGTATAAATGAAACAAAATACCATCTAGTAGATGTCACAGAGCGTTCCATAGATACAGAGCGTTCCATAGATCGCTAACTAAGTGTATCTTAAAGGGATCAATGTAGCGATATATTGTAACAGATCATTATATCTACAGACTGTGTAACAAGAATCCGGTGATCGTATCAACTTTACAATAATTGGATTATTGACTATCATGCGATAAATTACACGTTACTTCTTGGAGATTTTCATACAACACCCAGTGTGAAGTTGCTATCACAGAGGTTGGAAATTGTACCGCCTACGTGATACTAAATTTGATCTTCCAATTACACCTAAAATTGATCCTACATTATTATAAGGTTATATCAATAAGATAACAAAATTAAATTCATGACGTTATATTGTATATAAAAAATTATGAAGTCTAAATTTGCCTAGCGTAATTATGGAGGACGACTAGAATGTTTAGGGTATTCTAAGACGCAATAATCATGGTTTTCATAAGACACTCTTTTCTCTACTATTATTATAAAGTTATATGTCAATCTTAGTTTCAGGGCTTAGACAGGGCTGTTTCCTTATTTGATATTTATATTAGATAGAGTCATTCCCATGGACAATTCATGTGAATCGAGCAATTGTCTAAAACGTTGAAGCATATTGAATCTACATACTCATCTAACTTCAGACTCCAAAATATTGATATGTTTAAGATGCATAAATGTCTGCTCCCTCAGACGGCCATGTCTTTGTGACTCTTGCTGATAAAATATTAGAGGTCTTTCTTAAAAAATATCTACTTTATACAATTTTGTAACAAGAAACATAGGCAAGGCTAAACAGTAACATATGACAATAAGTCCTCATCATTGCAGTTTCAACTTTATGCACAAAAAGATTTTATTTTTGCAAATTGCAAATTGTTTTATAGTTTTTTACAACTGTCTTGTGCAATGGACTGAAAACATTTAATACTAACACAACCTTTAAATATGCCCATGCAACCAAATAGTTTAATTTTGCTGTCTATGCACATTTCCTGCATGCCTGATATATATGCATTGTCACCCTTAAGTATATAATAGTCTGGGGCCTTTTTTTTAGGAAAATTGTTTCACCTAAAGCTTATGTACAAGTTGCATAGAAAAATTATGCTCCTGGGTACTGTTTTATCAAACCATTTACGCACATCCTAAACTTACGGTCAAATTTAAATTCTCTATAACACTTTAAAATCTGTATAGTGAGGTAAATGGAGCTGCGATACTAATAAAGATTCAGCTAATAAACTCCTACAAACAATGTCTGGTCCCAGTTTGTAGTTGTTAACAAATTATAAAGAATTTAAATTTGAACGTAAGTTTACGATTTCCGTAAGTGCTATGATAAAACAGTGCCCTGGGGATATACGATACCCAACCCCATTCTAAGTTCACCCTTGATCAAATCTCATCATATTATAAGTACTCAATATTTCCAAACAAGCTATCTGACCTTTAAAAGATGAAGAAACTAAAATTTGGACAACATTTCATGTCAATATCATATACACCCTCATGTCTGCACATAACACACACTGTTTGAGGAGAGCAGCGGCACGATTTATGATTTGATTGTTTGATGAACGATGGAGAATATCCATGTCAAAAATTCATCAAAATACAACCAATAACTAGCAGAGAAATATTGGAACAATCAATGATTATAGACTATACAATGTAATACCATGGAATCTGAGACTCTACAATCATGTAATGGCCTTGTTATCTCACTTATTGAATACAAGCATACAGTACCACTATTTGTTTTCCTATTTTTATGCCCAAGCAACTACGGGTACTGATGCAGGAAGCACATGGTGATTTCCTGTCTGTCTTTCTGCCCGAAAATGTTATGATGAAACTAATACATTTTGAAGTCCATCAATGCATTGATATCGAGCTTGGCTTTCTTGTCAACCAAAGTGCTGACAAAGCCAGTTTGCTGGCTTAGAATGAAAAGGTTGTAACCTTATAAGACAAATACATATTTAAATTCAGCACCACAACACGCTTCTTATGACCCCATTTTCATGGTAATCAGAAGTTGTCCAAATTGAAGTTGAAACAGCATGTATTACCGACTTTGTACTTACTATCTTCTCATTCTAAGCCAGCGAATTGTTCATTTTTGATAATTCACTTGGGTAATTAAGATTGTAATTTATTGTATTAAGATGTACATATATTGATTGTATATTTCAGGTGGTATAACCGGTGGTATAGAGATATGTATTACATTCCCAACAGAATATGTTAAAACACAGTTACAACTTGATGAGAGATCGGGGAAGTCACGGCGATATAAGGGACCAGTAAATTGTGTACAGTTAACAATAAAAGACTATGGTTTTAGGGGATTGTATCGAGGATTACCAGTGTTATTATGTGGTTCTATACCTAAATCAGCAATCAGGTAAACATTTGTTTCGCTCAATTCTGGGGTTCTATTGAGGCATAATGCCCAATCCAAAAACAAGTCCCAAGTCTGTTTCCGTTGACATTTGCACGCATCCCAACACCTTAATAAGGCTTCAAACATTGTTCTATTGTTTGACTGTGGAACTTCGAATGACCATAACTTTGTTCATTCTTTGCATATTTTCATCAAATAACTTTTATTTTGTGTTGAACATATTATACCATATTTATATAGCTCTTTTTTCATGTATACACACGTTCAAAAGTGCTAATGCAGCACATCCGGATTTCCAGAATTGGTAAGGACCCCTGTAAATTTTATATTGCACATGAGATTATTATAAACATGATAAACCTATCCAAATTTCATAAGCTGAATTTAACAATAGAAACAATAGAAACATCAATGTTTGAAACATATTTTGGTGGAAGGGTGTTCACTAATGGCACTCGAAATAGCTTTAAGTATAAAAAAAGTTAAGTTACCAGGACTTTTTTTTTCAGCTGTTAAGCCTCTCAAGCACCCTTTGGCATTTTAACTTCCCTAAATCTTTGCCCCTTGTTTTCAGGATTATTGGCCTTAGAATGCCTCTATAGGACTGATCCCTGGTGTTGTATTTTAAACAATGTCTAGATGTATTATCAATTAGCCTACCAGTCTGTGTAAACAACAATATAATAACCTAACTATGTTCTTGTTAGCATCGCTAAAGCTGGATGTTTGCAAGTGAACTGCCTCTCCAGATAAAATAAGCCAATTTATAAAATGTCTTAAAGCAGTGAAAACTATAATTTGGCGCCAGTGATTTAGGAAATGATTCCGGGGGATCGATATTATACTGCTAGAAATCCAGTCATTTTGTACAAGTAAATCTATAACATAAAGATTGATAACTCCTTTTGTGGAAAATCAATGTTCGTCTCCCCAAGATAACGGGCCATTGTATTTCCAAAAACGGCTCGATGTTACCATTCCGTGACAAGGTAATTCATGCTTTTTATTCAACCAGAAGAGGAACAAGATCAGATATATGAACATGTCTTGTGTGGCTTAATGGTTTATACCAGCCGTATAATTATTGGTACTTAAATAGAAATTCATTCCGCTTAATACAATGTTTGGTGGAAGTTGATAGAAATACCGCAGTGGAACTCCCACATATATATATACAGAAAAATTCTGCAAATAAGACCGCTTTGATTGATTAATTCTTTTTTATATATTTGAAATTTGAAGTCATGCATTTTACTGGTAAAGTCAAGTAATATGTATATAAATTTGCAATAATTATTGTAAAGCCTACACCAAAAGCATCTGTTTCCTCTTTGATTCGGAATGTTTTATAATAATAATAATAATAACGACTTTATTTAAAGAGGGAACGCAGTTGGGCAAGCCCAGTCTTCCCTGTGAGCCCCTTTAAGTCGATGCACTTAATCCTATTGAAGTTTATCTATGCCCTCGTGGCAACTTCTGATGCAGGAGTCTCATAATGATTGTCCTGACCGTTTGTTTGTTCATCCGTCAGTCTGTTGGTCCGAAAAATGTTTTGTTTAAACTTTCAAGTTTTTGAAACGCAGGAGTGTTAAAGTTCATGAAGGTATTGCTCTTAAACTTGGCATACACACGTTTACCATCATAAAACCCTTGTATTGGTAAGCCATGTAACACTTTCCAAGATTTCAATAGAATTATGGCCCTTGACTTACTTATCACATTTTAGTGGACACATTCAGCTTCCATGGAACACAAGTGCTTATTTAAGGCTGTCTTATTTAATCATCAATCAAAGTCAGGGGTTGGATGCAGTTGTGAAATTGCAGTTTGAATGTTAAAAGTTTAAAAATGGTTTATATAGTAAATTTGAAAAAACAAATCTCGAGAAACTATACCATCTTATAAAAGTTTCTTTTTTGAAATTTGATCAACTTTGTGTTAAAAAGTTCCTGTTTAATACCATCTCATGAACACTTTTTTTAAAACGTACCGGTATAATGTTTTTGTAAATAGACAACTTATAATGGAAACAGCAAAACAAAGTTAATAATATCTAGGTTATATTACATATCCAATATCACTTAAGCACATGCATTCCATTGAAGGTTAATTGAAAGGTATTATGTCAATTTAAAGCATAATTTTACCAAACTTAAATGAGTTGTACAGTTTTAGGTGCACTGTTGCATATAAATTATTGTTATTTAAGTCTTATTCACACAAGCCCCATTAAACTACAGTAACTGTAAAGTCATTTGATTTCAAAGGGACAAAATTTCGTGGCTTCTGTTAATAAACCATTTCATGGGAACATAATTTCAAGGATACATTACCCATTTTGTCAGAAACGAGAGACCATCATAATATTTGTTGGGGATTTGACTTTGTGGTTGAGGTCATCCACAAAATACACAGAATTAAATTTCCCCGATGAATATTAATGATTTTACAGTAGTTATATAATATTATCACTGTCGTAAAGTAAGGGACTAGATACTCTGTTAACAGATTCTATGTACAGTAAAACCTCTCCAGAGCAGCCCCTTTGTATAGAGCAACAACCGCTCATTGGCAACAACTTCAGCAAATTCCTAATGGCCTAAGCTAATATTTACTATAAATTTAACCTCTGTAGAGTAACAACCTCTATATAACTGCAGTTTCTACAAACTGATATTTTACCTTACATTTAATCTCTGTATAAAAAAACCAACCTCTAAGCAATGGCTAATTTGCAGCTCACAAAGGATGGTCGATTTACAGAGATTGTACTGTACCATAGCTGATGATATGGATAACAAAATAGGCCCATTAATTTAGTCACTAAAAATAACTTTCATTACCATATATTTAGAGAAAATGTCAGTTAGATTCTTAAGAGTTCTGAATTTCATTTCATATCTTTCTTCATTTGTCTTTTCGTATACAATTTATTGATTAGGGTAGAATTCTTGAAAAACATTTTCAATCTTGAATTGGCATCTTTTATATGTAGAATGTGGGTGTATTCAGAATGTCAGATTCAATTGTTCCTTTGATCTTTAAGAAATGATTTATATATCCATAATATATAGAATCTGATGCAAATATAGATGTGTATGTACAAATCTTGTTTATGTACATTTTGGTGAAGTCGAGCCCTTGAGTTCAATATTTACTTATAGTCTTACTTACAGCCCATGAAATGCTTTGATCCGAAATATTTGCAATTTTATTGTAATATAAGTGTTGATCTAAATTTTAACAAATTCATGCTGCAGCCAAGGCCAAGCCTGTATAGCCCTCCTGAGGCACAGTCCCTAGACTCTGGTCATATGTTGAGAATATTAGAGAAATGACCAATTATAACTATAAAAAAAAAATGTTTAAAACAAAACTAAACAAGTGCTTATGTTATATTAAAAAGATCTGTGACAAATATGTTCCTTTATGCTTTATTGTCTCATGATAGAGCTCAGACACACCATTGAGTTATATACTTCTAATAAACTATTTTAAATTAAAATCATGTTTTTTGGAACACTAAGTGGGTATCAACATTAAATTTAATAATAGTTCAAGTGGAATGAGAATTAGATATATTGTAATGAAAGCATGAGTCGGTAAATGTTCGCTGTGCGCTGAGCTACTCCTCTTGAAGAACAATTAGGGCTGGTATTTGTAAAGTATCTCTAAGAAAGCCAAGAATTTCTTAAAATCTTTATGTATTTTGTATTGCTGGCTCACTTAGAAAACATTTTGCATCACAAAGTTCTATCTTACTATCTGCTACCACAATTTTTAGAACTTTGTCTTCAGTTCGGGTCAAACCTTGGGGAAGTCGTGGTAACCAATGGGCGACTGACTGCACCCCATACAAGGCTTCCCACAGTCAGAGAAAAGTGAAGAAAATTATAGATTCAGTTAAAAGTCGGGGGAAGTGGGGTTTATTCATGGAAAGTAGTTGTCTGATGTCAAGGGTCAACTGTATGAATTTTGTAAGAGGAATTTTAAAAGAAAGATGGATTAACTTAATTCTGGTTGAGCAGTTCCTGGAAATCATCTGCCATTATAGTCTTGTTTTATCAAACTTATTTTTGAAATAGTAAAACACTATTAAAAAACATGTCTGTTGACTAAAATGTTATACATATTTTATGAATTCCAATAAGTTAGGTCTGGTAAATGTAGATATTAAATGCCAGGGAAAAGACTAATTTCGTAAAGTTCACATGCTATGATATTTGGGGACTTTAATGCATGCATCACATACATGCGATAATATTGTAAAGGCAGCATAAAAATCTCAACAATCGTTGGAACATTTCCGTTTAACTGTCTCAGTTAGAATGAGATCGACTCTGAGAAGCTAATACTGGGATGGTTTGGCTGATAGTTAATGGATATTGTGCATGATATAAATGACTTCCCCTCTCTCTCTCTGTCTCTCCGTGCTTGGTGAGATTTGTCACACTGACAAGGCTATTAAGGAAACAATCATCTTGATTTAATGTTTAAATAACCAGATACTTGTTCTTTGATTCTTTGATTTGTACAGTATTGGGTGCGTTGGTTAAGTCCTTGAGTTCTCTAATCACATTATTAGCTGTCTGTTATATAGTACTTCATCCTCATAAATCAGTGGTAAAAAGGTAAGAGGAAATCAGACAGGGACGGTAGCACTCAACCTAACCAGTCAAGCACAGAAAACATAAACACCACAACACAACTACCCTGAGCAATGCACACACATAAGCCAAAGAAACAATTAAAAGTCCCAAGTCCCCGCCAAAAAAAATGCAGGATGACCCAATTTCACAAAGAAATTATAGAATAGCAGTTATTGGTAAGTCAAGTCCCCAGACTGTTTTGGATGAAAATATATGCTGGTTGAACAAGAATGATAGTACTTGTACTTCTCTTGGTTTGTTTTGGTGGGGAAGGTCAGTGGCTAGCTATTTACGACTTGCTGACAATGTCATGAACTCAACTATATACATTTTCAGGCTTCGAATCCCACTTGATTGAATCTATCAACGGGGCTTGTGTTTTGTTTATTACTTGTTTTTTATACAGCGGGGACTTGGGGAACTAGGTCGGGTTCTAGCTGGGCTCATTATGTCACTTGAGGTCACTGTTTTTGGGTATTTCTTCGTGAAACGAGGTCATCTTGCTCTTTTACAGCAGGGACTTGGTCTTTTATTTTTTCGTTCGGCTATGTTTCATAGGCATTGCTTCATGTTATTGTATTCTCTTATGTTGTTAATGTTTTCTGTGCTTGGTTGTTTAAGTTGCGTGCTGCCTTCCCTGTTCAATTTCCTCATATCTTTTTGTTTATTACTATAACTTGATGAAATATAAATATAGAAAGCAAGCCATAGATAATTTTTTCTGTTATAGTATATAGACAATGTGTAGGCGTGTTTGTGATGTATTCCTACTGATACAATCTGCCCTCAAGTTATATTGTGCTTCACTATTTAAAGAAACTCGAACGTAAGGTATTACATCAAGCAATAATGTTTAATTTGAAAAAAAATTAACAAATGAAAAAACGAGTTTATAGTGTGAACATCCTCTTTAATTACATTAACTCATGCTGCATAACATTTATTTGAGTTTAGATTATTCATATTATATACTGTATTTACATAAATTACAAAAATAAAACTTTGTAATCAGTACAGTATGAAAAGTCCATAATTTATAAATAAATGAGTTTAACTCATTGTGCATATCATCAGCACATTTAATGTGCTATTTAAATTTTCATGGACTGGGAATTGAACTCAGGAGCCTCAGAACTATGTTAACCTCAATTGACTAAGGGGAATTTCCGAATGATATCATAAATGATCAAGTATATAACTACTAACATGTTTTTTAGTATTTGATGTATCTTTCAACAGTACATTTGTACTTCTAAATGGCATATCATGATTGACATTTAGTGCTTATACATTGTGCACTGTATCAAATTATTATAAGTACAATTGTTACAACTTTATTAATCGTCACACAGTCTGCCTATCTTTGTTGCTCAGTCAGTCAAATTATAAGTACAAACAAACGCCAGTAAGTAAGTACAAATTTACTGCCTCATGTGATGGTCAGAGGTTCAGGCCTCGGTAAGGCGTACTTTACTTGAGTCCTTTGTGAGACGAACTGTAACAGTCCTCGATGAGACATAGGTTCAAGGTGGCAAATAAAACATTGAACATAGCTTGTTGTCCGTTAAGGTGAATGGATAATTACTATGATATTGTAATGTTTGTATACAAGTGGCTAACCTAAATAACCATAACTGTGCAGCACGACTAGCATTTCCGATAGTTCAGGAATAGGCCTTGGGACACATAATGTAATTTAAATATGTGATTGTACGTTCAAAGTGAAATACTGATACAATATTATAAACAGTATAATGTAATAATATAAGTGTTTAGTCGACTATAAGTACAAAATCAAGAGGCACTTAAAAGAGATACTGGTAATGATTTATTGCTTTTGTTCAAAATTTGTTGAACTTTAGATTACCATAGTTATCTATGTATGTTTACTATAGGATCCTGTATTAAAGTTTGGTTGTTAAAATGTTTATTCGGGTTTTCAAGAATTGTCAGTTATATACATTGGCATTTTCAATAACCAGTTTTTCCAGACTGTATCCTAACTTGCCCTTCCACAGGGAGCCTTGGTTAGGTGTTTTATCAAAGCATAACCCTGACCTTAATTAAATAAATTAGTATAAATCAACCACCGTAAGATTTTAATGAAGGTCTTAATACATATTAGATCTGTGAGGAGAAATTGACACACATGCACATTGGGAGAAAAATCTACATTGAAGGGGTATGACTTGTGATGCGGAGTCTAGTCCTGATTGTCAGGTTACAATATGTCAAGACAGTGGTATAGTGTATTAATGTACTTGTATTCATATGTTTCAGATTTGGTACATTTGAAGAATTAAAAAGACGTTGCGTTGATGAAAAAGGTTATTTATCTCCATCAAAAAGATTGCTTTGTGGTTTTGGTGGGTAAATATTGCATCTTTTATTTATTTTTATCCCCCACCCATCTTTGGTGAGGGGTATATATATTGCTTTTCATATATCTGTTGGTCTATTATAAGGTAGGTTGATCGTTAGACCGAATGGTTTCTGTTCAATTACTGTAGAATGCTTTCCCTAAGGATCTTCAAACTTTACATGGAGGTTTGCCTGAGCAACGGTAGATGACCCTTCCTAATTTTGATGTCAGTAGGTCTTAGTGCAAGGTCACTGTGACCTTTATCGTTTCTGACAATTTGGCTGCCATGGGAACATCTATGTTTTACCCCAATTTATTATGCCCCTTCCATCTATGAGGAGGGGGTATCTTTTGATTGGCCTTTGCCATGTGATTCGATGAACCTGACAAATTTTCCTCTGGAAGCAGCCATTCCCTTGTCATCTCATCTCACCTACACATGTTTAGCTTAAATATAGCAGGGATGAGAATTTTCGATGGATCGGCAGATATCTGTTGTTTTGGACTTGATAAAACCATGTTATTCGTGATACTATTCTTTTTTATTTATGAAACATGTTGTATATTACAGGTGCTGGTATCAATGAAGCAATCTTCGCTGTCACTCCGATGGAAACTATAAAAGTAAAATTTATGAATGATCAAATATCAGCTAAACCAAAATTCCGAGGTCTTTTTCATGGCATTAGAGAAATCATTCGAGCAGAGGGTATGTAGTTAATGTCTTGTTGTGCATATTGTCGGGAATTTTAGGTTGGACGATAATAGCATCTTGCGTTTCTGTATAAAAAAATCCGATCCGAGTCAATCACACTATTTGTTTCATTTTAAAATAGTGTTTGTCTGAAAACTTTCTAATTCTATTCTGTCAACAATATGTGTTCATTTGTCAATGAAATGAGATAAAGGTTATGTGTGATGTGAGTAGCTTCCCTTTTTATGGCCGAATGCATGTGATTTTGATTGTTGTGGATTTGAACATTCTTTCTTGTCATCTTTCTACTTGTTTCTCCTACTAACGTTTTTCATTATTTCAGGTATACGTGGAGTTTACAAGGGTTTAGCACCAACTTTACTTAAACAAAGCTCTAATCAAGCAGTTCGTTTATTTGTCGTGGAAACATTAAAACACCAATATAGAGGCGACGACATTCATAAAGAAATACCAATGGTTGTAACGGGATGTTTTGGTGCTATCGCCGGTGCTTGTTCTGTGTATGCTAACACTCCAGTCGATGTGATAAAAACAAGATTACAAGTAAGTAGAAGACATTATTTTGCATTATACTGTCACCTTCATGTCTTAGTGGTAGAGCGTGACGTCCGCTTCGAGCGTGGGAGGTCCCGGGTTCAATCCCAGGCCGTGTGATACCAGTGACAAAATAAAATCGTACCAGAAATTCACTTGCTAGACGCTCAGCATATAAGGGAAATTAGCTTCTCTTCTCTCATACGCTCATGGCAATGGATAGCAGCAGGATTGAGGTGTCAAGAGAAAAAGGGGGATTTGCCTTCCAATGTTCAAGTTCAAGAATTTACACACAAAATTACCATTCAGCCTTAATTCATAAAAGCAAATGAATATAAATAATTAAACAGTATCTAGTATGTAATTACAATTCTGGCATTTAATAGTTGTACATGCTGTGATATATATATTAATGTGTCAATATTAATTCAGGTCTCATGAGAATCAATATTTGATGTCAGCTGTGTCTGTGCCCTACATTTGACCTAATTACTTCCAATATTTGTAATAAATAGTACTGTAAGCATGCTGTATATCAATACATGTAGGAGTGAATATAAAAAATATGCTATATATTGATGTCTTAGAATTAGAAGGTCGTAACTACCAAATCAATATTTTGAGAAAATACAGAAAAACTGTCTGACATTTACTCTTTACTTATGGTAAAACAAACTTTTACAACTTCATTTTGGTCAACATGACAAGTTCAGATTTTTATGAAAATGGGCTCGTAAGAAGCGCCTTGTGATGCTTATTCTAAATATGTATGAATCTTACGGTCACTTACGACCTTCTAATTCTAAGCCATTGATATATTTGTATGCTAAGAAACAAACATTCTTGTTAAATGACCGTACCAACCAAATTTTAACTTTTCAAAGAAAAAAAGTAGAGCTATTGTCGTGACGGGATCATGATTGTGCGTCAGCATCTGGATGTGCTTCTGTGTTGGTGAAGTGTATTGTCAGGATCATTTTCTCAAAGACTATATCTAAGGTATCCACTTGAAACTTAGCATAGTTATTCTCCATCACAAGAGGGTTCCATACTGACAAGGCTAATAACCATGTGACCTGTATCTAATGAGTTATCTGCCCTTGTTACTATCAAAAACGAGAAAGTTGAGCATCCAGCACTCGTAGGCCGAGCTCTTCAAGTCTTGTAAGTGATATTCAGATTACTGTCATCTTTTCCGACCGAATGGTCTACTTATGTTATTGACATTCAGGTCATCCCTAGTGGTCATTATACCATATATTTATGTTCTTAAAGTGTTCATTTTGTTTGATGATTTTAGGGTTTAGATGCACATAAATATAAGGGAACAATAGACTGTGCCATACAGATTTACAAACATGAGGGACCAAGAGCGTAAGTATCTATATTTATGACAAATAACTTAAAATGGCTTGAACGTTGAATATTGAATTGAATACAAAGGTGCTATATATGTTTATGAGGAGCATCAGGTGTGGGAGCGGTGGCCTAGAGGTTGGGCGTGCTCTTCTGGATCGAGTAGTCTCGGGGTCAACCCTTGTCTGGACCACCTGTCGCTGTGAGGGCAGTGTCTATTCCTGGGCGCTGCAGATTAATGTTGGCTGCCACATCCACACTGAGGAGAGAAATATCTCATTGTAATATAGCAAACAATGTAACATGTTTTCTTATTATTTGTGGTTCTTAAAATTCCTCTACTTTAAACCTTGAAATTCTGTCTATTGTACAGATATTAGAATGGGTCTTCGATGTTTTAGATGAAAAATGACCCTTTGATGTAAGATTACAAGTTAATACCATGTGCATCGTTTTTCAGGTTTTACAAAGGAACAGTACCACGTCTGAGTCGAGTCTGTCTGGATGTTGCAATTACGTTCATGATTTATGATAAAATCATGTATTGGTTTAAAAAATATCGACCATATTAGATCTCCAGGATGCTTACAGTATGAAGGGATATATATTCAGTGCAAATATCTTCACTAACCCAGCTGGTTGGGGGACAGTTCTATCACTGACATGTTTAGGTTCAATCATTACTGCTGTAAAATCATTATTTTTGTCGGGATCAAATTTTCTTGGATTTCATTGTTATCATGAAATGAAATCTCTATTACCTACCAACTACAGAAATTATTATTTTTGTTGGGTTCCAATTTTCATTCGTGACATCAATTTTTGAGTACGTCAAGCTTAATATGGACTGTATAATTGAAACATTTTGGACAAAAAGGAGGAAATCAGTCTAAAGGCTACCGGTAAGAATTACACCCCAGTTTCATGTTTTTGTTATACAAGTACACAAACTTTAGAACCAATTCTTGAAATTTAGTGCCCACAAAAATATGTGATTTTACCGTATGGTTATGTAAAGCATTATAGAAATACTACATTCTAGTTTGATCATTGCATCGTCCATACATTGTGTGTGAGAGATGGAAGTATGGTTCTCACTTCTCTTTTCTTCTTGTCGCACAAAGGGTCAAAACCAAATATAGGTTCTATTTCATGAATTACTAAAGAAACAACATGGAAAACCAGTTTGTCTCTTTTGCACAATAAGTTAGTATCTAACTATGTAACTAAATATATAGTAAGGTACAAGCTTGTTGCACCAAAGGGACGATTGTTGTTCTGGTTGTGTTAGACTAAAACAGTCATATTTAGTGCATAGTCATTTGATCTTCCCTGCAAGATTTGCCATTGATCCAATGATCCACTGCAGACTTCGAAGGATATTTACATGATCTTAAGATAAGAGATATTAAAATATATAAGTCTATATCCTTCATTGAAAACCGCTTAATTTTTTTTAACTTCTGTGATATATTAATTCTATCTTTCTTTTTTGTTCTCAAATCCGTATGTTAATTGTCAGTTCCTAGGATCTTCATTTCACAAAGTTTGAGTGTCAAGGATGCATCATCATGTTAGGCATCATACCACTAAATTTTTCAACAAGGTTTTGGTGTCATGTATTTCATTTTTAGAATATTTGTGATTGCTGGTGCTAGTTTGTTTGTAGTTTTACATATCATCTCTCTTGATTTACCCTATATGCCATAATTCAAACCTGTGTTCTTGAACATTTTATTCTCAAACTTGTTCCTTTTTGGGATGGTTGTTTAATAGAAATGAGTGTATTATATACTGTCTGTTTACTGCTGGATTGCATTTTGAGTTTTAATGTAATCACAAGTAACCGAGTGATAAAAAGTAAAAAAAATGTAAAGATTTCATATCAATGACACAGTTACACATACCTTAATGGTGTGGAGCTCCATTTCACCATCAAAATATGAAATACTTTAAAACCTTTGCAAATGGCTTTAATAATGTTCAAATAAATCTGGCTCTGATTGTAACATGCTTGAAATGTTCCTTTTCATAAAACAAATATTTGTCAAAATATTTTATGACATGCTTCTTTTCAGCCAATAAGGCAAATTAGTTTTACCTAAAACAACTCTTTTAAACATGCGACTGGTATGCAATTGTTCACTCAGTTTATTACTTTGATATGGTTCTATTTAATTGTCTTCAATACAAATGTGTTCTCTTCAACATAATTCGAGTAGATCAGGAATTTGGAAAACATGAAAATAGCTGATATCTAGTTATAAGTTTATGATGGCCTTTTTAAGAGATTCCCGCTTACGTCTACTGGTATATTCTTCAGTTGTCATCAATACCATCTTTAACTCATAAATTTCCTTTATGCTTTCATCGTATAAACTATACAATAGAATAGTTGGTGCAACATGTGTTCATGTTATGGTCTATGTATAAATGTTGTATGTTGTCAATATGTCGGTTTATCATAGTGTTCAATATACGTGGGTGAATCAAAAAGTTCGTAGAATTTTGCCATAACTTTTTTATTTGTAGAGTTATTGTCGTCATATTTATGCTGAATGAATACACTGGTATTTTCTTTTCATACACCGATTTATAGCGACCTGGTGATAACCGTTTTTAAAATATTTATATCTTAAATACGGGCGATAACGTATACCGGAGCACACGGATAATTTGAAACACATTTTATTAAATTTTCGAAAATATCTCAATTTTAGGACCTCCAAAAACCGTCAAAATGTTATATCTGATTGCATGATATCATTTATAAAGTCTGTTAAAATTTAAGACGTCATCTCCGATAAATAATGTTTTATTAGACATTTACACAATCGCACTATATAGAAATATCCGCGTAAAACGGGTCTACCGGAATTTATCAAACCACGGGCTGCTATCAAAATCTGCATGAAACTGGAAAATATATACGGCATCAGAAACAATACATGTATTAAAACGTGTAGGTATATATCCTGAATAAAATAGACATCGATTTATAAGAGAAATTAGTGCTTTCGTGTAGGATACTAGAAGTTGACAACCGATAAAATACACCCGATATTGGTGACGTTGGTTTGCAACGTCTTCGATGAGGACCAGCGCCTCATAACAGCGGGTATAGCAAAACACTTAAATTAATCTTATAGGACAGCGCACACTATATTAAACAAACAATAGAAAATGCAGGAACTATGTTCACGATGGTTATCCTAAAATACCTACATATTAGTTACTTTGAGAAGCGAAAATGAGTCAAAATGAAAACGTAAGAAGTGACAAACGTGGCGTAAGTTTTACGTCGTTCGTCAAATGACGCTGACGTGCTCCGGCATGCTGTTACAGTATGTGTGCGTTTCAGTGTAAAAATCATGTTGTTTTGGCTCATTCAATGACATTTGGCAAATTGTTTTGTTATACTAATGGTCATCTTATATTAAAATTTGAAAGCATTTGAAGCTGTGCTTTGTAAGTTATGGTATTTTTCTACGAACTTTTTGATTCACCCACGTATGTATAGCTTGGAGAATTTGACACGACTCTTGACCTTATGTTAGCATAATTTAACAGCTGATATGGTGTCTTTATTTATAACCCCTGTTGTAATTATGTTTTCACAATCGTGGAGTATCACAAAGACTCGAGGTGCAGTACCAACACAAATCTAATTGCACAATTTGCTCACAGATATAAGAAGCAATTCAACTCTCTAATCTTGAGCCTTGCAATATATTCCAGCATATAGGTCAGGATCGCATCAAATTCTATGAGCTATACTAGAATAGTAAAATACGCAATCTGCAATTACTGGTAACATGTCAAATATTGCTGTTAGAAATTTATTGTGGTATAATAACATAAACCATACATGTACAACTCATACCTGCAATTTGTTTATTCGTTAATTTAGGTCAATCACCTGAACATGCCTCCCGCCATTTCGGTAACCAAGCATTAATTGAGATATTAATAAAAGTCGTACTCATGAGCCATTGTAACAGGTCCCTGACCTTTTCTAATCAGTAACTTATCAGTTTAGCCCAAGAGGCAAGAAGATGCCTAATGAGTTTGAATGCTCTTTTAACCTAAATATTGGATTTATAAAAATGGCTGAGAATTCAAACAAAGGAGGCAAGCATTGCATGTTTGAGAATGACATATTGTTGAATCATCATAGATTATAAATATTGTGTAGGAAATTCAGTGTTATACATATTATATATGATATTGTGATAGGGTTAGATTATTGCTGAACTGTTTGTAACTTAGTATTCTATTATATCAGGTTTTATGCATGTGTCGCCATGGACACACGAAAAATTGCCAAATACAAAACCACAAAATTTTATTGCCTAGGTGGTATACATCGCCATACTAAACTGCATTCATGACCATTGTATTGTAAGCATGCACTACAAAATGTTTTTAAGAGTTTCTTGAAAATTAAATTTGTGACAATTAAAACCCGGTGAAATTGTTAATTTGCATTATGCCCAAATAACTGATTAACAATTTACTTTAAATAGTGATTTCACTGATAGTATAGAAATAACTTATTAATCAATTGTGAATAAAATGTAGGCAAACAGTTCATGTGACAGTTTCATTTATTGTACAGTAACTGTTGTACATGTATAAATAGACAATCAAGTTAACTAGGCTATAAACCAACTCGTACATTCCTCAGTTTTATATTTTACGTTTATTTTGTTATGCAATCACTCTGTTCTAGATAAACCTCACCTGTTTGCATATAATTCTTCTATAACTCTTCGACTGATTCTTCCTGTGGACTGACAGATGATCTCGACTTTGTCCTGCACAACTGTGTTTTATCCTCTAAATAATATACATGTCCATATGATAATGAATATAAATATGCTGAAAATAAGAGACTTGTAAACCAACTAGAATATTGTGTTGATTTTGTCTGTATAGAGTAGTCTTGAAAAAAGTTACCGGATGGCTTTTTGTGTGATATCTTTTGTCCGTATCAGATCTTCAAATCTATAGTTATATGATATTATTTAAATACATTATGATTTTGTTGTTATTGTCATTATTTTATAGCAATATATCTGTTAACTATTTAGTGTTGCGTTGCTTTTACTATAAAGAAGCTTCTATTTTAATATTAATTCCATTTTGATTCTTTTGCTCAGAAATAATATATTCTATTTTGTATCCATGTATTTGTTCTTTAAATTTATTCATAGCTTTTGTAGCATTTTCGTTTTATAGTCCCAACTTGGTCTCATATATTTTGTGGATGTTTTGTTTGTGGAAGATTTGTTGTTCAAAACAACGGTTTCCTAATTATGATACTAATCCCAATAAACTGCTTCTCAGTTCTGTCCGAGAATTGTAGTTTTCATATCATTCTCTCTGAAGGAACGGAAAACCTATGTTACGCAGTTAACGGAATTGTAGATACATGACTACAATTTGGTTCTCTCCAAGCATTACATGGGTTTTTTGTTCCGTTAGTGCCAGAATTATGAAAACAGTACAATTCTCTGACAAGCACCTTGCTAATTATTTAATAAATGAAATGGTTTTACTCCAATGTCTACATAAGTAATGTATCAGGGGTCCTATTGATGCATTATGTTCAATCCCGTTCAAAATATGTTTCAGTTTTCAAGAAATGTTATATTATTTGTCAATGTAATTGCTATAATATATTGAGTTTTTCTTGTGAACCATTGTATGTTTATTTTTATCATCAAGATATCATCAAGATATCATCTATGCATGATGTAGTAATGTGTCTGTACTATACAATAGGGGTATGTAATGCAATATTAAATTCAGATAGAAATATGTATCCAGTGTCTTGTCGTTTTTCTTACTTCCAGTATTTTCATTTAGTCCCTTACTATATACCAAGTCTTGTCCATTCATGCCCCTTCAATCGCTGATAATTTTCAACTTAGGAATTTGGAGTAGAGGTTTTAACGTGATCCTTGACCTTCTAATGGCATAATTTACAGCTGCTATCTTTTTATCCCCACACCTACCCCATCTTTGATGAGGGGGTATTATAATAATTGCTTTGCATGTGTCAGTCTGTCTGACTGCAATAGACCAAAATGGTTTCCATTCAGTAACTTAAAAACGCTTTGCCCTAGGATCTTCAAACTTAACATGGAGGTTGACCAGCAACAGTCACAGTACATGACCCCATTTAGGTAAGTAGGTCAAAGGTCATTGTGACCTTTACTATTTCGGAATATTGGGCTGTCATAACATGAGAGGCAAAACATTTCGACAAGAATGTGACAAAAACGTAACAAATTTTAATAGTTTTATTAGCAGAATATAGAGAACCAATTTCCGCAGAAGCTCCATACATAGAAATAGATAAAACAATTTCTGAATTTGACACGACCCTGACCTTCTAATTAAAATAATTTTACAGTTGATATCTTGCTTGTATTTATTACCACCCGTTGTATATATTCATAATCGGTGAGTATCATAAAGACGATCGAGATGTAAAACAAGCCCAAAACTGAAAATCTAATATTGCACGACTTTCTTGCAGAAATGGATATATTTAAAGCAAGAACCTTGTAATTTATTCATGCATAAAGGTCAAGATCAGGTCAAATTTTCCAAGCTATAGCTCAGGATAGAGACAGATAAAACAATGTACAGATATATCACATAATCATAAAATAATAACAACATAAAACAAACGTAACAAACTATAATAATCTATACACTTCTACAGTTTTCAGATCAGTCACTTGTATATATACACACAAAAATAGCAATATTATCATATATTCTAACATAGCACGTGAAAATAGCCTTCTTTACGTATTTCAAAGCAGCTTTGTTTTCTTACACAGCTGATTGATGACGTCATGTTTTGACGTAATATGATATGACACTTAACGTTCTTAGAAAATAATGCAGTTTGACGTCAACCTATCCTAATGCGCTATTAATTGGCCATGTTAGAATAGAAATAATGAATAAAGCAGTGCTCTGTTGCATGATAAGATATAGGTAAGAGTTAGGTTGTAAAAAGTAAATCACTCTTGCTACGCACTCGTGATTTAATTACAGTTACTACGCATCCAAACTCTTGCCTATAGATATTTTATTACGTAATAAAGCACAGCTACAAATTCATTATTTCTTGACTACAGAATAAAACTTTATATACATGTATAATGATAATAAGGCTGTTGTGACAAGTAACAAAACTATCCATAAAATACATGATTGTACATATTCAAACTGAGAAAAGTTTATATCAGGCAAATGATTAATCATAATCCATGTGTCCAACTTAAGCATAATGACTAATCCTGAAAATAACATACAAGTCTATTTCAGGAGCTATAAGCACACACCCTGACACCGAATGTTAGCTTCAAAAACTGTCCTATTAATAAATTCAGCTTTTAAAATTTCAAACGACCATAACTTAGTCAAAACTTATCTTCTTTATTTTAAGTAGTAAAGCTCATTTGTTCCAGTGCAGCAAATCATGATTATTCTGGAATGTTACGACCCCCATATCGTGACCTAGTCTACAATATCAGGGTATGAGTCATTTTGTTTGTTTCTTGTAGTATCAGGTAAACAATCAGTAAGTCCACCTGGTGTCTCATAATGTCCATAATGTGCATACTTCAACACACTCACTCTGGTATGAAACTTTACAGGGAACTGAAATAAAATGAAACATTATAAGACATGATAGTACTGCTACATACTGTCAATTCATTTAATTTTGATGGGAGGAAATTTTGTGGTTTTGATAATAAAGCCCATTTCGTTGGGACGTTAATTTGTGGATTTTGCATTTCAGTTCATAAATATGAGGGTCAAAATAAACATATCAATTAAAGCAGACATGAATTTTCGAGTCACACCTACACGAATCCATACCATTATCAATCCACTGCAGCCAAAAAGAGCTATAAACATATCACTAGTTTATAATGAGAAGGTTGTAAGAACAAAATCAATATTTTGAGAAAACAAGAAAAAACTGTCCTAAAATTACTCTTCAATCATGAAAATCGGCACATATGAAGCGCCCTGTGATGCTGATTTCAAATATGTATCAGTCTTACAAGGTCCTAAGTAGTACTACCTTCTCGATCTAAGCCAGCGATATCGATAAGAAGGCTATTTAAGAATACTACTTTTGGCTGTCACTGGAAGAATGAAGACAAAGAAAGACTTACTGGTGGTATCTGTCTACGTGTCAGTATACCATCCCCCACAGACAGATCTGGTCCAAGCTTCATCTTTTTCCTTGGTGAAACATCCTCACATTCTCCCGCCCCTGTGTCCGTCAATCCCTCTGATTTCTTTGTTACTAGTCGGCCACTATATGACCGCTTATTCTTCACCGGGCTATATTGACTCATATCTGGACGACCTCGTGGGTTACGTTGCTTCAGATTCTCCACATTTTCCTTACTGTTTGATCTTGTTACTCGATCTGACTTACTAATAGCTCGTGGAGATCTACACTTCACTACTGGAGTACTTGTAACAAACAAGTTATCACCACTTTGTGTCGGTACAAATGCTGATTCATTAAATGAATTCTCCTCCGAAACTGACTGACTACCAGAGAGCGACCTTGAACTTGATGACACATCACTGCCGCAATCTGATCCATGAGATCTTTTCCTCCGTCTTCTAGTTCCCCCCGTACCTGGCGACGTTCGTTTACGATCCAAGATTGGTCTCCAGGATTTCTGTGATGTGTTTTGTTCCTCAATGGCAACTTTCTGTTTCTCAGCAGCCATTCGATAATGCTTTCTTGCTAAACACATTCGGAATGCTGAAATATAGTAAAATCATTAAGACAGATAGATACAGTTAAAATCAGCTTATAACAAATTTAAGGGGCATCGTTTCTTAGTTTGTTATAAACATTATACACCCCAAAACATATTGAATTTATTCATGTAACAAATATATTTTTGTATACAATTTGATATGTACTTAATTAGATGTGTTCTCATTCAGCAAAACAATATATCCTTGTCTGCACAGGGGCATAATTCTGAAAAACATTACAGCACCAATTTCCACCACATTTAAGCACATCTACATGTTGTCAACTTGAGAGTAGTGAATGTCTTAAGTAATCTGTCAAAACTGCAGGAATATACGGACGGTCAGATAGGACATGCTGAGTGCATTGTACCTTTTACAACAAGATATACAATGGGTATGTTAATAATGTTTATGTTATAATGTAATAGTTATACTTACTTTTCTGTATCCGCACAACAGCTTGTGATTGTCTGCAGGCTGTGTATTTCCTCCATGCAGTCTGTATTGTGACAGCGGCATGTTTCTGTGCACATCTGTGTTGTACTCGAGTATTCAGCTTGTACCTTCTCCATACACATTGTACAAGGACCGCCTTCATTGATAATATATCAAACCTGGTTTTCTCCAGGCGATCAATCTATAACCATAATGTTCAAATTGAAGTAACAACTAGAAGCACAAAAGCAAAGGGTTTTAGACACAAAACCTAATTATAGTATTTTTTCACAAAGGGCCTTAACTCTGGCAATATTCATTTGACTTAAATTTCAATCAATTTGCACGACAAGGCTTGATATAATGACCTTATGTGAAGTTTCATTCAAATTCCAACCAAAGGTTTGAAGGAGAACACGAGTGGACAAAGTTTGTGACATCCAGACAGACATTTAAAGCTATATGAGGGCGACATAAACAGTAGTTCAACTCAAGACATTATGTCCAACCAAGATTGAAAGTATGTTTGGATGCCATTAGCACAGTCCTACACTAAATCTCAGTTCAACAAGTGTTGCATTGCTAAAATTCTGCTATGGAACTTCAAATGACTATAACTTTGTCAAAATGTATATTTTTTTCATCAAACTAATTTCAATGTCTGCTGAAAATGTGGTCTTTAGAGCAAATCTGGATTTGTGGATAATTTTGTACCTTTAGACCCTGCATAAATAAATGAAATGTAAAATATATTACCTGCTCTTGACACAGGAACAATTTCGTCCGACCAAACTGTTTCATAAGGTTCTGAGATCGACCAAATTGTAAGGCAAGAACTGTAGCACAACATTTCCTCGATAAATCCCCGTCAGATAATCCTACAATATAGCATACATACATAGTCATAGCAAGAGTACCACATGAAATATCATCTCTCAGATTAACCAAGTTTTACCTAAAATTTGTGAATAGCCTGAACAACACAAACTATATGCACAAAGCTTTTCTATTGAAATCCAGCCCATGGTTAAAAATAAACAAATGTGGACAAACTTTGTGACATTCATCCACACAGGCGCCAAACACCTAATCAATATGGTGCATTACTATAAGTGAAAGGCATAATAAACACCAACCTGCTCTTCTTCGTAATTTCCTCTTTGGAGTACCAGACTTTCTAGGTGACTGATTGGAGAGTAGATGTAACTGTTTTTGATAGAGCATGTCTAGTGGTTCATATATCGTATCATTATTACCAACATCTGTGTGTTCATTGTCGGAGCCTGGAGGTGTTTTACCGTGTGCTATAATGATACCATATCTCTGGTGGAACTGGTGATAAGCCATTCTGTAAGATGAAATAATGTAACGAGATTGTCATACAGTACAAACCGTTATTATCTCATACAATGAAACACAACTTATCCGAAACCCCTCTAAGCCAGAAACCCCTCTAATTCAGACTTTTTGTCTGACTTCTCCAAACTTTTTTTCTTAATGATTAAAAAATAATATTTTCTGAACTTTTGTCTGGCTCAGACAGGTCCAGCTTTGAGGGGTTCCGCTGCACATAAAACTGTTATTTGAAGGTGTTACAACATTCACCAGGATTTGATTTCATTGTTGAAGTTCAGCCATGAAACCAACAAAACTTAGCACCTTGACAGACTGTGTGTAAACCCTGTTAAATCATCAATAATCAATGCCTTCAAAAAATGAGGATGTTTTCTGTACAAATAAGTTGAAAGAAAGATCTTTTACAGGACCACTACTGCAACACATCATTTTCCAGTGATTTAGATTTTCATTGATTTGGTGCTTAAACTCAACCATAAAATCTTATCATGTATGTACAAGGGTACCCTCTTTGTTTTGTAACCAAAAACTTACAAACCAACAAATTTACATCTCAATGAATATCAACGAAATCCAGACATAAAGACACTGACACAGTTTTTTGCACAACAATTGTCCAATAGCCTTGAACGGTCGTGCCTTGTTATTTTAAAATCCCGCACCTCAGGGACTGAGCTAATCTGTCTGATGGTATAAAGTGATTTGATAAGGTTCATCTACTGTTACTGGGCAACCTCAATTTTGACAATATTGGGACAAAAGAAGTGATTTTACATTATGACCATACCTGACAGGATATCCAGTTTTACTGATTTCCACTGTCTCTATGATACCACAAGCCAACAGCTGAGAATGTACAAACTTTCTGTCAAACACACTGGGTACACTACATGCGTTAGGTTTGATACATCGTATATAATGTACATGTGATCTCTGCAATGTAGACATCAAACTGTCCAGTGAAGCTTTGAACTTTCCTAGTACTGTCTTCCTCTTACATCCCGTCAGTTCTTCAGTCACAAAGTCTGTGAACAACTCTGAGACAAAACCATTACTACTCTTTTGTAGCATCTCCACAAGTTCCTAAAATTAAAATTAAAAAAGTCACATGCAGTGATTCATTTTGGAGCGCATCCCGAGTCCCTGACTCACAAAATCTGCTGGGGACTCATTAAATTTTGAAAATACATTATTTTTACATAGTGGGACTCGTTGATTTTCTAGGTTTAATGGAAAGGGACTCATAGTTTTCAAAACCAAAATGAAACACTGACATGGGGGTATATGTAGGAAATTATTAATTGGGTATTCATGTATTCAAAACTTTTGAATTGTGTCCAAGGGATGCAGATGCCCCTACATATGATATAGCACATATCATTTCAAATGAAGCAGGTAAGGGGCTGGCAGGTTGAAGTAATTATTCTATTTATCTAGCCTTAATGACTATACTGTCAGATTATATTAAGCACATCAAAGATTCATAAATCTGGTAAGAAAGACACTTTGAAAAATTCAACCCTTTACACTCATTCCCATGTTTCTATAGAGGCCTGTAAAAAATTATAGAAAATGCAGCAATGTGTGAGGTCAACACACAAATTTTTCAAAACGGCATGTATAGCGAAGAAACAAATAATTCCATCCTTTACTGCCATCTATACATTCAAGTTGTTAACTTTCATTGAGTACTTAAATAATAATTTTTGATTGACGCATGCTTGAATATTGTTTTTCATCACAAAATTATCAGTTATTTTTTTAAAACATGCTATGTTTGGACACTACTTTACCTGAGGTATATTGTCTCGGTTCTTCGTCGATAGATCGGTACCATCGTAAGTCACATGACCAGCATAATGGAAGATTGTAAAACCTGGAATTTTCATGTAATTTTTAGGACGTTTGATATATCCGGGATTAGATCTAGATAGTTGTAGTATTCTGTCACACAGACTTTCTGTATTTGTCTCTCTGTTTAACTGTACATCCTGTAACAGAAATATATGTGATAAACTAAAGTTTAAAGCTGAAAGGGTCTTTGACCAATAAAATTATGTCGCCCTCAAAGAGCGATAACTCATGCAAAATCCGAACAAGTGTAGACAATCAATGTGTCCTTCCCTTATGTGGAAAACATACATAAAATGTACAAATTTGCATTGGAAAATGTATGATCCAAGGCTGTGTTCAGAAAACGCTTACGTCTAGGTGACAGCCTATGTCCATAAAAGCTAGTTAAGTCAATCAACTTGCAAATTTTGTAACAGACAGAAATGAATGCCTCGGCATCAGTAGATGCCGGTGCATATTAAAAAAATTAAAGTGTATAGAGCTATATCGGAAGATATTTTTTAAAAAAGTTTCAAAAACTGAAAAACAATTATGCATTCATATCCATTCGATCATATTTCGCTTCAGTTTTAACAGAAACTCTCTTTTTCATTTATTTGACATGCAAACTGTCCATTTTCATACAAAAGTGTTCTAGAACACCCTATGAAACTATAAGAATCGTCTATTTTTCAACGATTGAATCAAAGTACTTGGAACCCATCCATAGTTTTAATTTGCAATTAAGGTAGTCTAGTATCATACTAAAAATGATGCAATAAATTATTTTGACATTAACTGACTGTTAAAATATAGCTATATACACTTTAAATGACTGTTAAAAGTAAATTTTTTATGTTTTTATTTTAGAATTGTAAAGTATTTATGTCGGACATGGATACTACAGTATAGTATATAATAGATGAGATATTTACCTCATTGAGAAGACCAAATACACTAGGTTGTCCCTCTAATATATCGAGACAAGCTTGATTATCTGTGTATATCACATGTTGCCATGGTATACATTCTTCTTCATATTCTCTCTGTAAATATAAAGTCATCTCGTGAAAATCGGTCAAGGAATGAGATACAAATGATTGTTGTTAGCTTTTTGTTGACTTGTCAACTTAGCCAAAAAGTCAAGTGGTATGTCCACCCTGTATAACTATTTGCATTTAAACCTTTTTAAATCAACACTCTTTTGAGAAACACAAAGCTTGGCTGTTGTACAGAGGTTATGTACAGAAATGCCCCGGTCGTAGTCTTGCAATAATAACTAGTTAAGTCAATCACTACAGAAATGCTTATGCCCCGGTGGTAGTCTTGCAATAATAACTAGCTAAGTCAATCACTTGAAAGTTTTGTAACAACTGACAAACAAACGAACAGACAAACTGATGGACAGGACAATCACCATATGTTGATGTTGGGGCATAAAAACTTCCACAAGTACAATTATTTGTAATTTGTGCTATAATAATTACCTGTAAATCATTGAGAAAATGTTTAACATAGTGTTGCTGGAGTTTCTCATTGGCATAGTTAATACACAACTGTTCCAGACTGTTAGTGTTGAAGGCTTCAAATCCATATATATCCAACAGGCCTGAAAATAGGTACATTTACAAGTGATAAGTATTGTGTCTAAGTTACAAGAGCTTCAGTCAGTAAGCATAGTGTAAACGTTTGGTGTCGATAAGCTAACAAATATAGTACTTCTAAGAAAATATGGTAGTTATTTTCAAGCGTTACAATGATATTATTCACACTGGTTGCTGTTGCTCATATACCCCCATGTGTAAGCAATACTTTTTTTAATAACTCAAAGAAACTAAAAAATATGAGATAGTTAAAATTGAAGCATGAAAAGGATTTGTTTCAAATTGTTCAAATTAGAGAGTGGATAACTTCAGGGACATCTAACTGTACAAGATTTGCATTACGTATGGACAGAAAGCACCAATGCTATACGCCCCCCACTTATAAATAAGTGAGGGGCACAACAAGCATAGATCTACAACAAACACGGACTTACCTATAGTACTGTCATAATTACAACACCGTATTTGTTTGTTGATGAATGTAACAAGCCACTCAAATGCTCTGAAAAAAGGAAACAAATAATTTTCTTATCACAATTAACATCGCAGAATGTGAGGAAGCCAGTACATAAAAAGAGTGTGGCAGCAGTTGCCCCATGACGGGCGCCACACTTGATTATGGCATATTGGCAGTAACTGATTTTCCATTTGTAAAACAACATGCCCCATCAGCCAAGGTTGATTCCTACGTATGGTCATCATAGAAGCTGCATGAGAACAATGTATAATTTTCTTACTAAAGTTTTTAGCAAAAGCTAGTATTCAAATTTAAGTAACAGTCACTTTGACTTCAACAGCGCAATTTTCATTCACAAGATGCGCCTTAATAATAACTAATTTTACAGCCAATTTAGAGGAAACTGACTTTCTATATCAGAAATAAGCCATTGTCCGGTTGTCCAGGGCAAGTAACATGTGTAGTAGTTACAGGTATGAAGTATATAGGAAAACTACACCTAAGGTTTTACTGAGGCATAAAGCCAAATCCTACAAATCTGGACTGGATGCCATAAGCATACTTCCCAACACCTTAACAAGGCTTCAATCTTTGTTTCATTGTTAAAATTTAGATTATTGAACTTCAAGCGACCATAACTTTGTTAATTCTTTGATTTTTTCATCAAATACCCTTTTTTATAAGAAAAAAAGATCATTCTTTCTAATGTAGCAATTCCAGATTTCCCAATTATTAGATCCGTATTATTCCAAAATTGTAGGACCCCAGAATATAGAAAATATATAGCATCCTACCTAGAATAGAGTAACATAGCGAGACAATCACGTCGACTATAAGCCTCTCTCTGTGATACGGCTTTCACAAACACACTTCTACGTTTATTTCCACCAGATTGTATGCTCCTATGTAACAGCACTTGTTCTATAAATGACGACTCTAGTCCTACAAGTTCTGCAAACTGCATCAAACTGGTTTGTGATACTGTAACAAACAAGATGATACAATAATCAAAACACAAAATAACAGTTAACCCCGATACCAGTTCATGTATAAAGACTACATACCCTTCCACCAATTAAAAAGTTCAACAATACATGTGATACTGTAACAATTAATCAAAATACAAATAACTATAGATCTACAACAATCTTCGAGGCGTGACTGGTAAACACTTAGTATTCTATCTCTATAGAGGTCACGCCTCGACGATCGTTGTACATCTATACAGTAAAACCAAATACATGTATAAATACCCTTCCACCAATAAAAATCCTAACAATACTCTTGTGATACTGTAACAATTAATTAAAACACACAAAAAACCCAGTAAAACCAAAGACAACATAATTATATAAGGAAATGTAAATGTTGTAATAATTTCAGAAAAAAATATTGTTTTAGTTAAATGAAACCATTCGTATAAGATTCTGAAGTTAATGAACTATTAAAGATGAGTTTGTATGATCATGTTTGCAATATCATGCCATATTACAATATTAAATTGTGGAACCTGTAGTTGGTAAGGGAACTTGAAACAACTGATTAAGATGCCTGAAGGCCTACTGCTATCTATACAAAGAGGATTCTGTAGCACAGGTAGTAAGCGTTAGACAAAACTGTTAATTATCTAAATCAATGACAATGCAAAGTCAGAACTACTAAGCAAGGTTCAAAAGAAAATAACAAAACTAGATCTAAGAAGCTCACACACAACAAGTCACAAGCTAAATGACTAAAACCTTGGTCAGAAATCAACTATGTCCACATACCCAATGTCTAGGCATTGCACAGATGCTGACCAATGAATAGCAATGCATAATTTAAGAGATTTAAAATTTCTCAGCCTCCCCCTTTTATCTGTCCAGCCTCTAACCTGATAAGACCAAAGTGTGCAATCATCCGACAGTGATCAGAATGGATTTGTGACCCAGGAATAAGTCAGGGTTCAAACTCCTCAGACAATTTCCATGTCTTTCCCAGGGCAGTATGTGAATCCCTCCTTTAAATAAGTGAGGGCACAATGATGAGGGAGAAGTAAGTTAAGACTAAAAACACAAATTAAACACAACACAACACTATTGTTTACCTTCTAGAAATACATCATCACTGTCTAAAAACTCATCATCTAAACAAATAGTTTGAACATGAATGCCATATAAAGCAGTATTTTTTTTATCTATTTTACTAAAATGTTCAAGCTGTGATAAATAGTGTGTACATTGATTGTACTTAACAAATAAGTTACCTATATGTTTTCTCATTTCCTGTCGTAAATTTAGGTGTATTTCTATACATATTGAAAGTTACCCCCAGATAACAAATACAGACTAAAATGCAGAAATTCAGACTTTTTTGCTGTCTCAGAAAGAGAAGGTCGTAACTACAAATCCATATTTTGAGAAAACAAGAAAATACTTTCCAAAAGTTACTCTTTACTTATGGTAAAACAAGCAGTTTGAACTTCAGTTTGTTCAACATGACAAGCTTTCAATGAAAATTGGTTCATAAGAAATGCATTGTGATGCTGATTTTAAATTTGTATCAGTATTGTAAGGTTACGACCTTCTCATTCTTAGCCAGCGATATACATGTTAATAAATCTGGCTAAATATAATGCTTGTTTACAAATCTGGCTAATGTGTTTACAATAAAAGCGAAGTATCTGATTGGTAAACACAGAGACAACACAGACATACATTGTAACATACATACCTTGTTCTTGTAACATCTGACATAGGTCCTCATCTAACACTGTTATCTTCACATTACACAGAAACAGTATACCAACAAGCACCTGCAATATCAAACAATTACATGTTGAGGAAAATATCTAGGTTATGCAAGATAATGTACAGTAAAATCACTTAATTTCAATGGGACAACATTTTGTGGTTCAAGACTATTTCATGGAGACATTCAAGGATATCTTATCCACTAAGCAATATACCAAAGAAATTTTTAATATTTGTGGGGAACGAATTTTGTGGTAGAAATCATCCATGAAATAAAATTTTGATGTCCAGACAGAAAGTTATCAATAAAAAAAAACTGGTCTTTCATTGTTTTCAACCAGTATTAATCACAATTTATTTAACAATGGTATATTACCCGAGTGATTTCATTTTGAGTGGTGGCTGGGATACCTATTCTATCCATTGCTTTCAAAGTCTCAGTGAAATCTCTGTTACTGGTCATATCTGAAACATACATAAACAGTTACAAATTGCTCCATAATATGCAAGTCATAGCAAGAAAGCAGTTAAAATGTTATATTAGTACCATTTTTAACATTTTTAATTACCAAGAAAGAGCATACAAAATAATCAGTTAAACATATCAATGGACAAAAACTCCTTGAAAATTTACTGTTGTGTACAAACAATTTGCACAACTATAACATATAAATTATTAAAATAGCAATGACGAAATATGGACGGACGGAACAACAAACTGCTAATAAAGGCATCTACACAAGATGCCAAGATCTAGTGTACATAACATTCTGTTGATTTCATTTGAAAAGTAGTTTTCTGAAGTAAACACTAACAATCCATCTGTAAGATGGCTCCTACATGTTTATGGCAGTGTGATAACTCAAACATAAATGTTGAAAAATGTAAACAAAATTTTATTTAACAAGCTACTGTAATTCAGTGGTGTGATTACTATTTTTTTCCATTCTGCCGATAGTCAACATATTTGGGACTACAAACTTTCGAATGTTTAAGTCTCCCACAATGTCCATGTTAATGTTTTGAACCCATTTGCGACTACTTGATTACATGAATTATGAGCCAAGTGAACTTATATCGCGAGAAAATACTTTCTTGGTTTACAGTAATATAAGGATAGACTAACTTTTACTTTCAGGTAGAACTGTGAAAGGATGGTCTCCCATGTCATGTACCAGACGACCAAGATGTGAATCCTCAGATTGTCGTAAGCTCTCCATTATCTGTACAAGAAATGTTTGTAAAATATGACAAATACTCTACATTAGTAGACAAATGCAAATGGTCAGTAACCTTAAAGCTCTGTGCAATCATGATTATCTTTCCTACTGTCCTCAAAATCACTACATCATCAACTATGAATGGTGACCAATATCTCAAAAAGTTTGAAGATCCTGTGCCAAGGGTTTTTGAGTTACTGAATGGAATCTCTTGGGTCTAACGACCAACAAACCTCTTAAGATTATTTGGAAATCATATCCTTTCTCTTCATCTTTATTAGTATCATTAAGAAATGTAGGCACTGGACAAGTTTCGATTCTGATGAAGAGTCAATTGACTTTTGATTCAGAGCTTTAAATTCTGTGCAAATTTATTCATTTTCTTGCAATGAATTTTCATATAAGACTCAACACACCTGATAAAATATGTGAAAATTGTCCTCTTTAGGTAGCTGGTGTACAACTCGTGTTTTTTCTAACAAATATGTCTGAATTTCTCCACCCAACATCTGACCGCCCCTGTTCAATGTATAAACCAAACATGTCAGACAATCAGACTAGTAAAGATTGAAAACTTGGTAGACCAAATCGAGGGCGCGGTGCAAAACTATGGTTACTACATCAATTTATAGAGTTGCCAGGCTTTCAACAATGCACATTGAATTTGTATTAGGTAATAAAATTGTTAAAAATTCACTCTTTAATTAACTAATACATAGATTCTAAAATGGAAGCACAACGAAAATAAAAATCTTTGCAATATCTTGTGATACACTGACAATGTTTGAAAACAACCATTACCAGTGAAAAAATCTCTATGGTTTATTGTATTTTGTTTCTTTTTAAGTAGCTACAGTCTGTTTAAAGTTAAATGATAATGGTTATAAACAATGGCTTGTCTTTCACGTAAACTATGTGTATCTAGGTGTAACAGATTTAACTGTAAGCCTTGCTATTTTTTCGAATGGGATAGTTCACTCAATAGTGTTACTTATTGAATCGACAGTAGGTGTTGCAAGGTCAATGGGACCAGAATCACTGTCACAAGTCATACTATAAAATCTTACCTAGAAAATTGTAGCAAGATAAACTTGCCAAATCTCGAACTGTTATCATTCCTCTGTGTAACAGCATTACCAAATGCTTCTAGTATAGGATTAGACTCTAGTATTCTTTGTTCTACAGATAGCGAGTACTGGGAGGATCTCTGTGATTTCTCTCTGTACAAATACAAACAGTGAATACAGGTTAGAGAACGAAGTATTCCATTATAATATGTTAACGATCTATAAATGCAGCAAATGAAAACATATTTACAAAATATATCGATGGCTTAGAATTAGAAGGTCGTAACTACCAAATCGATATTTTGAGAAAACACGGAAAAACTGTCTGACATTTACTCTTTACTTATGGTAAAACAAACTTTTACAACTTTATTTTGGTCAACATGACAAGTTCAGGTTTTTATGAAAATGGGCTCATAAGAAGCGCCTTGTGATGCTTATTCTAAATATGTATGAATCTTAAAAGGCCGTAAGTGGCACTTACGACCTTCTAATTCTAAGCCATCGATATGACCAATCAGTAGAATTTATATAATACACAGGGGTGTCAACAGAGCCAAATTCAAAAGCAGGGAAATTGTATGTGGCTGAACAGTTTTGTCAAACGAGAGGACTTCAATCACATTTCCACATTCACCTCAGTTCGTGTAAAATAAAGATTGTTCAGAGCAGATATAATTTACCATAACTTTGCCATTGCTTGAGATATTTTCATCAAATAACTTTTATTTTGGTCAGAAGGCTGATAAATCAGAAATTTTGGAAAAATCAGGAAAATTGACACGGCTGTATATATACAGGATGCAGTATTCTCAACTTATTTTACAGTATACAGTAATATCAAGTAATTTTGAATTGATTTTTTAATTGATACAACTTACCCTTGTGTGTTTGCAACAACTGTCATATACCTCAACAAATGTTTAGCAGTCACAGTCTGAAAAGACAAATATCAGAATTCAGGGGTCAGCCAAACACAAGCATTAAAACATTCAATACTGGGCTATAATTAAATTTGGTCAAATGACAAATATTTTAATGGAGCATCAGTTCACTAGTACCATAAAAATACCCGAGACCTGAGGCATGTTCACAACATTATATATAGTAAGCCTGGGGTTTGTTTGTTCGCTTTGCTGCCTAACTGAATTGTCATAGCATTTCTCAGCCGGTTAATCAAAGATTTCATGAGGGCAAAAGTTGACTTTCTGTAAATCATTTCAGAGTTTTGCTCAAACATGTATCAAACAATCACACTAAAATCCAACAGATCAACTTTAGATCATAATAAATTAATTCCCTAGATTATCAAGCCCTACAATCCCCTTTTTAAGCTTCCCTTGTTTTCTTTTCCCTCACTCCCTCCCCACTTTTAAAAACAAAATTTGGGTGATAATGTAGGAGTTCATTTATCAGGATCTAACATACAGCACGAGACAGGATGCTAGAATATTATTCATAAAATGCAAAGAATTATCAAAATGATTATCAACAAGACCCTTGAAAAATGATCCCTGGTGAAACCCCTGGTCCCTAGTGAGACCCCTTGTCCCTAGTGAGACCCCTTGTCCCTAGTGAGACTCCTTGTCCCTAGTGAGACCCCTGGTCCCTAGTGAGACTCCTGGGCCCTACTGAGACCCCTTGTCCCTAGTGAGACCCCTTGTCCCTAGTGAGACCCCTTGTCCCTAGTGAGACTCCTTGTCCCTAGTGAGACTCCTTGTCCCTAGTGAGACCCCTGGTCCCTAGTGAGACTCCTGGGCCCTACTGAGACCCCTGGCCTCAGTGAGACCCCTGGTTCCTAGTGAGACCCCTGGCCCCTAATGAGATCCCGGGCTCCTAATGAGATCCCTGGTCCCTAGTGAGACTCCTGGCCCCCAATGAGATCCCTGTTCCCTAGTGTGACCCCTGGCCCCTAATGAGATCCCTTTACCCTAGTGAGACCCCTGGCCCCAGTGAGACCCTGGTCCCTCGTGAGACCCCTGACCCCTAATGAGATCCCTGGTCCCTAGTTAGACTCCTGGCCCCTAATTAGATCCCTGGTCCCTAATGAGATCCCTGGTCTTACCTTTCCTGATCCACTTTCTCCACTGACTATAATACACTGGTCAGTTTTTCCCAATCCATTACATAATCTGTTATATGCTTCTCCTCCAACTTTATAGATATGTGGTAGCTCCTGAAGTGTTTAAACATTTATTTACAAAGTATGACAACAAGTACGGTAAAGGGGTGTCAACAGAGCCAATTTAAAAGATCATGAACATCATATGCAGCCTAGATGACTGTTTTTCAGAATAAATTGAATACAGGTGTGAAATTTCTTGAGACATTATTCATCAAATAACTTTTATTTGGGTCTAAAATTATAGCTCTTTTAGAATGGATAAATCAGGAATATTGACACACCTGCAAGCAGGGGTGTGGAAATCCACAAATTTTTCACTTGCCCATGGGCAAGTTGGACTGGAAAATCCACTTGCCTGAAGAATAAATCTACTTCCCAGGAAAACATAAAATTTTGAAAAAGCAACAAAATTTCTGTTTCATTTGTATCTTCATCTTGTCAAGCTTGAGAGTACTGTGTACCTGCTAATTTTAGGGAATTTAGGGATTCACTTTTGTATTTAGGCTAAACTAGGTAAAATAGGACACTTAATATTATTTACTTGTTTATTTTATTGAATAAACGGACCACATTATATGGTTCAAAAAGAAAAAATATTATTTACTCATGATATTTTAGCACTTTTGAAAAATCCACTTGCCCACAGACCAAAAAGCCCAAGTCGGCCACTGGAAGTCCACACCCCTGCCTAGCCCTACAAGTATGTACCATATACGCAGTAAATTATTTAATAATTCATAATACTAAGATCAGAGGTACATTGCACAACAGAACACCTTTATTCAAATACCTCCTGTTCAATAAAATATAGGTGTTGATTACCTCCTTATTTTTAGGAAAAACTTTAATTTCAGAACTTCACTCATGGAAAAAATGCACTGAAAATAATTTTACAGGCATACTAACCTCTTCCTTATCATGGTATGCGAGAACTTTGTCAACAGTATATAATTCTTCCACGAGTTTAAACGGATTCACAGCCACAATAGTACTACCAGCATTTGTATATATATTGTCTTCAAGGAATCGAGTGTGTAAGCATGTTAGTACTGTAAACAGAAAGACATAATACACATGATCAGTTACCATGGTGACAGTACTGTTACAAGTTACTGTAAATCAGAAAGGCAGAATACACTTGATCAGTTACCATGGTGACAGTACTGTTACAAGTTACTGTAAATCAGAAAGGCAGAATACACTTGATCAGTTACCATGGTGACAGTACTGTTACAAGTTACTGTAAATCAGAAAGGCAGAATACACTTGATCAGTTACCATGGTGACAGTACTGTTACAAGTTACTGTAAATCAGAAAGGCAGAATACACATGATCAGTTACCATGGTGACAGTACTGTTACAAGTTACTGTAAATCAGAAAGGCAGAATACACTTGATCAGTTACCATGGTGACAGTACTGTTACAAGTTACTGTAAATCAGAAAGGCAGAATACACTTGATCAGTTACCATGGTGACAGTACTGTTACAAGTTACTGTAAATCAGAAAGGCAGAATACACTTGATCAGTTACCATGGTGACAGTACTGTTACAAGTTACTGTAAATCAGAAAGGCAGAATACACATGATCAGTTACCATGGTGACAGTACTGTTACAAGTTACTGTAAATCAGAAAGGCAGAATACACTTGATCAGTTACCATGGTGACAGTACTGTTACAAGTTACTGTAAATCAGAAAGGCAGAATACACTTGATCAGTTACCATGGTGACAGTACTGTTACAAGTTACTGTAAATCAGAAAGGCAGAATACACTTGATCAGTTACCATGGTGACAGTACTGTTACAAGTTACTGTAAATCAGAAAGGCAGAATACACTTGATCAGTTACCATGGTGACAGTACTGTTACAAGTTACTGTAAATCAGAAAGGCAGAATACACTTGATCAGTTACCATGGTGACAGTACTGTTACAAGTTACTGTAAATCAGAAAGGCAGAATACACTTGATCAGTTACCATGGTGACAGTACTGTTACAAGTTACTGTAAATCAGAAAGGCAGAATACACTTGATCAGTTACCATGGTGACAGTACTGTTACAAGTTACTGTAAATCAGAAAGGCAGAATACACTTGATCAGTTACCATAGTGACAGTACTGTTACAATCAGAAACTTTCAAATATTTGCGAAGGTGATTTTTGCCCAACAAGAGACCTTCAAACTCAATTTCCATTATAAATTTTCGCAGTTTGAGTTTTTCAGTTTGAATTAAATAAATTCCTTCAGACCACATTTAATTGACTGTAGCTTTGCTATTTCTTGAGATATTTTCATCATATAACTGTTGTTTTGGTCAGCAATCACAGCTCTATTAAATTAGATAAAGCCAGACAAATCAGGAATATCGAACCCCTCTTCCCTGAATAACAGTATGTCTGGCCATTTTGTGCAAGATAGTTCGACTCTGTGGGGGAGATCTATGATATTGATAATTCTGATCATACCTGAGCCCTCATTTATAGGGGATAAATCTGTTAAACTGGTGACTTCTTTATGCTTCTGATCCGATCTTGGAATGACAGCATCTTTTTGATAATCTCTTGTTTCCTGAATATAGAAGGATATAGAATGTTCATGTATATATATAAATAGAGTTTTCATACTAGTTATTAATTGTTGGCGTACAATCATGTAACACTAATTGATGTGTGTCAATAAATGGAAGACCATATTTGATTCTGAATTTCTGAAAACTTTTGTTATTTTTGTACCAATATATGATATTTAAATCAAATTTATGTATTTTTCAAAGTCATCAACTAACCTGTCTATCTGCAACGTATACACTGTAAGTATCATCATTGACACAAGATAGTACACCCTCTATCCATATCTCAGTTAAATCTCTCACATATACTAACTGACCAGGCAGCAACGACATGTACACCACTTCTGTACTTAGTCTTCTCATTTTTATTACTTTATTTTCTAAACTGAAAAAAAAAAACCCAGAAATATAAATATCCTAATTATGCATACATGCATTACAGCACAAACATTAGAATAAGTAATTTAGGAAGACTGTATGTGATTGTGACTATTCAGGTATTCTATTGAGGCTATATACATTTGTTTCTAATAATAGTAACATTTTTAAAATGCCGAGCATAGCCTTTATTTGCCAGTCAACTTTCTGCTGAAATATGGCAGGCATATTTGATTTGAACCCGGGTCGCCAGATAAGACATCAAGCGCACTAACCACTGAGCTACGGAGGCACGTTCAATAAACACTTATCATTATGCCCCGTTGAAGCTTAATAAAGTTTTATAATTAGGAAATAGATCTTAAGTTTTCCATGATAAACCAGCCAATATATCACGGTTTGGAGTTCATATGTATAAGAATTATGACGTCTGTAGGCTGATTATACACGGTTTTCCCTAGGATTTTTCATATGTGGGTCCCAGGGCCCTTAAAGTGTATAGAGCTATATCTGAAGACATTTTTTTAAAAAGTTTCAAAAACTGAAAAACAATTATGCTTTCATATCCATTAGGTCACTTTTCACTTCAGTTTTAACGGAAACTCTCTCTGTGATTTATTGGACATGCGAACTGTCCATTTTCATACGTAAGTGTTCTAGAACACCCTATGAAACTATAAGAATTGTCTATTTTTCTACAATTGAATCAAAGTACACGGAACTCATCCAAAGTTTTAATTTGCAATTAAGGTAGTCTACTATCATACTAAAAACGATGCAAGTAATTATTTTGAAATTGAATATCTGTTAAAATATAGCTCTATACACTTTAAAGTTTATATTTAGGGAGTCCCTGAGAAATTTTGGGGGTCCCTTTACTATACGGTCATGCATTTCAAGTTTGTAATAAGTGATTATCAATTTTATTAATAAATAAAACAGCAAATTCAGATTTCTCAATGCACCACAAGACATAGTGCAATAAATAACAGAAAGAAAAATCTTCCAGCTGAAATAAAAATGTTTATTCGAGGGATCCTATTGAGGGTCCCAAGGATGCACAGTAATGCAGAATTGAGGGTCCCAAGCCACAAAGTTGCGTCAAGGACGCAGAAAACCTTCATCAGGGAAATCCCTGCTGATAAATAAATAAAGGATGTTACACAAACAGAAAAGTTCGCAAAACATCACGTTTACAACTTTACGTTAACGTCATAGAATTCATGACGTCATGTGATTAATAAACATCATATAAGACATTAATTAATTCCATTGATAAAAAGTGTTAATTATATGTGGGAGGTAATTCAACAACCAAAAGTAGTACATCCTTAAACCGTGATATACCGGAAAATAAATCACGAAACAGTCATTTACATTACAGACAGTGTTAGAATTAACATTGTATGAAACAATTCATTAATTAGGATTATCCGAGAGAAACAGTTACAACCATCGGGCTGTGTGCGATTGTGAAAGGTCTGATGGTGATTTGCAATGTCTGTATACTGCCTTCTGAAAAAGCTTTTCTGTGCCTATGCAGAGACACGCTTCCAAGTTCCAGTGAGCATGATAGTATACTGTTTCTCAGTACAACTATATCCACCTAGTAAAATAATTAAAATTTAGGACGGGCGATTTTGTCCACCCTGTAAAATTCACGGTGGGGATTTCCACCCTGACAAAAAGGAGCAGTGGGGATTATGTGACTTTATGTCCAGTGGGAATTTTGTCCTACACTAGGAAAGGATAAACTTTATTTAACACTGATTATGGTTAACATAAGAAACATAAGCTACAAGCTTGTATTCGATACCCTATATTTACACTCTGTGGTAGTTAATAAGTTATACACATCTTGATGAATTAGCGATTGTAGGACATAATCCCCCTCAGACAAAATCCCCTTCACCTACCCGGACAAAATCCCCTTCATACTTTTTCCAGGGCAGACAAAATCCCCTTCATACTTTTTCCAGGGCAGACAAAATCCCCTTCATTTATTTTTTTGATCGGACATAATCCCCTTCAGACATAAATCCCCTTATGACCAATCCATAATATAATTCCTTAAGTGAAGCTAAAATCCTTATAGAATCTATTTTTTTGTGGAAAAAAACCAAATGTACAAGTAATTATGACTCCATGAATGTAGTACTGGTATGACGATACACTTCTGTACTGAACAATGATTAATATAATGAAGTGACCATTTAGTATTGGTGTTTCTGGCCTTTTTTGGTATGATATGTATGCAAATACCCAGGAATTGAGTACTGGTTGTAACTAAATGGAGGCAATACACTATTGTATAGTTTATGTATTGCTTGTGTAAATATTAACTTTAATTGATTATGTTTTATCTATGCTTTGATCTTTTAATTAATTCTCAAACAATGTTATTTTCACTCAATTTAAAACTTGCTTTGCATTTGTTTGCGAACAAAATAAATGTGCTTTTATATTAATTACATTCTTCATTAATTATTACCAGTTTGTCAATTCTGTATAAAAACCATGACAAACAAAGAGTAAAAATGTGCTATTATATGTGTTGTATTCATTATCTTGTTATGTTTATACTGTATATGAAATCAAAGATGCTATCCAGAAATGTTTTATTCATATATTTAAAAATGATCATACTGGTATGATGATACTCTACTGTACCTAGAACAATTATGTTTTGGGTCTACATATTCCCAGGAATTGAGTACTGTTTGTAAATAAATGCAGCAAATACATTATTGTATTGTGATTGTATATTACTAATATACAGGAATAATAAGTAGAAAATTGAAGAAGACATACATTATACAAAGCAGGAATATCTAGTAAGACTAATATGTATAATAATTCAACAGAGGGGATTCTATATGAAGGGGATTTTGTCTGACCTGAAAAATGAATGAAGGGGATTTTGTCTGACCTGATAAAACCATGAAGGGGATTATGTCCGGGCTGAAAAAATCATGAAGGGGATTTTGTCCGTTTTCTCTGTAAGGCATGAAGGGGATTTTGTCTGAGGGGGATTTCGTCCGTACACCGAATTAGCATCTAGGCTTAGTAAGTGTGCAATGGAACGTTTTAAAAAATGCAATTTTCAACTAGCATCCAAGTATTGTATCATTGTCCACACGCAGAAATTTACAGTTTTATCAACTTTTATGACAGGAAACTTGCGATACAATCATTAATGGACTGACAAAAGAAATATCCATGGGTCTCGAGTGCCTCATAGGCTAGAAACAGAATAGGCCAGGTCTTTCGAAAATCTCCCAGGTCTGGTTGCGAGACCTCTGGTCCAACAAAATCCCTTTTGAATTTTGAATTAGACTAATGAACAAAAGACGGTCTTATTTGAACAGTTTGGTTGGATTTTTAGCGTTGTCCACTTTTGAAAAAATCTTATTCCTAGCTATCTGTATCTCCCGATTTTGTCAAAACCCCTCACGGAGTCGTAGACCTAGCACTGGGTAGCCGAATCTAGTGGCATCATAGTCAGGTCTTCCAAAATTTCAATGACCATGGATTGACCCACCTCCCTTCACAATTTGGCTTTTGACTTTGACAGTCACAAATCATTGAAATCAACTTCATCTTAGACTTTCTAAATTGAGGAGATCGTGTTTTCGATTCTTATATCGGACCATGTCCAATGATTTAATTAACTTTGGAGACATGATAAGCCCTTCATACCGTTAAAAATATTAAATAAACAAAAGTTGTTTTTGAACACCGCGCTCGTCCATCTAGGTTTTTCAGACGTTTGATGTAGATTGGTACGCGGTCGATTATTAAAAATATACGTAGTTTTGCGTCAATCAAAATCAGATCAAGGTACCAGTCTTATTCGATTCGGACATTCTCAGCCTTTTTCCTCAGAATATTTTACTCACAGCTTCTCGGACGAATCTTGGGGAAATCTCCGTGTTTGGTTCCCGATCGATTACATAAACGCACGGGTTTGACTAAAATACGAAACGAGGATTTTTGGCGCAACGAGGCGAAACGAGGATTAAAATTTTATTTTATATGAATTCTAGGTATTATTGGTAAGAAATATTAATTCCAAATAAATGTATTGTGTATTTGGATGGCATTAACTTGTTTCTTTCAATTAATTATCACATTCCTTTTTAATAATCTAATTTGAAGTCTCGTTTCGCCGACCGTAGACATTGAAATATCGGCGAAAGGAACTTTACCCATCCACTCAGTTATGTGAAAGCCTCCTTTTGCCAACTGTTGACTATATAATATAGGCGAAAGGAGCTTTATGATACTAATTTAAATTATATAAATTTACTGGTCTCTTTTCGCCGTCGGTATAATGTAAAATATCGGCGAAAAGAGCTTAGGCATATCAACTTTCTAGGCTCGTTTCGCCGACCATAAACCACGAACTATCTGCGAAAGGAGCTTTATCCTACCAAATTACCAGCTTAGTTATGATATAGCCTCCTTTCGCCGACGGTAGAATGTAAATTGTCGGCCATCCAAATACACAATATATTTATTTGGAATTAATATTTGTTGCCAATAATAACTAGAATTCATATTATATAAAATTTTAATCCTCGTTTCGCCGACCGTAGGCAATTGCAATATCGGCGAAAGATACTTTACATATCCTCTCAGTTATGTCAAAGCCTCCTTTCGCCAACTATTGACTATATAATATAGGCGAAAGGAGCTTTATGATAATAATTTAAATTATATAAATTTACTGGTCTCTTTTCGGCGTCGGTATAATGTAAAATATGCTTTAGCATATCAACTTAGTTATATTCTAGGCTCGTTTCGCCGACCGTAAACCACGAACTATCTGCGAAAGGAGCTTTATCCTACCAAAGAATTAATTTGTTTTCTATGTTGACTATTTGTTTGTATGTAATTGAATACATAACATTATGCATATTAAAAAGTATATTGAACAGAACAGAACAGAACATATCTTTTATTCTATCTCAATGCATACAAACATGCAAATATGAGGAACACAACAAAGAATAATACACGAGGCTACAAAACATGGAATGGGGATAAATAGTAAACATGAATGAGAGTAGATATAAGTACAATACGATGGTATTTACCAGAGAACATATGATATACCATAAATATCTAAGTGTAACATTTAAATGTTCGATCTGACATTTTGTAGAATTATCTTTACAAATTTACTGAGATTAAGAAAAATCGATTTGTTTTTTGTACACATAAGTTCCTCTAGTTTAAAAGTATTTGGACGTCTATAGAAATATGGTTTGATAAATTGTCATCTTTCGTCTGAAAAGTGTTGGCATTCAAATAAATAATGGAATTCATCCCCTATACTGGTTCTACAATAGGTACAGGTTCTTTCATTGATTGATAATCTTGTCCAATTTCCAGTTTCGATAGGTAATCGATGGTTTCTAGTTCTGAATTTGATAAAATAATGTAATAACGATGGTTGCAGTATAGATAAGTAAGTTTCAATACCAAACGATTTCTTAAATGTCCTGTAAAATATGCTGTTACTTGAATTTTCTATTTGTGAATACCAATTGTTCAGGAATAGATCTTTTAATTTTTGTTTAATCGTAATTTTTAAGCATTTTTCATTGGGAAAAGTATGATCGGTCCAAACATTTATTAGGCCACATTTAATCAGAATTGATTTCACATTGTACAACCATGGGTATTTTATTTTAAGCATGTCACCATTTAGTGCTTCTGCTGATCGTAGAATATGTTTATATACTTCAGATGATAATTTGTTAATATTATTGCCTTCTATTACACAAAGTCTTGACCAAAATGATATTATTTTTTCTTCAATATCTATTGATATTGGCATACATCCTGTTTCCCCATAAACGAAATAGTTTGGAGTAGATATTTTTAATTTCAGTATATATTTCAGAAATTTTAATTGTACGCGCTCTATTACATCAAGTTTACCATAACCCCAAATTTCAGCACCATAGAGTAAAATAGGTTTTACAGTTTTATTAAAGAGATCTATTTGTAAGTCTACTGGAAGGTTTAGCCGATTAGAATTTTTTATAAGACTATACATTGCCTTTGTTGCCTGGTTTGAAATGTGTTTTTTACAACTAAAGAACGAACCACATCTATTAAAATACAGCCCGAGATATTTATATTCATTTACAACCTCTAGTGCTTCATTGTTAAAAGTAAAATTATATGCTGGTTGTCTACCTTTAGAAAAAACTACAATTTTTGTTTTCGTGGTGTTAACCTTAAGTTTCCAAGTATCGCAATATTGTCCATAAGTGTTTAAAGCTTCCTGCAAATCATTCGCGGTTTTTGCCATTATAACAGTATCATCGGCATAGAGTAAAATAAAAATCTTTAGTAGATCTAATAGTTCATCTTGCATTATGATTCCTTGTACATTACTGTTATTCTGGAAAAAATCTTTTAAGTCATTTAAATAAAGTGAAAACAGCATTGGTGATAAATTTTCCCCTTGGCGAACACCAATGTTGCAAGCGAAAAAATTAGACGTTTTTGAATTGGCTTTAACACATGATTTGATATTACTATACATATTTCGTATTACATGGAGACACTTTCCATTAATTCGAGTATTCATCAATTTTTCCCATAAACCATTTCTCCAAATCGTGTCGAATGCCTGTTTCAGATCTATAAATGAGCAGAATAGTTTCTGTTTGTTATTGTTTAGGTACTGAATTATGTAGTGTAAAATGAATAGATTGTCTGCTGTTGAGTAACCTTTGCGGAATCCCGCTTGTACATTATTTAAAATCTCATTCGACTCCGCATAGTCAGTGATTCTTTTATTTAATATACTAGTGAATACTTTCCCTAAACAGCTTAGCAACGTTATAGGTCGATAATTTTCAGGTTTTGTTATGTCACCTTTGTTTTTGTATATGGGATTGATAACACCTATAGTCCATTGTTCTGGGATTACACCGGTGTCAAAGATTAAATTCAAGAGTTTAGAATAGATATGTTTCATCAATGGCAATGATGCTTTCAATTGTTCATTTACTATTTTATCATGTCCACTTGCTTTATTGTTTTTTAAAGTTCTTATTGCATTTTCTATTTCTTTTTCGGTAATCGGGACGTTAATTTCTTCGTTTATTTCATTTTCAAAATCCCTATGATTACCGTCATGATTATCAGTATCATCAACATCAGTATTGTTAACGTTTTTAAAGATATCATATAAATCAGTTATTTTTGCTTCACTTTTTTTGTGGTGGCTTACCATTTAAGATTTTCCAATATTTTCGTGGGTCTTTACTTTTTACATTTCGCAATTTCTTAATATTTGAGCTAATATCTTTATTATAAAATTCATTTAATGTATTTTTATACCTTTTTGCAGTTCTCTTCAGAGTTTCTTTATTTTCATTATTCTTTCTTAATTTATATAAGTACTTGGCAGTGTGATATTGTTTCCTGGCATTTTTGCACTTTGGTCCAAACCAAGTCTTCGAGTAAGGTTCAGTAGTTTTTGTATTGGTATCTAGTTTCGAGTAACCGAAGGTTTCACATGACGTCCTTAGGAACAATGACGATATATCATTAACTACATCGTTCACCCTACCCTGTGTAAAGGTCGTATCAAGTAAAATGTTATCAAGAGTATTGTGTATATTTTGCAGTTTTTGTTTATCAATATTGTTAACGAATTCACTTGCTTTAGTTTTGTCCCAAAGTTTAATAGATGGTTCTAGTCCATCATTGTCATTGTTGTATTTATCTAGTTTACACTTTAGGTTTAGTTCAACTGGATTATGTACATCTGATAACAATGGACAAAAGTCTAGCACTTGTAATGAAGATACAAATTTAAATAGATTAGAGTTACAAATAAAATAGTCGACAACGCTTGTGCTTTTACAAGTCGTTTGTCCTGGAATATCCGAGACCGTTCTGCCATTTAGAATATAAAAATTATTCATTTTCAAAAATTCAAGTAATTGGTACCCATAATTGTTCGAAGATCTATCGTTATTAACACGTGCTAAATTTATACTTGCAGACATTTCAAATTTACTCATTTCAATATTATATTCCGAAGAAATTTCGTCCAAATTTTGACTTTCGAAAAAATCAGTATCAACAATAATATAATCGTTAAGGCCCTTGGTTCTTGAATTAAAATCGCCGAATAAACAAAACGTATCATATTTCCGCAAAAACATGTTAACATCATTTTGGATTTCTAGGAATGGATCGTCTAAAGAAAATTCCGAATATTCAGGTGGTATATACACAATACCACACACTACATCATTTTCCGTTCTTAACAGTGTTTTTGAAATAGTAAACCATAAAACCAACTTATTATCAGTATGTTTAACAGAAACATATTTAGAGAGATCTTTTTTGACAAGTAAGGCAATACCGCCAGATTTGCGTCTGTAATTAGTAATTCTGTTTTTCATTATAATATCAAAACCTGGTACAGTTACAGAATCTAAATCACCACATTTCGTTTCCTGTAGGCCTATTATGCTATAATGTTTTAAGAGATCAATAAAATCGGGACACATAAGTTTTGACTTAAGGCCACACACATTCAGTGAAAGAAGTTTAAATGGACTTACTTCCGATTCATTTGGTTCACATAGTGAACCAATTGCATCCAAGTTGTCTCCCTTGCCCTGTGAACTAACTTCCAAAATATCTACCTCCTGTCTGGTATCATTTCTTATAGGATAGTTACTATCATGATAACCCTCCTCAGTAGGGACAGTATCATTAATTGAAACATTGCTGATACTGGCGGAATTTGCATTTGTATGAAAGTTACGTACAGATTGGATATGCCAATAAAATTGAGACCATTCTGTAGAGATATTTTGGAGGTTAAACCAATTATACAAGTACAACATATACTCAAATAAAGCTGAGCTACTAGTATCATAACACTGGTAATATATTACATCGTTATAAATAGCTGGAGTCATCGACCAATAACTGTACGGAAAGTAAATCAAATTCAATACACTCGCGTCATACGGTGATATCACAGGTATACACATGCGTGACCAGTGATCGTACCAGTCAAAACAATATTGCTGATCATACATTTTTTAATCGATGGTTCCACCCAGGGAACAGTGGTACGCTCAAGTGAAATGTGCTAGAAATGTTAAAATTAGACAATGTCTTACATATATTTGACACCTCAAATGTAAACGTTCGGTAGAGATATTGGCATGCACATAACAACATTTTCAACGATAAAGAGCAACTGTTGCTATACCAGTTCTTCAGTTCATTTATATATAAAGTCATGTTCGACAACGAATAAATGCATGAAAAGTATAAATATTGGTACATGATAAACTCAATAGACAACGTAGAGTTAGTACAAGGTACCGATAGTGTCACAAGTGAGTGACCACATAACGGATACACACACGGGAAATTTACACACTGATGTCTAGACATACATGAATGTGGTGAATGTGTCGGTTGCATTGGCAGTTCACTGAGGCTCACCCTGGGGGTCACTAAGTCACTAAAGTGAAGATGCAAGGCATCATACCAACGGCTGGTTTACACATTTTGTTGCGTAGCAGAGTCATGCTCAGATATGACATTATTGTCTTCAGGATTGTTTTCATTGGATAGTGAATCGTTAGTATTCTGGCGTTTTGTATCCGTTTCCATGCCAACAAGCGGCGACCGCTCTTTGCGTTTCTGTTGGATTCTATCTACATCCATTGAAAGTGCATCGTACCTATTAGGCGTTTCGAATGTTAGAGATCTATTAGGTAAGTATGGACCTTGATTTAACGAACGAGTGTCGAAATTCTGGGTGATCTGCTCTGTGTAAGACACAGACTGTGTTGGTTTCGAACCAAATTGTGCTTGGTTCTGATGATAGTGTCCTGGATTCGGGCCATAATGTGTTGAGTTCGTACCGGATTGTCTGTGGTTCCATCCATTGTCTGAAGCGTATTGTGGGCGTTGGTTGCGTCTTCCATCGTTAGCAGGGTAAGTAGGAGGGTTGCGGGGTCGCACATAGCATGTGCGCCCATATCTATCTGTGTACGCTCCATTGTTTATGTTAAATAGTTTGCGGTTTATGTATAGTCTGTCTTTTACCAACGAGACTGTCTCGCCTTGTTCAGATAATTGTCGTACGATTGGGTAGAGTACTTTCCTCCTCTCTTCGATTTCTCGTGGGAAGTGCTCATAAATCTTGATTCCTGATGCATTTTTGCTTGCTTGATTTATTTGATTTAACACAATTCCTGCCTTTCGGACTTTATTTCGATCTTTTAATGTTTCGAATTTGGCAATAATAGGTCGAGACCTACCTTCATGTTTTGCTTTCACCGGGTTACCAACCCTATACACGTTTTCAAAGTTTAAGTTTTCAAGTGAAATTTTAGTTTCTTCAGGGATGGATGAGTTATCTATCAGGTTTGAGGTTAACGAATCTTTGAGGATTGACTGGACATCTTCTCTCTGATATTCACTTCCACCGTCGGGACGGGCCTCTTTTACTCCAAATATTATTAGGTCATTCTCCATGTGTTTTGACTGGATATCTAGACAACGTGAATTCAATTCAATATTTTTGGACATAAGGGATTGCATCTGTGCTTCGAGTATGGAGTTTCTGTGTTTTAGTTCGTTAATGTTACCATCGGTTGCTTCGTGTGAACTTACTATGCCATCAATTATCTCACTACTGAACTGACACGATTTTTCCACTTCGGCAACCCTTCTGGATAGTAAAGTGTTAGAATCATTCATTTTACACATCTGTGTCTTTAGGTAAGTTAAATCTTTTTCCATTGGACCTATTTTTGTCACAGTATGCTCAATTGACTTTAGTCTAGAGTTCATTTCCTGGAAAAGTTCAATTAACTTGTCAGAATGTGTGTCATCTTGCTGGGTGGGGTAACTAGGTGCAGGATATGGTTGTCGATATAAGTGCGGAGAAATCGGAGCTGGCAATCCAAACGATGGAAAGAATCCTGGCTGTGGATAAGGATAGATGGTGGGTATCTGGTTATTCTCACTGTGTGGGTTGACGTTTGTATCTTTCCAGTTTGAGCCGCCATTGTTGCCGCCATTGTTTCCTTTGTTAGTTGATCTTTCCTTATCGTTTGGCATGATTACCTGTTCAAATATTCACAATATACCACCTGATGCTCGAGCAAAGTCCACAATTCAATAATATTTAGCACCACTTTTGATTTAAAGTCAGTTTTAACTACACAAATTCAGATTTAGTTTGGTTTCCTTTACATTTTACAAATATGCAGCCATCTTGTTTCGAGCCTCGTTTTCACCTCTCAATTGTTGGCCATATCAAAATAATAACTAAATTAAATTCATTCAACAATGATTGACAAATGAAACATTACTTTCGCAAACCGTGTGTCATTATTTTAAATAGATTATCGACGATAATTAGATTAACCACGGATTGTGACAAATAGCCACGTGTCAAGTCACCGACTGTTTGTTGAATAAACTAATTATCGAGATGGTATTGTTATAAGTTACCGACGAAGGATCACACCTTTGTTAATTGAGTAGGAAATGTCAAGGCGCTGCTTATTGCTCGTAAATCTCGTTTCTCTGTTATATCATGGTCAATGGTGGCGAAAGGAGGCTAGCATATTGCTAAGTTGGTATGATAAAGCTCATTTCGCCGTTATTTTATTGTCGGCGTAAGGAGGTTATAATATCACTTATTTGATAGATTAAACTCCCGTAGTCCGAAATTTTAAAATTTAAGTCGGCGAAAAGAGGCTAGAATATAACTTAAATAATATGGTAAAACTCGTTTCTCTGTTATATCATGGTCAATGGTGGCGAAAGGAGGCTAGCATATTGCTAAGTTGGTATCATAAAGCTTATTTTACCGTTATTTTATTGTCGGCGAAAGGAAGTTATAATATCACTTATTTAATAGATTCAGCTCTTGTTGCCGATATTTCGAATGCGGATCCACAGTCAGCAAAAGGAGGCTAGAATATAATAAAGTTGGTGTGGAAAAACTTGTTTCGCTGTTATATCATAGCAAAGGAGTTATTACAGAACTAAGTTGGTTGATGAAGCTCTTTTCGCCAATATTTAAGCAAACCTTCTACCTACGTTTTCAAGTTTACCGTCGGCGAAAGGAGGCTCATTTCGTCGATATCTTATAGTCACCCGTCGGCGAAATGAGGCTATAGCATAACTAAGTTAATTGATATCCTAAATCTCCTTTCACCGATATTTCATGGTTTACGATCGGCGAAAGGAGACTATAAAGTAACTAAGTATGTATGATTTAGTTCCTTTCGCCGATATTATATAGTCAAAAGTTGGCGAAAGGAGGCTATGACATAACTGAGTTGATAGGTAAAGTCTTCATGCAGCCTCCTTTCGTCGACCGCAGACATTGAAATGTCGGCAAAAGGAGGTTTCACATTGGCTTATTATATAACAGTGACATTATTTACTGATAGGAACAAGTCAAAGCCATCCAAATACACATTCATTTATTTGGAATTAACATTCGTAAAAAATAATAACGGTAATTATACCAAATTTTAATCCTCGTTTCGCCTCGTTGCGCCAAAAATCCTCGTTTCGTATTTTAGTCATACCGTAAACGCACTGTTCAAAGCAAGTACCAGAATCGCGGAGCTACTAAAAGCAGTCGAATGCCGTCTAATGCCGTCGAAGTAGGAAAAAAAGGTTTTGAGGCATGTAAAGGTTATGTTTTGGGTCATTTATATGTATATGTACATATGTGTAACTAATTAAAACCAAAATACCTTAAATATATGTAAAATGATGACTTTATACCACAAAATCTATATGACGACCAATTCACGGGAGAGAACTTCGGTTGGCTTAAACGAGAGTCGTATCTTGAGAAAAGCCGTCGAAGCGGGACTTAACCATTTTAACACAAATTAAACGATATAATATTGTCATATAAGTCTAGATATATATTTTATTAACTAATTAAAACCAAAATATATCAAACATTGTGTAAAATGATGACTTAATCAACCAAAAACCATGCCACGCCGAATCAACGGGAGAGAACTTCGGTTGGCTTCAACAACAGTCGTATCTTGAGAAAAGCCGTCGAATCGGGATTTAACCATTTTAACACAAATAAAACGATGTATCGTTGTTATATATGCCTAGACATATGTTTTAGTAACGAATTAAAACCCAAATAAATAAAATTGTATTTAAACTGATGACTTTATTCACCAAAAACTATGCCACGCCGAATCCACGGGAGGGAACTTATGTTGGCTTAACCGATCGTCGTATCTTGGGAAATGCCGTCGAATCGGGATTCAACCGTTTTAACACAAATTTAACGATATATCGTTGTCATATATGTCTAGATATATATTTTAGTAACTAATTAAAACCAAAATAAATAAAATTGCATGTAAAATGATGACTTTATTCACCAAAAACTATGCCACGCCGAATCCACGAGAGGGAACTTATGTTGGCTTAAACAGTCGTCGTATCTTGAGAAAAGCCGTCGAATCGGGATTTAACCGTTTTCACACAAATTAAACGATGCATTGTTGTCATACATGTCTAGGTATATGTTTAGCAACTAATTAAAACCAAAAGAAATTGTATGTAAAATGATGATTTTATTCATCAAAAACTATGACATGTCGAATGCAAAAGAGCCAAATCATGAGCCTCGTGTTTTGTTTCTTAAATCATGGGTACTTTGCCTATAATATGGTAAAATTTCGTCTAATTAAGGTTTCAAATTTACCCTTGAGATTCCGATATTATTACAATAACATCATATATGTTATAAGATTGAATTAGAAAAGTCGAAAACCGTCTAAATATTAACAACACTTTTTCTATGCGATTTCATATAGTGATTTTATCTGTTTGTTTATAAATAGGTGTGAAAGATAATATATATTGATGTTTATGAATCTGAAAGGTTTACTTATATATATATATAAAACATTTATTGTGTTTCATTTATATCTTTTCAGATACCAAAGGTGTGTGTTTGAACGTCTTTGCAGATACCAATGTCAGCCAGACATGAAGAAAAAAAACAAAGCAAAGATCTTCATTGCCGGGAACGGATTTTTTCAAACATTAACATGCATCGACCCATTTGTAAAACGTTTAATGTTTTAAAATACTGATTATTTTTATAACTAGACATGTACATACATCTGAAAAATGTCAAAATTCTGAAATAATTAGTTTCACTTTCTTTTGTTGATCCAGTATAAATGTCACTTTTTATTTGTTTGTCATGGTCTAAATGGTGGTAACAATTATGTAATCTCCGATTGATCACTATCTTTAATCAACCGGATGCTAATCCCAGCAGTAGGTCCTAGTGACAGCTTTAATTACCGCGGGGCAATAAAATGCTATACACAGAGTGTCATTTATTTGATGGTGAGAAATATACAGGTCACTTTGGTATTTTTTTACACAGGATTTGACAGAAGAAACAAAGTGTTGGTCCCATAGTTTATAAATGTGTTTTTATTATAATTATTTTATGTTTCTTGTATAGAAAATTTGACGATTGATAATAAAATAAATAAATGAACCATACTTAAATAAATATCATATGTATGAATGTGTGTTAGTAGTAATAATATAATATCCCAAGATGAAATCTTATTTCATTTGAATATGCTTGTTTCAGTTTCATCTCCATTTCAGCGTATTCATTCTCCGCCGAGAACACAGTCTGGGAACTTGACTAACCACTGATGTATGAGGATGATTCTAACTAGTATGTTATAGATGCATCCATGGATTACACAATATAAAACCTCGAATCTGCCGACAATCGTTTATCACTTTATTAGAACATACAATATGTTTCACATAAATATATAATATCAAATTTACAAGCTACATTGAACAGACTACACTTTTAATATGTTGGTTAGTAACATCCTGTCTCCGTCAATTCTTTTCTTCATGGTAGTATTTATGGTCTTTTGGTTTGACCTCGGTATCTGAAATAATACAACATTCTAAATGAATCTCATACGAGCCGCGTGCTCCGTGTAATCGGGATTTATATTAGTTTTTCATTTAATTAGCAAGCTGGTATGGTCATCATTAATACTTAAATATATAAAATGAGGTTACGTATTTAGTGCATTCTCATTATTAAGCAGACTAGTCACTAAATATGTTATATATTATTTTCTTAAATGCCAATCCCAAACACTGTTCACACGCAGTACTACACATATTCATACAAACCATCATTTGTAAATACAGCTATATTTGGTCTACAGAGTATTTTTTTTTTTACTTTATGTATACATATGACATCACACAATAGATGAGTCGATTATATCTCCTTGTTCTATGGATCTCGACCTGAAATGAGATATAATATATTTCAACTGCAAAACCAATAATGTAATACATTTATCCACAGACAAATAATTATTATCTGTGATTCTTCATTTCTAATGCATAGCGTATATCATACACGAACATAATGCAAATAATCAGCAAAATGATAATTCTTATCTAAATATACACCCCTTAATAAACAAGTGATAGATTTTCCTTGCCCGGGGGCATCGTAATAGTTAGGTAGCATTGTTAGACACATTCACCTCATTTCAGGATTTTTGGTTAAAAATATGTATCAAGAAAACATAGATCACCACATCATGTAATAATTCTGAAGTTAAAATGTTTAAACCGTGTAAAGTTAGTATTCAACGACCTGCTAATTTTGACACTTGAATATGGTCATCGTAGTTTAGGTGTTATAATGTCGCCATGTTGCATATTGTTTGGATTATTTATACACATCTAGATTACAAACACAATAATTCACATCATTAACTTGGTTTAAAAAATGCATTTCTCAAGATTCGACTCTTGTTTAAGACAACCTAAGTTCCCTCCCGTGGATTCGGCGTGGCATAGTTTTTGGTGAATAAAGTCATCATTTTACATACAATTTTATTTTTTTCGATTTTAATTAGTGACTAAACATATACCTAGACATATATGACAATGATACATCGTTTAATTTGTGTTAAAACGGTTAAATGCCGATTCGACGGCTTTTCCCAAGATACGACGACTGTTTAAGCCAACATAAGTTCCCTCCCGTGGATTCGGCGTGGCATAGTTTTTGGTGAATAAAGTCATTATTTTACATGCAATTTTATTTATTTTGGTTTTAATTATTTACTAAAATATATATCTAGACATATATGACAACGATACATCGTATAATTTGTGTTAAAATGGTTAAATCCCGATTCGACGGCTTTTATCAAGATACGACGACTGTTTAAGCCAACCGAAGTTCCCTCCCGTGGATTCGGCGTGGCATAGTTTTTGGTGAATAAAGTCATCATTTTACATGCAATTTTATTTATTTGGGTTTTAATAAGTTACTAAAATATATATCTAGACATATATGACAACGATACATCGTTTAATTTGTGCTAAAACGGTTAAATCCCGCTTCGACGGCTTTTCTCAAGATACGACGACTGTTTAAGCCAACCGAAGTTCCCTCCCGTGGATTCGGCGTGGCATAGTTTTTGGTGAATAAAGTCATCATTTTACATGCAATTTTATTTATTTGGGTTTTAATAAGTTACTAAAATATATATCTAGACATATATGACAACAATACATCGTTTAATTTGTGCTAAAACGGTTAAATCCCGCTTCGACGGCTTTTCTCAAGATACGACTCTCGTTTAAGCCAATCGAAGTTCTCTCCCGTGGATTCGTCGTTTTTAGATTTTGGAATATAAATATCTCATTTTACATATTTCTGGGATTTTTTCGATTTTTATAAGTGACAAATATGTATATACATACATACAAGACCTTAATATAACACATATATGCCTCAAAACCTATTTTTTTCTACTTCGACGGCATTCGACGGCCTTCGACGGCATTCGACTGCTTTTAGTAAGACCCCCAGAATCGAAGTTATTTTTAGAATTGTGGTTCAATTATTGGAATTCCCAAAATGGCGTTGAAGTATTACTTTGATTTGATGTCGCAGCCTTCAAGGGCGATTTACATATTTCTGAAGGCGAATAAAATTGATTTTGTGCCGAAACCAGTTGCACTACGTAAAGGTTTGTTGAATTTACTTATTTTCTTCTTATGACATTCCGTCAATGTGTGAATAATTGCAATAAACGCTAAGTCTAAACATCAAACTTTGGTTCAATAAATAGCACGTACGACTTTTATCTGATTAATCAGACCATAATATACATGTTTACTGTTGCATTTGACATTATATCAATTAAAGGGACGGTCATTAGTGTAAAAACCTCTTTTATTTATTAGTAAATATAACAACTATTTTCTTGAATAAATGTAAATCTTAAAAATCATCAGGGATACTCTATACTCAGGAAATGAGTGTGTATACGTCCTGTATTACAGTCCTACATTTTAACTTGTAGGTGAGCACTTCAAAGATGAATTCAAGAAAGTGAACCCGTGGCAAAAAGTCCCAGTGCTGGATGATAATGGATTCATTTTAACAGAAAGGTTTGTCACTTAAAGTCTAATTATCTAAAGGAGGACCCATCTAAAGTAAACTTGCTACGCTACATCTATTATATTACACAGTTTAATTTTTTCTCACTACCCGGGACCATGATATATGTTGAACTTAACTTCTGGTGCCTTTTCTATTAATGATGTTCATGACGGGTATATAGTGCTTTCACATGGGTCATGCAATCTTGTGTCAGTCTGTAAATTAAATGGTGTCCAATCAATTATTTGATAATGGTTGCACCAATTGATTTATAGTATATGTATATGACTTGGTGGATAATTTATCATTGAAATTAAGGACATTCGTTCCTTTTCAATTGAGTGGAAGTTTAAAAATCGCAGTCCCTCAGTCGTATTCCAAGCATCTAACTGCCATGATCAAAACGCATGCAAAAGTTAAAAATTGATGTGGTAGTTCATTTTCATATCTTAAAATCGAGATAATTCTGAATATCAAATACTAATTTACATGATTGATAAAAATATCGAAGAAACTATTGATGATGTCTTACAAATGATTTATTCCAAATGGCTTTAAACATCAAATCTTACGAATTGGTTGCAACGTTTGTAAAACGTAGTACTATGCACTCATTTCAAAACTAGTTAATATTTTAAAACCGCATCCCGAAGATGGTTCTTTAAAATTTGCGTTTATTTCTTAAGGGTATTGACTTGCAAATGCAGGAGAAACAACCCTTAAACTGTTAACATATTTGATTATAAGCATTTATTAAACACTTATTATCGCGAAAACTATAGACAACGGATGCAAAACGTTGATTCGTTTTGTAACCTCCCCTGATTTCAGCATTTCTGAAATCACTATCAGTTCAATTAAAACAAGATGCCAAAATGTCACAAAATACGCCCGTCTTGGTTGTGCTAGTGAAAAAAATATTGATTATGAAATAAAAGCCCATATTATGTCAAAACATTTTTGAACAATCATCTTTAAACTTATCTTGGCCTAGATATTACACCCATGAGCATCGTCAGCAAGTTTGAAGACGATCGGAAGAAAATTGTTTAGCTAGAGTACATTTTTTGGTAAAAGAAGGACCATAACCAAAGATGGCCTGCACCGATTTGGCCTATAATCGAACTTGGCCTAGATATTACACACATAAGCATTGTCAGCAAGTTTGAAGATGATCGGATGAAAACTGTTTAAGCTAGAGTACAGACAAGGCCAATTTCACATTTTTTGGTAAAAGAAGGACCATAACCCAAGAAGGCCTGCACCAATTTGGCCTATAATCGAACTTGGCCTAGATATTACACCCATAAGCATTGTCAGCAAGTTTGAAGATGATCGGATGAAAACTGTTTAAGCTAGAGTACAGACAAGGCCAATTTCACATTTTTTTGGTAAAAGAAGGACCATAACCCAAGAAGGCCTGCACCGATTTGGCCTATAATCAAACTTGGCCTAGATATTACACCCTTAAGCATTGTCAGCAAGTTTGAAGACGATCGGATGAAAACTGAATGAGCTAGAGTACAGACAAGGCCAATTTCACATTTTTTGGTAAAAGAAGGACCATAACCCAAGAAGGCCTGCACCAATTTGGCCTATAATCGAACTTGGCCTAGATATTACACCCATAAGCATTGTCAGCAAGTTTGAAGATGATCGGATGAAAACTGTTTAAGCTAGAGTACAGACAAGGCCAATTTCACATTTTTTTGGTAAAAGAAGGACCATAACCCAAGAAGGCCTGCACCGATTTGGCCTATAATCAAACTTGGCCTAGATATTACACCCTTAAGCATTGTCAGCAAGTTTGAAGACGATCGGATGAAAACTGAATGAGCTAGAGTACAGACAAGGCCAATTTCACATTTTTTTGGTAAAAGAAGGACCATAACTCAAGAAGGCCTGCACCAATTTGGCCTTAAATCGAACTTGGCCTAGATATTACACCCTTAAGCATTGTCAGCAAGTTTGAAGACGATCGGATGAAAACTGAATGAGCTAGAGTACAGACAAGGCCAATTTCACATTTTTTTGGTAAAAGAAGGACCATAACCCAAGATGGCCTGCACCGATTTGGCCTATAATCGAACTTGGCCTAGATATTACACCCATTAGCATTGTCAGCAAGTTTGAAGATGATCGGACAAAAACTGTTTGAGTTAGAGTACAGACAAATATTGGACGCCGCCGCCCCCCGCAGCCCGCACGCCCGCACGCCCGCCCGCCAAGGGTGTTCACATAATACGTCCCGTTTTTCAACGGGCGTATAAAAATCTAGGCGAGCAATCGTCATGAAATTTTCTATGAAACTTCTATAATTGTTACTTGACCTGTTGCATATACGAAAACCGTATGTTGTTCAACAATTTTCACGTTAAACCTATTTTTAAAAAAATACATATTTTAAAATAGTATTTTAAAATACTGCTTACATACAAAGTATATATTAAACTTCCGTATTTGATTCATTACATGCGTAATTTCATACATGCCAAGTTTTGTGCCTTTTGAATTAAAACTTTTTTCGGTAAAATACATTTTTCAGTTTTTAGGGGTCGTCCCCTAAATCTAAGAATATCTTAAAAACTAGCCGAGCAAAACTGTTGGGAATTTACCAAATGATTGCCATTAATCTGATCTTCATAAAAATAACAGGTTTTATATACCTTGTACAGAAAAATTCAAAAGGAACGAATGTCCTTAAATTATTTTACAGTAACATGTAACCGGGTGTATAGGATTTAATTACTAATAGGGGAGAAACTTGTGTAGGCAGCCGGCTAGCTTAGTCGGTAGAGCATTCGCCCTGTAAGCGAAGGGTCCCGGGTTCGAGCCCCGGTCTGGTTGCACATTTTTCTTTCCCTGTTACATTTGGCGCCCAACGAAAATAACCCACCATACACCCTCAGAACGTCCCACAGAGGTTCTGGTACTCCTGGAATTCGAGGATGAATTCTTCGAAGGAGGGGGTGTGTGTAACCGGGTGTATAGGATTTAATTACTAATAGGGGAGAAACTTGTGTAGGCAGCCAGCTAGCTCAGTCGGTAGAGCATTCGCCCTGTAAGCGAAGGGTCCCGGGTTCGAGCCCCGGTCTGGTTGCACATTTTTCTTTCCCTGTTACATTTGGCGCCCAACGCAAATAACCCACCATACACCCTCAGAACGTCCCACAGAGGTTCTGGTACTCCTGGAATTCGAGGATGAATTCTTCGAAGGAGGGGGTGTGTGTAACCGGATGTATAGGATTTAATTACTAATAGGGGAGAAACTTGTGTAGGCAGCCGGCTAGCTCAGTCGGTAGAGCATTCGCCCTGTAAGCGAAGGGTCCCGGGTTCAAGCCCCGGTCTGGTTGCACATTTTTCTTTCCCTGTTACAAACACATAAACTTTTTAGCTCACCTGTCACAAAGTGACAGAGTGAGCTTTTGTGATCACTCTTCGTCCGTCGTCCGTCCGTCCGTACACACCCACTGGTAGTTGTGGGGTGTGGAACAATAGGCTATATTTAGATTCTATTCATTCCGTTGCTTACGGGGTGCAAAATGTTGCTTATGGGGTTTTACAAGCAAAAGGATGAACAAAAGAAAACCCCACAATGTCAAGTCAGTGAGAACGTCCGTCCGTCCGTCCGTCCGTCCGTCAACAATTGGGTTGTGTCCTCTCTAGCGGTCACAATTTTGGCCTAATCTTTATGAAATTGACCCCGCCTCGGGTATATAGAATATAATTCTATATTTACGCTCTACCTTTGTTAGTCTAAATTGTGCAGGGCTTCATTTATAATCAGGTGAGCGATATAGGGCCATCATGGCCCTCTTGTTTGATTCTAACATTCCCATTGAACTATAATTTTATTGCCTATTTTATTTGTAGTGTTGCAATACTTCGTTATTTAACATCCAAATTCAAGCTACCAGAACATTGGTATCCACAGAATGACCTTCTTAAACAAGCTAGAGTCGAGGAATATCTTCATTGGCAACACTTGAATACTCGCATGCAATGTGCTATGGTTTTCCAACAAAAGGTATGTAGTTAACATATTTAAAATGTGTTTCTTCTAATTTCATACTGTGTCACCTGTCTTTAAGCCTATAAACTATGCTTAAAGCAGTTGACTGTACCAGTGTTTGAAACAGGTAACAGTTATCCAGACAATAACTGTCAGTATAAAGATCACTAATTATAAGATAAGATGTTGTTAACTTATTATATAATTGATATCATCTAAGATAAAGTTAACAGATGTGACAAACCTGTTTGATTTGTAGCTCTAAAATTTAGTATGACTGTTTTGTTTGTTACTAATTTACATATTCTTTTTTGGTCAGTCAATAGGTTACACTAGTTAGTCTTTCTTCTCTTGGACTTGTCTTTGACCATTTGCACAGTCCTACCAATTTGCTTTGCATGAAATAAAATACATGTATACCGGGGTATATTAAACTAATCTAAGTTTCTTTGCCAATTTATCATTCTGGATACAGAATTTGTCTGTGTTTGACAAAATGTTTGCTTGAATAAATTATTAAAGATAATCTTATAATGTCCTGTTTGGTTCTCTAATTTCATCAATATGCTTTTTGTTTGTTCTAATTTCATCAACATGCGTTTTGTTTGTTCTAATTTCATTATTGTTTGTTTGTTCTAAATTTCTGTTCTTTTATCGTTTTTCTTCTACTTATATTTGTTTATTCTATTTTCATAAGCTGATAATGCCTGTTGCAAAAAATGATAAAATTGACGAAAAGAAAGTTCAACGTTTCAAGAATGAGATTCCTAAAGTGATCGCGCACATCGATAATCACTTCCTTGGCGATAACAAGTTTATCGCTGGCGATGAGATTTCTGTGGCGGATTTACTCGGAGTTTGTGAGTTAATGCAGTTGTACCCAGTATTTGAGGAACAGTTGTATACATCCAATGATAAGGTTCGTGAATGGATGGAACGTGTGAGGGAAAGACTCAATCCACATTTTGATGAAGGTAGTGCTATTGTGTATCGTACAAGAAAAGCTTACCAACAGTTAGGTCCAACCTTGGGGGCTAGAATATAAACATTCACAGTTCACTGCTTCTGTGATAGGTTTCTATGTGTAATTTGACAGTGTATGCTTGAGTAACTGGTAAAAATGATGTACAATTTCTAAACTCAGCAATCAGCATTTGTCATAAACATTGATATGTTTTGTCATATTATAGTATTTTATTGAACAATTAGTATTTATACGAGAACTTTGTATTTCATTGATATCAATTAATGGGTCAGGAATAAAAAAGTTAAATGTTTCTGACTTGAGTTCATATTATTGTGCTTGATATATCAATCTTTCTGCAGTATTTCAGAGTTCTTTGGATATTGTCAAAGTTATCCCCCTTCCCTTGAGGATACTAAGCAGAGGAAAGTTTTTTCCGAAGCAAACAGAAAACTTTTGAACTCTTTCACTTAAGTCTTTGCTGGATGTCATCATTATTTTAGCAATATCTGATTTGCTCTTTTAACTTCTTCTAAATATGGAGCAGAATAAATGGTAGAGCGTTTAAAATCATAAGATGCCCAATCAAATGGACTTGAACTCCTCTCCTAATTATTGGAGCTCTTCTGTTTGCCTAAATGAACCAGCCACCTGTTTTGTTAAGAGGGTTCTTAGAATGGCAAAGGTGTTTGATGTGTGGTCAAATGCCTCCTGATACTAAACAGTGAGTGTGCGGATTATAGAGACATAGAATATGTTACATTGATCTGTTGCTGATTGGTTAAGGCTTTTGTTGCTGATTGGTTAAGGCTGTTGTTGCTGATTGGTTAAAGCTGTTGTTGCTGATTGGTTAAGGCTGTTGTTGCTGATTGGTTAAGGCTGTTGTTGCTGATTGGTTAAGGCTGTTGTTGCTGATTGGTTAAGGCTGTTGTTGAACATCAAGGATTTGAATCTCCCCAGGGGTTGTTTGCAATCATTCTAAAATGACATGTTGATCAATCATTCATATTTTCCAGTATTTTCCTAAGGTACTCCTTACTTCTGCTACATACTTGCTCAGTGCACAGTAGTGATACATAATACAGCATCTGTGTTTCCAACAAGTTCATCTCTAGTTAAGTGCGAAACACTGAAAAGTGTTTGTGCAATATCTAGTGCGCCATGCCAAATTCAAACCAGATACCAGTACTGTACAATAAATTAATCTGAACAAAATTCATAAACATTCAATAAACATTTTATTAACAAATCTTCATATAAGACTAGCATTTGAAAGTCTTTGGTTTTCAAATATGACAAACAAAATGAATTAATATGTGATGTATAATTAATTTAATTAATTATGTAAATAATGATGATATGTGTTTAATACATGTATACGGAATATTGTATAAAAATTGCACTCCTCTATTACAAGTATACAGTATGTCAGTGCATGGTTATAAGTTAGCTTTACATAGTTCCCATAATTGTAGTACATTAGATCTATTGTCAGCCATTTTGAGGGGCAACTTTCTAATATTTCAATTACCGGTATAGAACCAAATCATTAAGTTTTTATACTAAACATCTTATCCAAGAATGTTAGCACACCAGGTTTTAAGAAAATTTGGTTCTCACATTATTCACACACAAATAACATTGAAATTGTAATTTTCTTCCATCAATGATAATCAAATTTAATTGCCCTTCAAAATGGTCGACAATTTACAACAAGGAAGGTAACATATATATGACACATTTAGCCTTTAGCTACTGCCTTAGCTACCGTTCCAACAACCACGGCACCTAGAATAGTTTTAGCTAGACCATGTTTTCCTGTACCACCGAGAAATCCCTTCTTGTACCAGGGTTTGTTTTGGTAAGGGTAGCCACCATAGTACTGTTGATGATGCATATATTGTCCTGGGTAAGCCATTCCTCCGTGATATACAGGCATGCCATACTGTTGATATGCTGGTACTTGATGTGGATAATATTGTCCAGTCCAGTACTGAGCATCAAATCCTTGGTACTGTCCATATTGTCCGGGATATTGTCCATAACTTGCGGGGTACTGTCCATAATGCATTGGATACTGTCCGTAACTTGCGGGGTACTGGCCATATTGGGCTGGATACTGTCCATATTGTGATGGATACTGGCTGTATTGTCCTGGGTACTGTGCATATTGTCCATATGTTGGATACTGCTGTGGATAGTATGGTTGATTATGCTGTGGGTAATGCTGGGCATGTCCAGTCCAATATTGTCCATGAACAGGGGCACTCATGTAAGTGTTCGGCACTACAGGTGTATTACTATATCCCTTGGCTGCCATATTTACTGTTGGATCCTGGAAAAATGTATTAGGAATTGCACCACCTGCTTGCGAGAATGTGTTAGGGAACCCACCTACTCCTTGTGTAAACGTACTAGGTACACTACCTACATTTTGATTGAATGTTTTCTGGATACTGCCAGTCCCTGCTCCTTGGAAGAATGTATTAGGGGCTGCCCCTTGAAACTGTGTGTTTGGTACAGAACCTGATAATGTTCCTGAAATAGATAGAGAGTTGTCATGACTATATGTAAATTACAACATAACACAGTATAGTATAGCATTTCTACATTTGACAACTACTGCTACAATCGAAGTACTGTACCAAATATCTTAGATGTGAACAAATACGCAGGTGATAGAATTCTGAATTTTATGCACACATAATTACATGGTGTATGTGTTGTTTAATGAACAAATGTATGCCCAGGCAGTCCTTTCTTTGAGTTTCGAATAATCTAAAGAAATCAAATCGCTTATTATATAGTACATGGCAATCGCTTGTACAGTATGAATCATTGCATTATTGTATTGTTGAAGTTGAACTGAACTCTTGCTTGGTGTTCAGCAAAGTTAGTTCCAATTATTAACTGCTTTTTTCGCCAAGTGTTATGTGGCTTGATAGCCTACTCATGTGACTAATCATGTGCCCTCAGTTGGACGCCATTATCTAAGGGTCATATACATATTTTGTACCCAGGACGGGACTTGAACCCCTTAAGTCCCACTAGCAAGTCCGGTAGCTCAATTAAATGAGCTACCTGGGCTGACGACAGTGCAAAGTAACCGTACCAGTCAAATACTGGTCCTGTGACGTATGTACTATTGACCAGTGGGACACCACATTTCTAAAAGTGTGAGAAACGCACGCACCACCGAGCTAGGAGCCTGATTGGAACCACCCTGTATTAAACATGATGCCCCGGAAACAGATGATATGCTAAGTCTGTTGATAATGTACAAGACTAGAGAGGTAAAATATATTAAAACTCACCAGTTTGTGTGAATTGTTGACAGGTACATAATGGTAGGAATATGTAAGATGTGAGTAATACTTGCAAGATAACCACCTTGGCTGTTTTCTTCATTCTGAAAAAGAGAATAATGCAATATAGAATAGGAATCGGTTTAAATTTATGTATAAATTTACATAATGTACAAAAGTGAATACAGTACCATGCGATTCGTATCTAGCATACCGGACTTGGGGCATCGAGAAAAGTGGAGAAACCATATATGCCTATGCAAATTTTCGAGCTCTTGCTCTTCTTCAGAAATTTATTTTCTTTATTCGTAAAGAAGGACAATTAAGAGCTCAAACTTTTGAATTCGAGTCGATGTTGTTTATCTTAATTTATTATATACTTTCCTATGAGAGACAAGCACTATTCATGCATATACCTAGATGTATTTTGAAGTCATCTCAAGGTGCTCGCTATGATACTTGTTATTAAAATAATAATGCACAATGATTGAATCGTCTGCACTTTTGAATCCTTGTTAATCCATAATCGCCGAATGTTCACCCTAATCTAAAACAATAACGACAACAGCGCATCAATTGAAACTTCCATTAAAAATTAAAACTACTAAAATATAAAGTTTCAATCATAGATGCATGGCACACGAACAAGTACTAGTATATAAATATGCATTAAATATATTAAAATGTTTTTTCAAGATAAAGTTATCCTATATGACTATATGGATGGATTTTATGAAGAGAAAGCTTATTTCAATTTAAAATGCATACCTGGTATGTATATATTATGTCCAAATATTTTTCTATTTCTCGTATATATCGAAACTTGTCTGTATGAAATCACTGTGAACTTTGAATCCTATTGACACTACGACTTAATAAAATACTCTAATTACGGACATAGAAATAAAATAATCAACCAATTAATTCACAGGTTCACGTATAACATGATATGACGACCACAAGCCTGTGTGCGTCATTACAGGAAAACCCCTACGGCCACCTTCATTGACAAATTTTCATTGAATGTTTAAATTTTGATTGGTCGATGAAACGCTTTGCAATTTTGGTGAAGTAATACAGTAGGTATATGTATCATATCCACACATTTAAGTTGACAATCGGAAGTACTTACAATTTATTACACGACTTACTGGTCACGTACATGCGTGGACTATTTGAAAAGATGTTGAGTCAACCGATATATAACTGACCAATTCGTATCTACGCTGACTCAACACTTTTTGCAAAATAATGTTTTGCTTTGTGCTATCGAATTCCTCGAATATAATGCAATTTATATAAAAGTATTCATCATTACGACGAAAATTAAAATTGCATGACATACATTTTAGACCGTATGTTAGCCTAATTAGGACTAATTACGTAGATTTAAGTTTGAACATTCATGCTAGGCCGTAACAAAACAAAAACTGTTGATTAATCAATAATGGAACATGGCCTCGTGTGCACGATGACTTGGTCACACAACGTTTGAGATTTACAAGAAAGAATATGTCATGGGCGTAGGAGCAGGGGGGGGGGGGGGCAGGGGGGGCCAGGCCCCCCCCCCAATGTCTGGACCGGGGGGGGGCCAACATATCTTTTGCCCCCCCCCCCCCAATAATTCAGACGAAAAATTATAATTTACGACCCAATATATCTCGTTTTAGGCAATTTGCCTTCAGTTCTTGGTAAAAACGTATCAAAATTTTTTTGGCTCGCTTCGCTCGCAAAATAACTTCCTTATATTGAAATACCTCATCACCCATTGTTTGCAAAAATACCCTTGTGCCATTAATTGTACTCTTAATGTCACCCAACCCTCCTATATGACTTTGGGACGTTGTCAATTATATATAAAGCGTTTGAAACAAACGTGTTCGGCTTTTAAATTTTATGCAAACACTTAAATGTGTTTTTGTAAGAACTTAAATTCCCTGCATTAAGTTCCTTTCTGAATGCAAAATAAGGTATATCAGAACGACTAGAATGCACTAGATTTATCTATAGTTTAGAAAAAATTCATGAGGGCTATGCCCCCGGACCCGTGTATACTTGAACGGATTAACTTCCAGTTAAGACGTAATTACTTAACCAAATGACCACAGAACCATAAAGTCACAGTTAGTATATAGATATAGGAGTGTTTTGGACGTTTAAGAGTACAGTTTGTTTGTAGAATAGTTTTGTGCAAATATTGCGTGTTGACTAATTGACATAAGGAAGTTACTTTGCGAGCGCAGCGAGCCAAAAAAATTTTTTACCCCAAGTTGCCAAATGTTTGGCCCCCCAATGTTGAAGACGCTCCTACGCCCATGTATGTTTGGGGGTTTTTTTTGCAGAAATATCCGTACTAAAAAAGGGAAATATACCAAAATACAACGTAGTTCACTGGGTTGTTGGGAAACTTCGCAATTCATCGCCCCATGTGATACACCAAAGACCTAAATTACATGCACGTTTAGGCCTTTGTATACACCAAACACAATCAAAGGTATTTTTAAATAAAGAGCATGTTTTCATTTTTTCTAAATTTCCAATTTGAAGTGACTTACTCGGACGAGAAAAACAAGTATATTGTATCATTTCACGAATGTCACAGAGGGCGTAAATTGTATCTAAAAATGATCCGAAACATCCCAAAGTGATCCGTTACTAGCTAATGTCCTACCATAGATAGATAGAACCTTTTTTCATTTCGTGTCAATAGTTTAGCGGTTGCAACTTAGTTTCTGACCACATAAGATGTAAGTGTTCCATAATCACGGTATATAAAAAAGTCTAGAAACATCATTTGGGGCACGTTTGTCTTCCACTGGCTTGGGAAGTTTTCTGGCACAAATTCCGTGTATGCCCGCCGCAATCCACTGGTCAGTATAATTGACATGTGCTTATCATGATAGCAACGCTGATTAATGCATTTTACTATTCAGACTGAACAGAATAATAAATTTGCAGCAGTTTTTTTTTAAAAAGTGCTACTATAATACTAGCAGTAGTGTATGCACACGAATATGGGATATGTACAAATAATTATGCAACATTTCGAAATTCTGACGTTAGTTTGTGACATTTTAGTGTATTTCTGACTAAACGGGTCTAATATGAGTAGCACTTTTTTCAAAAAGCCTGCTGCAAATTAGGATTGTGTTCTGTCTGAATCTGTCTTTTGTGAATACAAGTACAGCTAACTGTATCAATGATCGAAAACTATTTTTTTTTGTAAAAATAATATTTTTCATTATTCTATAAAAATATAAATTTTACCAGAAAAATATGTTCGTTTTAGTCTTTATCTGACAATGATAGTTACCTGTGAATACAAGTGGTTTAGTGGCACATGTATATCACGACCTGTTGAAATAGGGACTCCTGAATAAATACTATAATTTGATCTTGCCGTGTGGTTAGTGCAGGAAATCAAATAGGCTATATACAGACTTTCATTGACATACTGTTTACCTTATTGGTTGTATAAAAAAGCTCTTAATTTATGTAAATATTAGCTTAAACAGTAATGTGAAACGTGCAAATATGATATATATGTGAACTATCCTAAACACACTTTAACATGGAGGAACATTGTTTCAAATATTGGATGATTGCATTCGATTATTTGTAAATTTACAGATACAAATAAAATGCTAAGGTAGAAATCGATGACAATAGACTACAAAAGGATTGAAAATATATACAATTACATGGTATTGTATTAAGTTCTAGATTCTAGGAGTAACATGTCATGAATTAGTAATATTTTAATTTGTTTTTAACGTGTATTCGCTGTATTTTTTGCTTAAAACTGTGCTCTCCAAAACGCACTGCCTATTCATTTATTTCACTGGAATCTGGAAGGCTGTATGGGTGTCGAATGCTGGGTTATGTCTCAGACATTGGCTGTGGCTACAAATAATGCAAATTCTACAATGAAATAATAGATTTTCAAACATCCTTTCACTCAATCAAAACCAACAATTTACGAGCAAGTGCAATTGTCAAGTAGTAGGCGAAGACATTGGCTTATGTACACATGCTGTAATTATCCATGAAAAAAGCAGAGCACATATATCAGAAACACTACGACACAACTACCCTGAGCAGTTACAACTACCCAATTATCCATGAAGTCGTACGAATAACGTATTTCATATCGAATGGACAATTTGGCTTCTTTATGCGACCCCAAAGACACGCATCAGTCATTCAATTTTCGTTTGACCGAGACGCAACCCTGTGAACATTCATATTGGGTAATGTCTGTTGCCAATGATTATTTAGACAAAGGTTCTGTTCATCTTGATGCCAACACAAATCTTGTAATAGATATCGTTTCGTTTCAAATAAGATCTGCATGTACATGTACGTGTTATTATGTTCTGTGAATACAGGTAGATGTTCAATTATTTACGTTTTGGACCATCGTGGCGCACTTAATTACATATTTTACATGTATTCCTGTTGGTAGTCATCATGAAAAAAAATCGAAGACACAATTACAGTTAAAGCACAGATACATAGACATGTTGATTGTTACAGTTCACAATAAAGTACCTCATGAAACATGGTCATGATGTCGTCTACCTTTTAACTGTGCGATGTATACATTATAGATGAGACCTTCTAAGGTGAAGGCTGTAACATTATTGATATTCGCAGTGAATTAAGTTTCGTTCTTTTTGCTCGTTCGCGAAAACCAAATCCTCTCGAGCAATAGACACAAAAATAAAAGTACACAACTAGAGATTTTTAATCAATATTTTATATCCATGAAGTTAAGAAACCACCAAATTAGTCATTTCCATTTTTCAATGTACCGAAAAATCGCTAAGTTTAATACCCACGAAAACTGATTATTTTACAGTAGAATGTGGAATGAAACAAATAGATTAACGACAGTTACCCGGTCTATCATGTATTCTCTCACACAGAATTAGCGCATCTTTTAAATAAGATACGTTATCATTAAATAGCTCGATTATGTTACTGAGAAAAATAGGGAAGTTCGCGAATTCATATCCGTGAGCTTCAATAACCATGGAAAAAGAACAGGAATAGTTCTTTCTGGATTTTAATAATAAACAAGACTGCGTTCAATAAACGCTTATGCCCCCCGTGGAAGCCATGTCCATAAAAAGCTAAGTCAATCAGGGGCCATTATTCAGTTAAAATGTTTGATAGTGTTACATGGCTTTGAACTATAAGGGGCTTATGATGGTAAACGAATAATGCCACATTTGAAAGCAGTGCCTTGATCGACTTCATGTGTGATCTGGTGATACAGATGTTATGGTTCTTTGTCACTGCACTTCTCCAAGTTGCCATCTATTCATATACCAAGTTTCAAGTCAATATCTTAAACACTTTTGAAGATACACTCCTGTCAAAATTTGATTCTGAAAATACTAAAGGGGAGATAATTCAAAATTTAAGACAGACAGAGTTATGGTTCTTGGTCAATGCACTTCTCCAAGTTGCCATCTATTTATATTCCAAGTTTCAAGTCAATATGTTGAATAGTTTTGAAGATATACTCAGAGCGAAATTTGACTATAAAAAAACACTAAAGGGGAGATAATTCAAAATTTAAGACAGACAGAGTTATGGTTCTTTGTCAATGCACTTCTCCAAGTTGCCATCTATTTATATTTCAAGTTTCAAGTCAATACGTTAAATAGTTTTGAAGATACGCTCCTGTCAAAATTTGATTCTGAAAATACTTAAGGGGAGATAATTCAAAATTTAAGACAGACAGAGTTATGGTTCTTGGTCATTGCACTTCTCCAAGTTGCCATCTATTCATATTCCAAGTTTCAAGTCAATATGTTTAATAGTTTTGAAGATATACTCAGAGCAAAATTTGACTATAAAAAACACTAAAGGGGAGATAATTCAAAATTTAAGACAGACAGAGTTATGGTTCTTTGTCAATGCACTTCTCCAAGTTGCCATCTATTTATATTTCAAGTTTCAAGTCAATACGTTAAATAGTTTTGAAGATACGCTCCTGTCAAAATTTGATTCTGAAAATACTTAAGGGGAGATAATTCAAAATTTAAGACAGACAGAGTTATGGTTCTTGGTCATTGCACTTCTCCAAGTTGCCATCTATTTATATTCCAAGTTTCAAGTCAATATGTTTAATAGTTTTGAAGATATACTCAGAGCAAAATTTGACTATAAAAAAAAACACTAAAGGGGAGATAATTCAAAATTTAAGACAGACAGAGTTATGGTTCTTTGTCAATGCACTTCTCCAAGTTGCCATCTATTTATATTTCAAGTTTCAAGTCAATACGTTAAATAGTTTTGAAGATACGCTCCAGACAAAATTTTATTGTAAAAATACTAAAGGGGAGATAAGTCTAAGTCCAAAATTAGGTCAAGGTGAAGGTCAAAATGGAGTCGGGTGATATAGGCGTGTGGAGAGTGGTCATATACAACATCCATGCAAGTATGAAAGCTTTGTAACAAGCCATTTTAATGCTAGAAGAAACGGTCAATTTGGGTTAACCTGGCCGGACGGACGAACGGACGGACGGACGGACGGACGGAAGGACGGACGGACGGACGGACAGGTGAATTACTATATGCCTCCCGATCTATCGATACGGGGGCATAAAAAACAATAAAACTCACAAACTACATGTAGGTCGATCTACTTAATGTTTAATACAAATTCGCAAAATTTTGGCATCACGAAATTTCAAATTTTATAGTACAATTGTGTCATTGCCAGGCGTTTATATATAATTCATCGGAACCTTGGATTGCTTATCTGAGACAATGATGTACACAGTGGTCCTCAATTCCACCTCGTCGTCAAGGAATTTAATATTTAAATCACCCTTTCGCAGACATAACATTAACAAAACACCATATTGTCTGATTAAATGTTAAAGGCAACATGAGCAAACTACGATTGTCTTGAAATGAATTATAGAACATTTGCAATTTCGTTTTCGTGGACTTTTGATTATCATTTCTCACATCAACGAATACAGTTAAATTTTGTATGACGCAAAACAAAACAGACGGAATAACTTAGAAGAAACAGACACTGGAATTCAAGAATAGAACAGAATGGAAAATTTATTCTATTCTTTTCTATACTAGAATTCATGATAAATACAAAGAAAAATCTATGAAAACCCAATGAAAGTTTTACAATCTATGTCATATTACGTGGTAATTGGGTTGTGTGCAACACTGATCATTGTTGGAAATACGAAGCTGTCACAAACGACAGACAATCCAGGGCGAAGATATACCAGCAAAGTTATAAATTAGTCTACTTGATGTATACGATCAATGGCCAGTGTGAAATGTTCGTCGACGTACGGTTGATCAATTTCTATCCAGTCTAATGTGTGTCGTAATTAGTACGGGAAAGTGTCAGGATCAATTAAGTACCATTCCATGTCTATTGTTTACTATGTGATACAAAGTACCAATATTTAAAACACTATTATTGATCATCATAGAAAGTGAAACATAGTCATCCGATGGAATAATACAATTTAATTCAGCAATTGTGGACTTATGATAATAACTTAATGTATGAGAGAGTAACAGTGGATATTCGTGGAAAAGTTCGACAAAAGTTGAAAACTCATATAGAAAGGGGAACATAATTATCGGGGAAATGATGGATTTTAATTCAGCAATTGTGTTAATGCCACGTCAATCATAGCCTTTATTTGACAGACAGCTTTCATCGCGAGTGTATGAGCTATCGATAAGATAATAAACTTGTTAGGATAATAATACTGACTATTCGTAGAAAGCATTGACGAAAGTTGAATAAGTCATAGACAAACAACAAATGAAATCGAATTCAACAATTCAATTCAACTATGGACATGTGATAGTGAAGATTGGGAACCGAGCATATTCGAAGCAGAAAAGTTTTGAGATTGTTGAAAAATAACTTAATAAGTGTCCGGCACTTGTAGAGTAACTAAAATGTTGAAGAGTATATTTTTGTTCTCAACAATAGACGAAATCGAATATCATTTCTGAAAGTATCGGATAATACAACAAATTAACAGAAAGTCTTAAAATAACAGTGTGCAATAAATGAAATAGCAATTTTGAGGAATACCAGGGAATATTGAAAACGTCAAGAAGGTAACTAAGTGCCATGCAGTATATGCATTTCAAATTTTCGTGGAATATCTGGATGACCTAAGGCATTGGTCTGTGTAAGGGTATCAGTCTTTAAATTGTCTAATTACAAGTACCTTAGTGTGCCAATAATTATTGTTTCTAGTTTTGTACGTTGGACGGCATACGATGTAAGATCATGTTTGACGATATACGACATTTTACGTTAAGTCCAATTCCGTTGTCCGATGTGTCACAACCTAAACATCGATTGTTTGAAAAGAAAGAACCGATAACCATGGTTACTAAGAACGTTAGCGGAGGACCGACAGAATCTGCCGGTATCAAAGGTGACGCCAACGATCGCAACACGCCAATAACAAAAATAAGTAAAGATAAAAATGGTAAAAGTAAAGGGTTGACTCGGAAGGACTTCTTGATTACCGAATTAACTAACATGTCAAAACAATCAATGCTCGATACTTACAATTTGAATGTAAGATTGGACGTAAAACCGAAATTTTATCAACAATTTGCCAGAAATAAAAGACCTTCGTGTAAATATATGTTTCCGTATTTAGCTCTTAACAAACGAGCTGAAGATTGCTGGAGAACGTCACCGAGTAGGAAGAGAATCGTCGACCCGATTCGTCGATCTCGCACCAACATTCCTACCAAAGAAAACTTGACCTTTGGAAATGATACGAAGAGTCTAAGGTCAAGATTCAGCCGATGGCGACAATCAAATCAGGGACAAATCACAAAATCTGCAAACTGTGGTACTGAGTTACGTACTGAGTTACGTAGTGAGCTAGCAAAGAGGTTAAGTAGAGATATACAGGGGGAGGTAAGTGATGACGATACTGAAGATGATAATTACAGTGATGTAAGTTATGAGAGTTGTTATACAAAGAATCCTAAATTTACTGAACATAATAAATATGGAAGATCAAGTGGCTACAGTCAGGAAGTCGCTAGATGTGACGATAGTGATGACAACCTAACGATAGCAGCAACTAGTTATGACTCGATGAGAAGACTTGATACTGAATTCAGTGTAGAAAAAGATGTTGCACCTAACAATGTGGGGTATGCATCAGTGACTAGTTTAGATCGGTTCTGGAGAACAGGGGGCGCTGCAATCACTGAGAGAGATCTATGTGACGTCAATAATTTAATCAACCGTAATAATGATGAGTTATATGTACGTTTGGACAGAAATTATGCTGTTGGCAAGTACTCACAGGGGAACAGATTGCTACCAGATGATGGAAGGAACATTGTTGAATCGAACATGAATGATAGACACCATATAAGGTTATATACCAACGAAATATCGACAAGTCTGTTAGACAAAGTGGTACCAGTCCTGGATGCCACCAAACCATTGCGCAAGAAGAACGACAACGCAGCTTGTAGGAGACAGCTGAAACTCAACAAATCTAGAGCGATTAGAAGACGATCTGATCACTCACCGAATGTTCATGTGATGTCACAAAAACCGGATCCAATAGCACAAACGGAAGACTCTATCGCGTCAACATCGTGTTCCATAAACGATTCCGTGTTGAATTATAGACATAAACGAATACCTCAACAGAAGTCAAACAACCAAGTCGTGTCGGATTATGTGAGAAAATTGCCAACAAAAGCAACAATTACTTCAGTCAGTGCAGCTCGTAAGATGTCAGGCAATATGGTTGTAGATTTTGAATCTGTTCGAATAGCTTCACATTTCCACCGCCTTCAAAAACATGCAAATGTTGTTGGAACTGAGTTAGGGTATAAGGCAAGTCCTACAAAATATTCCAAATGTTGGAGCCCAATGAAAGGCACGGTGCCGGTATTAGACGAACGTGGATTTAAGTCTACAATTACAGGATGTGCTGTTAAATCATAGCAGTAGAATATACGTTACCCGGTAATACATATACATGATGTAGAAAAAACGTTCACAAAGTTTCATTTACATGTAATAAACCCCCTATCGGTTTTCAAAAGGGGACTATACGTTTGCCCTCCGTCAGTCTGTCTGTATGTCGATACAATATGGATCATGTCATAGCTCAAACAGTTTTCAAGCTATGTTTATGAAACTTGATGAATATAGACAAATGAGGAGATTATACGCGTCAGTTTTGTTTGATTTGAATAAAATTGCGGTTGCCATAGCAACATACACACTGAAAACCAGGTAGGAGACTTCTGTATTGCTTGCACTTCCTAATTAATTGTTTATTATAGGTGTTCATGTTGTAATTTTTCGGGATAATTAACAAAAAATGATATAGAAATTTATTTATACAATTACATGACAATTTATTGTTCGACTTTACAAAACTGTACTATAATCCTTTTGATGAAAAAGTATATGTACTGTATCTATTGCTAAGATGTATAGATTTTACAAAAACAAAAATCCTTTTTTCAATTTGTTTTATTCTATTTTCAATGATACAGCTACCTTCCATGTACCAGAGTCTTACTTAATTTGTTCCAGGATTCTAACATACGTGTATTTAACAACTTCATTGATTGACATTAATATGATTAAAGGTGTTATAATCAATAGTCTTGTCTTTGATACATGATACTGGTAATTCCTGATACGTTACTTGTACTGCACAATTACATACTGTTTTGTGGTCCAAATTTTGCGAATTGGAAAATCTTAAAGAAGTTTACAAGCCATAAATGTTAAAAAATTTTAATACTTCACTTTAATACTTTATGTAGTCCATGTTCTTACTGTCATTGTTTAAGTTCAAAAACAACAAATACTGTAAAATAATTTAAATTCGTTTGAACAAAATTTCGTGGTTTTGGTATAAAAGAGCATTTTGATGGGATCTTAACTTGTGGATTTTGCATTTCTGGTAATACATTTTGTAAATACAAGGGTCAAAATTAGTGTTTGATGGGATTTGATTTCATGGTTAAAGGTGAACCACAAAATCTAATCCCCCACAAAAATTAATGATTTTACAGTAAAACGAAAAATCAATCCCTAGTAAATATGTGATTTTACAATACATGAATGCTGACATTGTATTTGTATGTACGTAATTCCTGTTTATTTATATATCTTACATAATGGCAGGGGGATGTAATAGTATTGGTGTCTTGTTTCTGTATCCTAAGCAAAGCGCTACGTAGCACTTTCCACAGGAGGCAACCTATGCCTTTTATATTGAATTGAATGAGAGGTAACTGAACGAAGGCCCTCAGTAGGGCTATGCTTAGGAAACGGACACCAGGCCTAGATCTGTCCAAGCATCTCAGTCTGAGTGGTGAAAAATCAGCACAGTTGCTGAGAGGTATCCTGTATTTGGTGGAAAGCTGACACCTCATTTCAGACAGGCATAAGTTTCATAGACATGGGTATAGAAATAAAATACTAGCGGCTATCTTCATATTCAAATGACAACTTGGATTTGATGCCTATCGTGACCTCTCAGTAACATGGTAAGCTACACTAATGTTTAAAGTTTAGAATCCTGACATTACTACACTATTCTGTTAATGTTAACTACCCATTCCAGTTACTGTATCAACTCAGGGCCAACAACTTCAAGAGCTACACTAACTAGTATGCTAAATTCCAAAAAAAGTAAGCTAAACCAGTACCATTTTCAACTTGAAACTCCAAATTCCCATTCCAGCGGATACTGGAGCCAGTCTAGGCGTATACTCAAATCACCGAAAACCAGTAAAAAATGTCCCGAATGGAACAAGCCAAGGCTCTTAAATGGTCAATGTAAATAAGTGCAAGAATAAATATTGTTCATGGTTTACAGTTTATTCAAAAATATACAAAAAAAGTCATAAATATTTCACAAGTATTAAAATTACAGAACAAAATCAGCTTAAGTTACAGCAATGTCTATACATAACATGTGCACACTGGACAATAGTTAAATATACATGTAGATAAAGCCAGCAAACATTACATCCGTTTGTTTGTGATATATAATATTGTATGTACTGCTCAAAATTCAATTAGGGTCAATAAAACAAATAATCAATAAGCCAAATGGCTCAGTATGAAATAACATGGACATGTCTAGTCTCATTTTTATTATTTCTATTATGAAAATACACAAATCTCTAAAATTTGGATACTATTCTAATAACAGATGCTTCAATGCAGCTGAATAATCAGAATGAGGCTGTGCTTATCAGATCACGTCAAATTTTGAAGCAATCTCTATTATTCTTTTACAAGATTTCAGATATAACATCATGTGTTTTGAAAATTTTATCTGTCGTTTTTTTTTTCAAAATCATAAAAACCTGCAAGGAAAGTTTGATGACCCTTATCAAAGTTTGAGAAGTGCATATGATAGTACACAAGTAGCAATTTCCATTAATGTATCTGTATTATACAATCAGTGTTGATAACATAGCAAGAAAATCAGATTACAACCTTGCTAACACTATGCAAGAGTTTATCCAATACAAGATAGGTGGATGACACCATACAAGGTGCCTCTCATACTACTGTAAAATCATTAATTTCCATGAGGGATTAAATTTCCTGGATTTTGTCGTTCACCTTTAACAACGAAATCAAATCCCATTAAACACTAATTTAAGCCCTTGTAATTATCATCTGAAATGCAAAATTCACGAATTAAAGGTACCATCAAAATGGTATTTTTTTACCCAAACCACAAAATTTTGTCCAATCAAAATTAAATGATTATACAGTATATGTAACCATAACAACCAAATGCCACAAGAAAATGTTTGATCTCATATGAAATTATCATATAATAAAAGTATATAACAATTAACTTTGACAACAGAGTCAATTTATAAAGCATATTTTTCACAACCATTCTTATTTGAGAATATTTGTATTGCTTTTATTACAAGTTATTAACAAGTGAAAATAGCAAATAAACAGGTTATATGTTGATGGCATGTTTAGTACACAAATACATTTTCATATGGATCCCCAAAATATTTTGATTAATTCAACACAATTTTGGCAACAAAAGTCATAGAACAGGACAATGGTATCAAACACCTACACTTTGAATCCTGAAAAGCACATGGTCACAAACATTTTGTAGTTCAATTTTGAACCCTGAGCCATGAACTTTCAGACGAGTCTATTTGGGCGGGTAACCCTTGTTTTATTCAATAGTCATTATTTAAAGATTATGCTACTTATACTTATTACTACTGTTTGTGATTGATCGATTTCCGGTTTATCGGCGAATGGATTAAACTTTAAAAGTGCAGTCACGGCTCAATGCTCGAAATCGAACTATAGTATGGCACCAGATGTTTTGGTGGAAGTTAAATCCAGTTTTCCAGATTAATACAAAAATGCCAACACTCATGAAAAAGAGGTACAAAAATAATAATAAATGATAAAACCAGAATGACATCAATCAATGAGTTATCCAAATATATGTTTCAAGAGTAATACCAGTCTTTGAAATAATATCTTATAATATGCAAATAACACTACAAGTACACAAATACAAAATTGTATGTCTCCCATAAAGGGCCATAACTCTGACAAAAACCATCTAATATAGGAATTTCTGACAACATGCACGATTAGGCTTGGTACATAGTAATCACGTGAAGATTCATTGAAATCCCAGCAATGGTCAAGAAGAGCAAGACATTAGTGAAGACAAAGGAATGACATCAAAATAGACATCCAGCATAAAATCAATAAGTCTCCCTAACCCCACACAGTATGATGGAGATCTAATAACAACAACCTAAGCCCATAAACTGGCAAACATAAGACTGGTCCGCTGAACATAGTTTAACTGATCAAAAATAAATAAATTATTTGGTGATTTAATAATGATAATATAGGGAAGCATGTGTACATTAAATAAATGCATTATGGTACATGGTTACAGAGCAGAGATATTCACCTGATCCTAACCTTTCATAAAAAAGCTCCCAAATTTTCGACAGTTGACTTCAGCTGTTCAGCCACTCAACCACCCTTTGACATTACAACTGCATAAGTACTTCCTTGAGCAAATCATGCAGTATCGGTCCCTTAGATTTGTGTTCGTATTACACATTGAGCATCTTGTGACACTCCCCTCTCATAAAAACATTCTACCACGGTTATCAATACTGACAATATATCAGCTGTAAAATTATGTTTATTGAAGGTCAAGGGTCATGTCAAAATCTCTGCACTATATGATTTAGGAAACAGTATTAATACAGTGATGATGTATAACAGATAATGAATGAAATAATATAGTTTCAACAATCACACATTAAATATGTCAGTTAACAAATCATTTTGCATAGGTATATATGACTATAACATATAGCTTGGAGAATTTGACCTGACTTGACCTTTATGCATTAATATATTACAAGATTCAAAGGTCAGGGTTGTGTCAAATTTGCCAAGCTATACCATCAGGTAATTAGTAAGTTATACAATGTTTTCAGTCGTTCCAATAATCCAAGAGGGAAAAGCAAAGGGTTGCCATGAAAAACGAAGAATGAAATTCCATGATAATTCCCTGATTTTTACCTGAATTAAGTGTTTGCAACTCAGATACATCTGAAAATGGGAGTTTTCCTGGTCCCAATCTCCCAAAACATCTCAATTTGAGATAAATCTCTTCTCAAAAATTGCCATGTATGATTTGGATAATTTCCAAGAGAGGATGGACTCATAATTTGCATCAAGAATAGCAGACGTTATTCTTTGTTTATTTCAGTATATTTTGAAGAGTTCTAACGTCAGATCTATTTTAAAATCAGACTCTGATTTGGACAAAATCTCAATTTGAGATGAGATTTCTGCTTGAGATGCTTCGGGAGATCAGGACCTGTTTTCCAGAGTCTGTGGAAAACCAGAGGTAAGTTTTTAAAATGTCTACATTTCTGTAGTTACGATTGGTGCAATAATAATGTAATCAAAACATATAAACAGGAACTATTTTGTCAGGAAGGGGTTTTGTCCCTTCACTTAATAGCAACATCTTGTAATCAATCATTCTGTAGTGAACAACATACAAATGAAAAATCACAAAAAAGGTTTGATGCAGCATACAAAAGAAACTATATGAAGTTAAATTAGAACACAAATATAAGTATCAAGTATTTAGTAAATATTAAGATTTTAGTTAAATTAGGACAAACAAGAGCTGTCTCCATAGGACGACACATGCCCCCGTGCATGCTTTGATAGTAACGTAACGTTAAGATATCAGCACCGTCACAGATGTGTCATAATATATTGGGCAAATGTGATATTGACATATTTTTCTTTGTGTAAAGGGCCATAACTCTTAAGCGTGTAGGTCAATTTGAAATCTTGTTATCTAACATGACCTAGATCTTATGGCCGTACACCTTTTCATGTTTCAAAAGGTTTGACGAAGATCCGATGACAAATGCTTGAGTTATTGAGCGGAAACGGGAAGAAACACCATTTTTCTATGTGTGAAGGCCCGCAACTCTGAAGTGTCTTGGTAAATTTGAACGGTTACCGAACCTGACCGAGATCTTATGGCCTTACACCTTTTCATGAAGTTTGGCGAAGATCAGATGATAAATGCTTGAGTTATTGAGCGGAAACCAAAAAAAAACGCCATTTTCCTACGTGTCAAGGGCCGTAACTCTAAAGTGGCTACGTCAATTTGACTGGTTATCAAACCTGACCTAGATCTCATAGCCTTTCACATTTTCATGAGGTTTGGTGAAGATCCAATGACAAATGCTTAAGTTATTGAGCGGAAACCAAAAAAACCGCCATTTTTCTATGTGTCAAGGGCCGTAACTCTAAAACGGCTAGGTCAATTTGACTGGTTATCGAACTTGACCTAGATCTCGTAGCCTTACACATTTTCATGAGGTTTGGTGAAGATCCGATGACAAATGCTTGAGTTATTGAGCGGAAACCAAAAAAACCGCCATTTTTCTATGTGTCAAGGGCCGTAACTCTAAAGTGGCTACGTCAATTTGACTGGTTATCAAACCTGACCTAGATCTCGTAGCCTTTCACATTTTCATGAGGTTTGGTGAAGATCCAATGACAAATGCTTGAGTTATTGAGCGGAAACAAAAAAAAACGCCATTTTTCTATGTGTCAAGGGCCGTAACTCTGAAGCGGCTAGGTCAATTTGACTGTTTATCGAACTTGACCTAGATCTCATGGCCTTACACATTTTCATGAAGTTTGGTGAAGATCGGATAAACACTGCTTGAATTATTGAGCGAAAACGAATCCGGACGGACGGACGTACTCATGAGACGGTATTTGTGGGTTTTTCTTTTGTTCTTTCTTTTGTTTGGTTGCAACCCACAAGTAGCATTTTGCACCCCACAAGTGACGGAATGAATGGAATCTTAAAATAGCCTATTGTTCCACACCCCACAACTACCGGTGCATTCGTACGGACGGACGGACTGACGGACGGACGGACGGACTGACGGACGGACGGACGGTGCGATTTTAATATGCCCCCGAACCATCGGTTCCGGGGGCATAAAAATCTCTCAATGACATCCAAAAAGCTAGCGAATAAATGTCAATTTGTAATTTGTTAATCAATAAGGAAACACAGTGTGTATTGGCAAGCATTAATGTTATCACTGGACCAGATAATGAAATAACAAAAGTTGAGAGAAAATACATCAAAACACAATATGGCAAATCAGAGCATACTGTAAAATCATTAATTTTCGTGGGGGATTAAATTTCGTGGATTTCATGGTTAACTTCAACCACAAACTTTAATCCCAACAAACATTGATTTTGACCCTTGTTTTGTTACCTGAAATGCAAAATCCACTAATTCAAGTTCCAACGAAATTGTCTTTTTAACCAAATCCACGAAATTTCGTCCCAACGAAATTAAATGATTTTACAGTATATAACACAATCTATACATGTTTGTTGCTATCAAAGTCTACAGTATAAGTTATGACAGGAATGAAAAGATACTAGGATGAATATTTCATAATAAAATATAACAGTTTTCAACACAAAATATATGTCTCGCCAAATGCTTTAATAGCTCCAACAAAAATCATCCGGCATAAGTTCTGGACAATTTAAGAGGGTAGAACAAAATTGATCTCATGTAAGAGTTAGGCCGCAAACTTTATTCTGTTATAACTAAGATTCAATATAGTCTAGAACTAGAAGAATAGATTCTGTATACAGATTGCAGTAGAACGAAACATATAACACAACCCAAGGCGAGAATACTGATTACAAGCTGTAAATAGTATCAATTTGTTCCTTTGGTGCAACAAGTTAGTATCTCTCTTTATAGTATTGGTTGTATCTCAATAAATACTAAATATAAAGAAACAACACTGTTGCAGCAAAGAAACAAATTGGTAAAAGGGTATAATTTAGTCATACAATTGAATTAGGCCGTTACAGCTGAAACATTTCTTATAACATGTTTTCACTTAATCTGAGTATAATAACAATATTATTGTAAATAGTAAAAAAATAATTGTATAAAAAATGTTAAGATGAGAATTATAACTCATTATCAAAATAAATCTTAATACAATAGAAAATATGCCCTACAAGTTAACAGACAAATTAAGTAAAATGCTTCTGAACTTATTCAATATTTGGTGGTCATTAATTTGCTTAATCTGCAAACATGCACCAAGCTCATCCTTCACAAGCATCTATTCAACACCAGAGATGATTGTACAACATGAGTACAAGAAAATGACCTAATGGACTATCTCCCTGCAGCTGTACAGAAAAGATGTAATACAGGGGAGGTAAATCTTTGATACAGCAGAGGTGAATCTTGCGTGCAAAAATGTTAAGGTGGTATAATCTTTTGCCATGTCAAAAAGGCTTCCCATGGGTTAAACAACAGCAAGATAGACCTAACACAACACTGGAGACTAATGTACACAGAATGCATTCTGACATTCAGCAAATGTTTTCCAGGTAGCTCGATCCACCTTAAAATATGCAACATACAATGTCATGGTAGTCGTCTTCATCACAACCTTTAAGTTTGGCAATGGTTTATCCATCAGACAAGTAAAACAACAACGCAACATATTCCTTGCATGATCATCTATAAAAAGGTAAAGTGTTTGTTTATTATAGTGTCACCCCTATTGAAAGGGCCAGCCAATTTGACTTATGAGACCCTATTTTTCGTGCGCACAGAACCTCCCGAATCCCTTCTCATATTGCCGGGCCCCTCGCAGAGATGGGCCTACGGTAACCATTCTTTAACTAGCCTGCAGGTCACCAACCGGTCGCATTAGTTCTAACCCAGCTTCCGTCGGGATTCAAACCTTTGACCTTCCGCTCCGGAGGCAGACGCCCTAACCACTAGGCCACGGTGGCGCTATATGTGTTTGTTACAAATTTCATAGATTAGTTCATAAATTTAACAATGAAATCAAATCCCTAATGATCATTTTCATAGCAAAATAACATTTAATTAGCAAAATTCCATTAACTTTCCTCACCTTTAAATCAAGGTGATTTTACAGCAATAAAAGTGCAAGTTTTTGTTTCTAAACAATTGATAAAACACACATGCAATAAATGAAATATCTTTGGTACAGCAACAATTCCCAGACTACATGACAACATTTAACTACTGTAACTTGTGGGGAGCGGTGGCCTAGAGATAGGGCGCGCGGTTCGGGATCGAGAGGTCCCGGGTTCGATCCCCCTCTGGACCACTGGTTAATTTCTCTGAGTAAGACCCACAGCTCCACTCCACCATGGTGTTAAATGGTACCTGTGAGGGCAGTGTCTATTCCTGGGCGCCGCAGATCGATGTTGGCTGCCACACCACAGGAAAGAACTAGTCTCCCCAGGGAGACACGGTTGTAGGTTTCCATATGTAGCCCAATGATCAGGGGAAGCTGAAATGTCAAAGGGTGCTTGAGGGGCCTAACAGCTGAAAAGAGCCCTAGAAAATTGGTAACTTAACTTTTTTTTTTAACTTGTAGCTTCAACAACTAACATGTAAAACATGTACTGTGCAGTAACACAATACATATAACCTTAATTCTTAACACAGAGGTTTTAATTAACTGTATAATCATTAATCAATGGGGAATGTTTGTAGCCTTGTCTAACATATTGTCTGCGCATTTACCAACCAAACATCGTTACCAAAACGCAACATTGCATTATGCTGAGTTTGACAACAGTATACTCCAAACAATTTACTTTTTCCTCAACCATAGGTCACAACCCTTATCGAGGCAGGGTCCTATCCAGAAGCCAAAAAGCACAGAGGCAAATCATTTGTAGAGTCTTTTGAGGCATTTTTTTCTTAAAAACATGCATATTTTGGTAAATCTGATGTGCCGATGGGCCTGCAAGGAATACAGGATTTGCATGAAATTTAACAATTACCACACTAAGCCATATTTTGTTGGTGATTTAGCTTAGTGTTAATAGTATGCCTCATAAAAATTCTTAAGACTTCACATTAAGAATGTAAATATAGAAGGATCAAGGATCAGTTAAACTGTACATGTTATAAAGCTAATGCTACATATATTATAAACACAGTATCTAACTATCACCCAACTTTAGCCCCAACCATTGCTAACAATACTATTACAATATCCATAAAATCTACATTCTCCAATGCCAACAATTGCATAGACACAAAATGTAATGCTGTTTTAATATCATACGAGTTACAACAAGAATGGTGTTTACACAAAAATGAATGTCTCCAACAAAGGACCATAACTCTGGCAAAACTCATCCAGCCTAATATTCCAGACAATATGCTTAACAAGACTTGGTACCAAGTGTATAGAGCTATATTTTAACAGTCATTCAATGCAAAAATAATTACTTACATCGTTTTTAGTATGGTACTAGACTACCTTAATTGCAAATTAAAACTTTGGATGGGCTCCGTGTACTTTGATTCAATCCTTGAAAATAGACGATACTTATAGTTTCATAGGGTGCTCTAGAACACTTTCGTATGAAAATGGACAGTTTGCATGTCCAATAAATCACAGTGAGAGTTTCTGTTAAACTGAGTGAAAAATGATCTAATGGATACGAAAGCATAATTGTTTTTGAAACTTTTTTAAAAAAAATCTTCTGATATAGCTCTATACACTTTAAGTTTCATTGAAATTGGACCAACAATTAAGGAGAACAAACAAATTGACATAACAATATTATAGTATGGAAGAGTTATCAAACAGATACAATCTGTGATCATGTAGTGCATATAAAATTAATCTGACCGTTTAGAAATTAATTCAATGATATGAGAGGGTTAAAAACAACAATTTCACTCAAATAGGATGTGCCTGCACTTTTTGCAAATTTTCAGTACCAGTATCTTATGAATGTGAATGAAGCAGATGTTCTTGAGATCAAATGCAATAAACCTATAGAGGATATTTGTATTTTTCCATGTATGATCGGCTGATAATTCACCGAGTGAGCAGCTGATGTAATATTTTCACGAGTGACGTAGCTGCGGGGAAATTTGTTTAAAAAAATAGTCTGTTTGTGTGAAATTATGAACTGTGAAATTATGAACAGTGAAATTATCAGGGAATAATCCACCTTTATTCCGCCGTAAACCATCGATAAGCATTAAATAAAGAAAGTTCACTCTTTACTCTATGGAAACATCCTGTCACATCTACCTAATGATTACTCTCAATACATTCGGACTGGCAGTAGCTGCATGTTCGTACATAGGCATAACTCAGAGATGATATAATGTATAAGAATATAATGCTCATAGTTGTGTAGACAGTAATTCATGTATTATGCTTCCTGAAAAAGTTAACCAATACAGATATGGCTGTTGGTATAACAAAAGTCGCCAATACACGATTGGTTTTTGTAACACCTGTGTAGTGGTTGTTACAACTATGGTGGTTGTTACAAACTACTGGTTGTTACATATGTGGTGCTTGTTACAAACTATCAGAATAGAAAGGGTTGTTACAGTACTGGCATGATTATTGTAACAAGTTACAAGTTTGGCTATTGTTACAACACAAGTTGACAGTACAGATATGGCTGTTGTTACAACATACAGGGTTTATATATGACTATATGAGACAGATCTAGATACCAGTTACATCATACATATACAGGTTTGTCGGTTCCATTTGGTAAATTCCATACACAATCAAACTGTAAAAGAAAATAGAATCATCCATGTAATCACGGGAATTTTTTTAGTCTCACGAGTCTCTTACATTTTACTGTACGCCAGAGGTCATTAGCAAATTAGGCATGGAAGCAAATGCCTCAGTCCAATGCAAAGAATCTGTATTGACAACATATATAATCCATGTTAGACTGATTATTTGTTAAGCGGTTTTGCAGTAACTGAAAACTGACTTAAGTAGCTCAGCAATCCACATTTGACAACCAGACATGGCCGCTACAATAACAATTGAGTCATTCCGAATGTTGCCGTTCATACTTAAAATAAACATACCCAGACTATGTGTATATCAAAATATCGTACTCGATAAACAGCAAATATTCAAGGCATAATAATATGGAATATACTTCATAATTCTGACTATTATTGATGGATGAATACTTACATCTGGAAAGCTATCATTAGAATGGGTTGATCCGGGAGCATAACTATAACTGGATCCTGTCATGGGGAAGAAGTCAGGTTGTACAACAGATCTAGGACTTATCTGTAAACATAAAACATAGGGATACATGTAGCATATATACAACATATAGAAATATCGAATACTAAACATTTGGACATTTTTATACTACTTGTCAGTTGTATTTTTCTAACACCGACACAAAATGTTTGAAACATATTTTCCACTTTGGTATGCTCAAGTCTTATTTAAAAATTATGAACAAACTCAATATAACTTTTATCAATACTGTAAAATCATTTAATTTCAATAGGACAAAACTTTGTGCTTTATGCACCATAAAAATTGAAACCATTGCAGCGGTTTTGAAATATTTTTTTTTTAAAAAAATACTTGATATTTTTAAGGTTTTCTAGAGTCAATCACCCTTAACATACAAACACACTTACTTTTTTCTCTATTACATTTGTAAAGTTGACATTTCTAAAAAGTCTCATATTCTGCAGTGAATATAAATCTACGAGACGTTTTTGGGGACTCTTCATTAATAACTGAAATATAGAAAGTACATGATAGAGTTAAATGCTCAAAATACAATTAACTAAACTTTAAATTATATCAACAGAATTAGAAGTTCTGTATGAATACACAATGAAATCATTTCTCAAAATCCTGAACAATTTTACCAATGCATCAGAATAAATTAACCCGGTACTCAACCTTTATGCATGAATACATTTACTACAAGCTTGTAAGGTGTAATACATACACAAATCAAAAGGGTTAATATTGCAAGATTTGATCGCAGAAATTGTCAAAAATTTGATATTGATTAAGCGCAAAAATCTTGTAATATGTTCATGCATAAATGTTAGGATTACGCTAATATCTCTGCACTATAGATATATAGGATCCGTCAGGAATTGTCTCTGGGAGATCACATTTTTAGTCCAGAAAACACAAGTAATAATTTGTTTTCGTGACAAGTTTAAGAAATGTTGACCTCTAAGACAACGAATGACAGATTCTTTTTATCCCATTACCATAGTTACTGAGTCAAAAAATGTCAGAAATCACAAATTTAATATGGCAATGTTTCATTTTTCGCGGTGAAAAACTGGTGACATCACAATTTGTTATCACATGTGTTGTAGAAAATTGTTCATCATTTGTTATCACATGGAATATCATGTTGATTATGTGATCAATAAAGTACTTACTTTATTTACAACATCCTGTGAATCATCAGATACACAGTTAGGACATAGATAATCTGAATCTAACACACGTTGTGCCATCTCTATATGATCCTTAGCTCCGTCTACTGGGTACTGAAATAGTATAAATCGGTGTATAATATGGTGATATCAGTACATGTAATTAGCAATCAAATAAATAGCATGGTGGTACACAGATAAGCATTTAGACTGTTATTTAGTTAATTTCTATTAAGACTGGTTCACATGAAGCACCTATAAGAATAAATCACTTTCAAGAAAGATTCATTTCTAGGACTGATTCTATATTAAGCTCAATTCACTATTAAGGCCAATTCATTTTTAAGTCAGATTCCCTTTTGAGACTGGTTCAATCGTCTTTGTTTTGTTTTTTGTGTGAAACTTCACAGTATTCAACAGCAAATTTATCCCGCTAAACCCCAGGTTCTCAACAGATTCTTACCTTCCCTACGAGCATGGCATACATCAAAATACCCAGTGACCACCAATCAGCAGTATGACCGTATGGATACACAGCTAAAATCTCCGGTGCTGTAAAATATACAGGAATGACACATTCAATGAAGGAAATGTTAGATCATATAATTTTTGCAGATATTAAATTGAATGGATTTTATGGGGATGCAAGGTTGTTTATAACAAGAAATTAACGGGAGATTACTTTTTCCATGACTTGGACATTTATTGATTGGGATGGTTTGATTTGTAAGTAGAATTCATTCATAAAACTTATGAACATTATTCTGCTACAGACAACGTTGATTTAACGGTATATTGATATACAATATAAAACTTGTGAATTTGTTCTTGTATCGAAGATTTTCCATGAAATGTGTTTGGGTGGCAGAAACCATTAACATAACTTTAACAGTTCTTCTTGGGTGCTTATTTTCATGAAAATCGGAACATGTCATGTTACCAAACTGAAGATGAAACAGCTGATTTTATCAAAAGTAAAGACTAATTTAGGACAATTTTTTCTTGTTTCCTCAAAATATCAATTTTGTAATTATGAATATGACCTTCTCATACTAAGCCAGCAATATGCTTACCCATATATTGCAAGGTACCACAAACTGTGCGTGTTTTTTCTCCTCTAGCTAACCATTTAGCCAATCCAAAATCTGTTAATTGTAAATGACCTGTGGAATAAATCATACACACATATCAAACATTATACATGAATTTATTCTTAAGTTATAGTCAAGTTGACAATAAGGTAGGAAGCTCTTAATATTTTAATGCTATCACTTCAAAATAACAATTTACAAACAAATAGAATTTGATGCATTGTAACAATAATGTTAATTTATACATACCTTCCATGTCAAACAGTAAGTTTTCCATCTGAAAATACATAAACGCTGGTGTAAGTATTTTGTATATAATAACACCATTTTACAGGGTTTTTTTTACAAACTTTGTGACATCAAGACGTCCAGTACAAATTCAATATGTCTCACCCACAATATGTGAAAGTAATATTGTTACTTAATAACAAATCAAGTGTTTTAGTCTTGGAAATGCATAAGTCATATTTTTATCGACATATAGTACATAATTATAGAAAATCCCATAGAAGCTGTGCCCCTTGTAAAACCCTTGAAGAAATACATGAGACACTTTATATCCGTCTGCAAAATTATTCCTTTGTGTATTATGTTTTTAAAATGCCATTGCTTTAAGTATATTGATTATGTCGTTCACATGTATAATGATACGCTGGCTCCTATGGTGTGTCTATATCGGATTAAGTGTTTAAATCCTTTCACTGACACTCTTTTATGAATTTTTCAACTTATATTGTGAGACATCATAGGGGCCAAAATATCAAATATCATTGTTTTCTTGGCTTAGTTATTTTTCTAGTTCATTGTTCATTGTTGAGGATCTTATGGAAGATTGATTGTTTAGTATATTGTCAAATAAGTTTCCTCGTAAAATAAAGTCTTTATTATTATTATTATTATTATTATTATTACACCAGACATACCTTCATATCCCTGTATATCACCCCTGATTTATGTAAGTAATCTGTAACATAAACAGGACACATATTCACACATATTCAATCAACAATACAATGTTTAAACCTATTTTTTATCATAAAGAATTTGTAATAATGGGAATAACCAATCCGAAACATTGAAGACATTCCCATTTTTACCACAAGTGCATAGTCCTAAAAACTGATTTTCATTTTTTTTTCATTTGGTTCATACATCATACTAGTATTCTTTTCATTTGAAGAACAACAACACCAGCTCCAAGTTATGTGCACCAGTTTTTTATCAATTCACAATGAACATACATAATAAAACCCATGCCAAAGATGAAATTCCACCATTTTATATTTTGTGAAAAAACCCACCCTGTATATGACAATTTAGTTCATTTTTAGTTGCATTAATAAATGTACTTACCAAGCACCATGGCTAATTCAGCGACATATATCTTCACTATTCTTTCAGGAAAATATCCATGAAATGTCCACAGTGTAAACATGTCACCAAATGGAATGTATTCTAAAACTGAAATATCAGGAGTATAATCATAAGGGTTGATACTAACTATTTTTAGAAACTGGTCAAGCAGTAAAAAAGTTTTAAAAAACAGCTACTGGTTCTTCATGATTTTCACAGGCCCTTCATGATTTTCACTGGCCCTGGGCCAAGTGTTAGTGCCATGCCCAGAATCAGAAGCACTTAGTCTTGTAAGAATGCTTTAAAGTGTGAAACTTTTTATAATACTTCCATCATAGCCTCATGACTAGCACATAACCTTTCCAACAAACATGGTGAACATGCTAATGTGAGAATCGTATACATATTTTTGTCCTTTCAACTTTATTACTTTTTGGCTAAGGACGTAGTCCACACATGCAACACTCAACGAAATTACACTCCTAATGAAATCTGACAGGCATAGGTTCATTTAATTCCCGAGAGATAAATTATAACATTTATCGGGCTAAAGGATCAAATGAAACTCATTAATTTCATAGTGAAAAAAAAGCTAATTAGTGAAGAGAGAAAAGAAACACAATAACTAACATGGCATGATACATGATAATCTTGTACATTTCAAATAGAAACATTAAAATCCATAGAACAAGTATATTACCTATATATAAATGTTTGCGTGACTGCCAGTACTCGTGACATTTGACAACAAATGGATGATCCCCGAGAATAGACTGCAATATACACAAGATAAATCATTTAACAAGGCATTTACACAAACACATCACCTGTCAAAATAGACAAGATTACAACAACTAAGCAATGAAAACATCAAACATGGATAAAAAATGAAATATATAGCAATTAGTTCAATAGATTGTATAACGATTAAAGGGTGGCTTCAACCTTTGATTTTCTGTGATTTACAAACAAAATAATTAATACAAATTATAGGTGGTATTTGTGATGACCACACCAATATGAATATAATGTAATTTACAGTATTTTAGTACGGTTTTGGTCAACCAGATTTTGTTTTCTGGTCGAGACATTTTCATGAAGTGTTATGTTATGGTGGTATACCTGTATTGCAGCTTCATCTTTACACTGCTGTATTGCACTTTCAACAATGATCTGCTTCTTGTCTAGCATCTAGAAATAATAAACACAAAATCAGAATAACAGGGGTTCCATAAGGGACTGATTATCAACATTTGGATCAAGGACACGGTAATGAGTTTTTTCCTTCCATATTAGGTTTTTTGACTTCAGTCATCTAGGAAACAGAGTTCAACAGACTGACAGTGGTGCAATACACTATCTATTTCTGAGCAGGTATCTCTTTTTTTTAAACATGCTTCAAGTCTTGGTGTACAGCACAGACACACTTAACGCTACCTCTGAGTTTCCAACCAGTTCAAAGCGTAGTCAGTAGTGCCTAAAAATAAGCCCTTGGATCTTAAATGTGCCCAATGTACAACACAGATTCACATAAATTGATAAAATACATATATCACTGCATTTCCAACTAGTTCATCTCTAGTCAGAGAGGAAGCACAGAAAAATGTTTCAGATATGACGTAGTGTCCTTTCCAACATTTAAACAACAAACCTCTCTTGGCCACATTTTTATTAAGTTATAAAACAGGTTAACATCTCACCTTCATTGCATAATACTGTTTATCATCCTCTCTTCTCACTTTAACAACATTACCGAATGCACCTTTAGCAATAACATCAATAATCTGTAATATAGTACATGTAGAACAAATCTATTGGTAATCTTATTCAGTGGTTTATAAATAATACTAGTAACTATATTGTAAAAAATCGGTTTTAAAGTTTTTGGTTTATTCATATATCGTTGTTTTGATACTTTGACAGTATTTTGAGTATGGTTAAACCGTTTAATTTGAAATATTGTCAGATTGCCCATTATAGTTTTTTGCCATGCCCACTTTACTTTGAATTTTTAGCAGACTCTCGAAAATCGTATGCCAAGTCTATGTGTGAGATTTTGGGGTCGGGAAAGATAATAATTAAATAACAATGACCAAAGTAACTGAGTACTTAGGCAATTCTTTTTAAATAACAACGTCTTAGAAATAGAGAAACTAGTTTCACAATGTGACATTCAACCAGAAATAAATTGATATAAACTTCAAACCTACATCAAAATCTGTATCTTCATCTTTGTTTTTCACAGGAAAGTCAGGTAAGAATAGAGCTTCCACCAGTGGGACGGCAGATTGTGCTGATGCTGACTTCTCTGTAGAATCAGTAGCATCATACTTGTTCAGATGTGTGGTAGATTTACCCTTGAACAGTTTCCAATTACTGCCACCTCCCTTTGACCGACTGGTTTCCCCATTAAGATCAAGAAACTGCAAGAAAAATTTAGTGTCTGCCATTTGTTGTAATTATCTGCATAGAGTAGGCCTACTTATAAAATAAATATTTAGTTCTGCCGATTTGGGCAAATAGTTAAATTATAGCTGTATATTATAACTTGGGGTGTAACGGTACACTCACCCCACAATATGATACATACTGTCAATTTTTCAGTTCGGTATATTTCGGTATGATACAATATTCTCTAACAACAGCTTAAAGAGACGTTCCCTATAACTTTGATCGTGTAAATCGATTCAGAAATATTATACATTAAATGAGAATCATTATTGCTTAAACTCCTCAAATTTTAACAAAAAGCTCCCATTAATGACTGAGAAAAGAATAAAAACATATTGCCGTAACGAGCCAAAATAGTCACGAGTCGTTTCCCTTTGACCACATTATAATAAATCGCTGGAAGCGGTAAATTATTATTGGCGATTTAAATATATTTTTGACATTATAGATACATATTTGTGCACACTTTCTTCTGACAAATTATAATAATTAATAGTGCTTTGTACATTTAGCGTGAAAAATATGCTAGTTGTAGGGAATGCCTCTTTAAATACTTCAATTTTTAAGTGATAATAAACGTGTTACTTTTAATTTCTAAAACAGCAATTATTATGTGCCTATCAACTATTTTAAATTAATTTCAAAAATATGAAGCATATCTCAATACAATTAAAACGGGTGATACATGGTAATTATACATAAGGCCATACTAAATAGTATCTTCGTTTAGCGTCCGAGGACAGATAGGTTTGGGCATCTTGGGAAAGAAAAAGTAACAAAATTTGCAACCCATATTATCTTCGAAATCCATTGAGATATTGCTTTCACACCCACCATACTTATTTACCATCATGACCTCAACCCCCACACAGCAGGACACTGTTTTGCTAACAATGCATAAATATTGCGTAAATGTACATATAAATTAAATATCTACCTTACGCAAATTAGTTATCTTATCTTGATAGCGATTACTCAAGCGTCCATTGATTGTTTACACACTTATATTTACAGTTTTATAACAGGAAATGGCGATAATTTAATGGAGTGACAAAGGAAGAATCCCCGGGTCCAGAGTGACGCACTGACTTGAAATACGCCAGGGCACTGTTTTACTAACAATGCGTAAATGTCGCGTAAATTTAGGCATAGATATCTACCTTACGCAAATGCGTAAGTGAGTTTTGCTAAACGATAGCAAGTACTCACATGCATTTACGCAAAAATATTTAAGAACGAACGTAAGTCGGGACACAATATCACCAATATAACGGGTACCAGAATGAATAAATATACATAAACGGTCGTTAAGATTTGATGATTAATTATGGTCTAAAACAACAAGCGACGGTCTAAAACAACGAACGACGGTCTAAAATATTCAATAACATGCGACGGTCGAAAATCAACAGTGCATGTTAAAAACTCTTCACTTGCGCTCATATTTGCCATTTAGGGTTGCCCAGCCTTGGCGTAGAAATAAGCCAAAATTTAAGACAGAAAGTGAACTAAAATATCTTTGTAAAACGCATTTACGCAAATATTATCGACGTACGCAATAATTTAGGAAAACTTAGGTTTACGCTAGCGTCAATGCTTTGATTTAACAGTGCCCTGGTCCTTTCTGCATCGTTTTGAAATCTCCCGGGTCTGGACTCGGGTCCATTGAAACCCCTGGACTGTATGGCCCAGTGTCCGATAAATCCACTGCCCGGAGCCCGTGGGCTACCAGAAATTTTGGCCGGGCTACCAAAAAAACTCAGATGTAAGCCCGCCGGGCAACCATAAAATCTCAGAATTGGTAGTCCGGTCATTCGTATTTTACAATAAATCGAGTCTATAACTTGTCTAATCACTGTAACAAAGCGACAATATACAGGCATGTATACTGAAGACCCCAATAAACAATCAGTAATTGCCTCTTGCAACCTGCCAGCAATCAGTAAATCCCATCAAAGGTGTTAAAATTCGCCGACAATCTGATTAAATTGCTCATCGGGTCGGGTATAAAGCCCAAACTCAAATTCTGCAACCGTACTTTTGGATTCCGGGCTTTAGCAGTCAACCACGACGTCAACAAAAATGAAAATTGGTTATGAGTTTTGCGATTTGTCAAAGCTGTATTGGAAGTCATAAATAAAAGACATGAGCAGTAAAATATACAAAAATGTCTTATTTAAAAGAATTTGCTATCATTGAACGTTCAATTGACGACAATTTGAAATGTCATATGTTTTCGCGACCTTCACATACGATTTTGGTCCAACTATTAATCTGTAGTCAACAGAAACATTAAAATACATACCAGCAGATGTTAAATTAACAACAGGTGTGTTTTACCCTTCATATTGAATTTATCATGACACTTTTGTCTTCCAAATCTACATTATGTTTGTACATGTCCAGCAAGGACTACAACTTACAAGGGAAGTAACTCTGCTCTGACTGACATTCAGAATAAAAGCACTGGATGCATTTAGAGTCAATACTACACACAGTTAAATATAATTATACACATAGGCCTACAGTCTGGATGGAAGTGGTATCAATTCATTCATTTTACTAGGCCTTATTATATTAAAATGACAGCCAGCAAAACATATAAAGAAGCCAAGTGTAAATTACAAGATAGAAAGGATGGAGAAAGAATGGACATGTTTTCTTCAATTTGTGCATGCAATTTATGTATTAATGGGGAAAGCCCTAGTACAGTACAATATGTATAGCTATTTACCGACATTACAATGAATATGAAATAAAAATATATACCGGCCGGGGTATCAGGTTACCAGGAACTAGTCATGTTTACCAATCATATGACAAGTACATTCGACAAACATTGCCATATTGACACATCTATCAAAGTTCACTGCCAATATGGAGCAAATTTATACTTGTACTTCCGCAGTTGCAATTTCTGGGCAACTAGAAAAAATTCCGGGCTACCAGAAAATAATTCTGGTAGCCCAGTGGGCAACCAGCAAATTTAGAAATTTATCGGACACTGATGGCCTAATCAGAAGGCTGTCAGATGTTTTCGTTGTCTGAATATTATTTTTCTCTTAAAAAAGCTTATAAATACTGAACAGTTCCAAAATTTAGAATAGAAGTATTGGGTATCCAGTGAGAACGTCCCCACTCGAAAACGTCCCCACTCGAAAATGTCCCCAAAAAATCGAAAACGCACCGACTTTTATCGAAAACGTCCCCAGTTATTTTTTCAATTATCGAAAACGTCCCCAATTATATCGAAAACGTCCCCAATTTTATCGAAAACGTCCCCAATTTTATCGAAAACGTCCCCATATATTGTTAATTTGTGTTGATTTTAACCATTTTTTTTTTGTTCTTTGTTTTGTTTTAGATGGATTCACGAGGTTTATCTTCCTTTCTTCGTTATTTTTATATTTTTTTTATATGTGACAACGATGTTTTCATATTACTTTTTGTCATTTGTTATCCTTTGTTAAGATGGATTAACGAGGCTTTTCTTCCGTTCTTCGTTATTTTTTTAATGATTTTTTATATGTTATAACGATGTTTTTCGTTATTTTTATATGTTTTTTTTATGTGTTACAACGATGTTTTCATATTACTGTTTGCCATTTGTTATCCTTTGTTAAGATGGATTAACGAGGTTTTTCTTCCGTAATTTGTTAATTATAACGATGTTTTCAATTTACTGTTTGTCATTTGTGATCCTTTGTTAAGTAGTATTCACCTTTTTTGTTGTTGTCATTGTTTCATATTGTTGATTGTTACTTTTGATCATTTTTAAAGGAGAATTCACAAGGTTTTCCTTTTGTTGTTTAAAATTGTTCTATGTTTTATATGTGTTCATCCTTTTTGCGATGTTCCCATTAATGTTCCTTCTGTTGTTTTTATATTGATTTAGAGTGAAAGTTCCTTTTGAAAGTATATTGTATTTTTTATTTCAATTATTGAAACTTTTTGAGTACAATATTAATTATATTTTTATCTAAATGAAACAGATACATATACTCAAAATGTAAGCAATAATTGAAATGAATACACATAGGGCCTAATACATAGAAAAAACGCAGGTGTAGGTAGCTTTATATATTTATTATGAATGATAAACACTCAAGAAATTGAACATATTGAACTATATTATGAAGAAACACTACAAGACAATTAATAAATTGCAACGCACAAATAACAAAAAACGTTAGACAACACGAATCATATAATAAAAATATATCACATCTTACACAATTATTACAAAAACGATGACAGGACATTGCAAACATAAGAAAGCATACAATACATAAAGGTTTTCGGCTGGCAATTATAACTATGTTACCGACTACTTAAGTCTTACCTCTAATTACAGGGTCACCTCAATTATGGTAATTGAACTCATAAAGTGTAAACTAACTTTGCACGTGCAAGTGCACGTGCACCAGAATTAGGTTCCGCCATGTTATTAATGTATTATTTAGAACAATAAAAAACGCACAATAACAGTACACAATTTAATAAAACAAACAGAAAAAGTAGCATTTATTCGGTTTTAATTGAATATATTATATATATTATCCGATATTATATTATACCAAGGGAAATATGTTGAGGCTGTTTTCCAGTACAACATAATGTATATATTTGATTAAGACTCTGTATAAACATGTAAATCATGTTAAATCAAACGTCATCTTTTTTAACGGCCAAAAATATCCAGCTTCACTAACAATACGCAAGACATTCATCAGCATCTGAAATTGAAACAAATATTTTAACAACAATATATCTGCATATTTTTTCTATAAATGTGGGGACATTTTCGATATAACTGGGGACGTTTTCGATATAACTGGGGACGTTTTCGATATAATTGGGGACGTTCTCGATATAATTGGGGACGTTCTCGATATAAATGGGGACGTTTTCGATAATTGAAAATTCGGACTGGGGACGTTTTCGATTTTTTGGGGACATTTTCGTGTGGGGACGTTTTCGCGTGGGGACGTTGTAACTGTAAAGCGAAGTATTGTACCGTGAACCGAGTGGGAGTGAAGTCCGCCATGTTTCGTATAATGCTTTATACTGTTACAGCCTTACTTATAACAAAAAATAACCCAAAAGAAACTATCAATGTGGAGACAAAACATGGAAGGGATGGACATGGCCGCCAGGTATTTTTGTGATTAAATTATCAGGTTTTGATTCCTGTGATGCAACTTTTCTCTTGATTCAATTCTTTAAAAAAGATATGCGTATTTTACTGGACATCTAAATGAATTTAAATAAACATGAAATTTACAGCTAGGAATAAGGAAATTGGTTAAAATTTGAAACCTAAAAAAACTGCAATGTCTACCTGTGTATCGGGCACAGACTGTGCCTTTCTTAGCGGTAATTTCTGGTTGTTATTGCCCATATTAGTGACATATCAAATGTATAAATATGCAGTCGAACCATCTTAGGAAGGCATTTCAAGAAAACAATGAAGTGTAAATTTATTAAATTTCAACATCAACGGTGTTCGTAATATTCGCACGTCGTGTATAAATTAAGGAAAAGATAAAATCCGCACCGTCCGGTACAGAACGGAGCGTACGTTTTCGTCTGCATGTCACCACGAAAATCGAATACATTTTGTAAACGCTCCCACAAAAACCTTCCTTTTTTTTGACTTTGTGATTAAAAATCGTTTATTATCGAAGATGTGTACAGTTTAAGTTTTGGTTCTTCTACATTTTCTGCTGACTTTTTCTCCAGTGTATTCACTGAGGAACCAGAAGGAGACATATCACCACTTGAACCCACTAGAGCGATTGACTATGAATTTATTGATAACCCATTTACAGAAGAGGAAGTGTATAAATTGTTGAAGGATCTAAATCCCAATTAATCCCCTGGTCCAGATGGTTTACACACAAAAGCACTAATGGAGCTGAGAGATTCGATAACATGCCCATTGACAGTTATATTCAACAAATCACAGCAAACAGGCCAAATTCCAGACCTATGGAAGATAGGAAATATCACAACACTGTTCAATAAGGGAGAAGTGTCTGATCCTGGAAATTATAGACCCGTAAGCCTAACCAGTGCTGCATGTAAGCTAATGGAGAAACTAGTACGACAGAAGATAGTAAACCACATGATCAGTAAGAATCAATATGGATTCATACCTGGGAGATCAACAACTCTTTAACTAATGAAAGTAATTGACCAGTGGACACAGTTCTAGACAGAGGAGGAACAATCGATGCTATTTACATGGACTTTATGAAAGCGTTTAACAAAGTACCACATAAACGATTAATAAACAAACTATATTCCTACGGCCTCATTGTGCAGATCATGTCTTGGGTTGAACAATTTCTATATAATGATAATCGCAAGCAAAAAGTGCTTGTAAATGGTCATGCATCAACATGTCACCAAGTAACCAGTGGTATCCCACAAGGCAGTGTACTAGGACCAATCTTGTTTGTGATATATATAAATGTCATGCCCATTTGTGTAACATCACTAGCTTACCTGTTTGCAGACGACACCGAGATATATACAGAGATCAAGACGGTGTAGATAGACAAAATCTTCAAACTGACCTAGATGCACTGCAGAGATGGTCCGATATCTGGCTCCTGAAATTCCACACAAAGAAATGCAAGATACTACGCATATCCAATAAGAAAACGCCCAAAGATGGAAACACTGTCAACTACCACATGACTTCAACAGGGGATGAGAAAACAATACTGGAACATTCAAATTGTGAAATTTTGGCGTAGAAGTAGACAGTCTTCTGAACTTCGAACATCATATGCAGTCAACAAAGCTAAGAGTATAACGGGACTGATCAGAAGAACATACTCTTATCTGGATGAACATAGTTTTAAATACCTGTTCCAAGCACTAGTTAGACCTAACATGGAATACGCACAAGCAGTATGGTCACCATACAAAGAGAAAGATAATGAAACCATCGAGAATGTACAGTGAAGAGCGTCAAAACAAGTATCGAGTCTACGTAACATGGAATATACAGAAAGACTGAAAAAGCTGAAAATGCCAATTCTAAAATACCGAAGACTGAGAGGAGACATGATAGAAGTATTCAAAAAATGAAAGGAATTTATGACACCAACGTTACAGAAGGATTTTTAGAACAATCAATACATACAAATACAGGAGGACATGATCTAAAACTTAAGAAGAACCCATTTAAGACCAACAAGAGGAAATTCTATTTTACTAACATAATTGTGGATGCGTGGAATAGCCTTCCACAAACTGTAGTGTCTGTAAACAAAGTGATTCATTTTGAAATAAGACTAGATAAACACTGGGGGGACCAAGCAGTTAAATTCAATCATAAAGCAGACCTTATATTCACGAATGCAAGAGGAGACAGAACAGTACAAGAAGAAGAGGTGGATATAGAGGTTTTATAACCTGCGTCCACAGAAGATCCTAAGGTATCGATCTAACCTATTTGTTTGTCAATTATTCTTAAGAAATAAACGTAAAAGAACCTTCCTCCAAAATATTCAGGATGCTGGAACATCTATTGATGGAAACGTGGCAATTCCCGAATGATATGTTCCGTTAAGAATGTGACAAATTCTCTTTGACAAGTGAATGTGACATTCCTTTTTGATATGGGCAAATAGCAACTTCTCTTTGATGTGAGTTCGCCTATTTATCTCGATGGTTAAAAAAGAAAACTACCAACCTCGATGTTCGTTTCTGTGCCTTCTGGAGACTGTCCTTCGATGGTCACTGGTGATGATCGGTTGTCGTTGCTGTTTATTAAATTGGCCTTTAGGCCTACTTCAAATTGACTGACCAGAACTGTGGTTAACGGTTTGGGGATTCGACTTTTTTATTTTTCTCATTCATTTTGATGGTTGTTCTTGTAACTGGAGAGTTTATTTGCAATTTGTTCATTACGCTTGTTTTGGGTTTCTTGAACATACTTATCTAAGTTCGCTTCCCTGTTTCTGCCTTGAGATAGTACGTTGTATATCTTGTTCATTTTTCAGTTAATATCTTAGCTTTGAATTCTGTAAAAATGATTTTTTTCGCGACGTCAAACTTTCTTGATTTTGTTATTCTTAAGTAGTTAACTAGGATATTTTCAGATGTAATATCTTACTGTTGTTTCATCTCGACTTATTTTTTAAGTCGACGAACGTAATTTTCATTGATCGGTTTTGTGAGCATAGCGAAAATTAAAACATCGCGACAGTTTATGTTTTTACATCAATACATCTAATATTATAGAATAAGAGGGGGTGTTAGTTCCAGGAAAGTTGCATATAATTTTCGACGATTTAATAAACTCCGTGATATTTTGCAAGCGTGTGTGTCGTCTTAAATCAATATGCAAATACCAAATTTGAATCAAATACCTTCATAAACAACTGAGCAATTTTGAAATATATAGGTGTTGCGTTAGGAGTGTGCGTAAGTGTAAAATATATAATCTTGTCGTAGACGATTGCTGGTCGTCCGGGTTGATGTGTTGATTGTTTCAACTGATGTAAGCACACAATATTACATCGGTGCAAAATATTTGTTTGAGTTGTCATTTGTTGAAAAAACGAAAAAAGGAGACTTTATCTACAAAACTAAATGCATTTATTCCAATTGTTATTCAATAAAACATTTTATAAGCTTCCTCGTCAGATTTGTGTTCTTTGTGCTTATGATAGAATGGTAAACTAATTTCAATTATTCCTTTTGCAGCATCATAACGGAGATAACACGTTGGTAGAATAGTGGCGTAATAAAACGATAATGACACTATTCTACCAATTATCTGTTTGAAACTTTCCCGAACACAAACACACATAATAATGAACAACGAAACACACTTGAAATAAAATCTTGGATACATTATTAAATGTAAATATATATAAAAAATTGTTAGTTTTCTTATTACGGAGGCTGTTAGTCAACAAATGAGTTAAATATGTTTCATTCCAATTAGAGCTATGTATCAAATACAACAAAATGCTGTAATTACTGTTATTGTATTTAACACCCCCTCCTAACCATAAAACAAAACAGTTTGTGTATACACATGAATTTGTAATTTTCATACAAGACCCCCGTTACTGACCAGCATACATTGAGAAATATAATTTTATGCTGGTCAGGTACACAGTTTTGGAACGGCGTTTTAGGTAATAATATGAAAATACATTGCTCCTGTTGTGTATACATACAATGGACCACTCAATATTGCTTGAATGCTTCAACAGAATCATCGGAGTTCTCCCACCATTTACAGTTAGGTTTCAGTGACATTGTGCCGCTGTATATAGAAGCATGACATCTATCTCTATATGTGACAATATCCTCCTTTCTATGATGTGTCCAAGTATGGTACAGCTTGCCTGCTTCAGCCATCAGTACAGGATAGCCTGTGTCTTCACATAACTCTTTCACAAAATCAACCTGAAACTCGATCTGTTCATGGCAATCTTTCAGTGCTCTCAGCCTCTTCACAACATTGTCAGCGTCCTCTTTCATCTCAGACATTGCTTTAGGCTCTCCTAGTTGTCCTAGAATATATCTGAAATCAATAGCAAGTTTGCATAATCTCAGTGTGTTACAATGAAAATATTTAACGTACTGACTGTTATTACAATTGTATCTTTACTACTGCCAAGTAGATTATATTGTCTCGGTGCGATACAAAAAAAGTTTTGTAACAAAATTTCTTACTTGCAGATCCAGAGTGCCTGGACATCGAACATGGTGAAACTTAGGTATTGGTCCTGTACTCCTGCATAGAACAGCTTATTATTCCCTCCACCAAGCCATACGCTTCCTTTGTATAAACCTTCTGGGTAAAGGTTCACTTTGCTTTTTAACCTTAACTGCTCTTCAAGGAATGGAAATGCGTAAATGTAGCCAGTGCAAAGAACTATGACGTCGATGTCCGCCGATGTACCGTCCTTGAAGTAAGCTGTTTTGGAGTCTAATCTTTGTACCAAAGGTCGTTCTTCAATTCCTTCTGGCCATTTAAACCCCATTGGTGTGGTTCTCCACGAGCAAATAGCGTGTTTTGCTCCAAATTTTACACATTGCAAGGCGACGTCTTCAGCCGAATATTTGGAGCCAATCGCCAACAAACGCTGACCTTTGAACTCTTTTGCGTCACGGAAATTATGCGAGTGCAAGATACGTCCCTCAAACATTTCCATACCAGGGAACGTTGGAGTGTTTGGTACATTGAAGATCCCCACAGCAACAATGACGTAATCGAAGAGCTCAGTAACTGTTTGATTCTGTACGAGGTTTGTTGACGAGACCGTGAACTTGTTCTTAGTGACGTCATGCTGAACAAATTTGACGATTGTATTAAACCTCACCAACTGTTTCAGATCGCTCTTGCTTTTCTTCATTCTCTCTGAAATAACGATACACGAGAATATTGTGAACCAATGAGAACGGGAATTAATAAAACATGTATCAAAGGTAGTTCTTGGCAGTATAACTCACACTGCACTGTATGTTACCTAACATGTTATCTATATTTTGCAGTCCAAAGCACTCTTCGCGTCAAATTATGCGTTATTCATTTAGTACCAACAAATTACATTACACATTTTACAAAGGTGTTCTTACACATACATATTTTCAAGAGCTAAGCTATCAGAAGTAGATATACATATAAAGGGATTCACGAGTAGACGACTGCTCTGTCCAAGAAATATAAAACGTAACCCAAAAGTGTCGTGTGCTACCCACACATTGGATGACGAGGAATAAGTAAGTAAGTTCGATGAGTTGGACATAATTTAAAGGGGCGATATTTCAAACCGGTAAGACATTTCTGTATTGATTGTAATTCATAATTGTTATATCTGATACAAACCTTCTAGGTAGTCCCTATTAATTTGGCGAGGTGGGTACGAGGGGACAGCTTTTCCGAAATGTTCCAGAAATGTGTAATCGTAATATTCCAAACATTCTTTAGGATTATTGGCCCAGTGATGTTTGTACATACCATTATGACAAGGCTCACCAAATTCGTCGGTACCTGAAAGTGTAAATTGGCATACTTAACTGGAGTTGTCGTTGTAGAAATGGGATTGAGCTTATATTAGGAATATTTTTAACGGCCTTGATGGTTTACACCGATTTCGAGCCCCCCCCCCGGAAAAATATCGAACTCTCGATATACCGCTATATCAGTGGATGTACTCACTTGGTGGCGACCACCAGCTAGCTAAATACTCATTTTATGTACGATTCCTGACTTAAAAAGTCTCACAGTCCAAATTGGCTGATGTTTAGAACATGCCAAACCAATATTAAGACAACGTGTATTCACGAATGCCTCGTATATGTTACAAGTTTAAAAACAACAACTAGTTTTTCACTATAAATACCTGTTCGCCATGTGAAATTCCACATTCCACCCCACGTGGCTTGTTTTTCAAAGCAGACAATTTCAACGTCATTTCCGGGACTAAGTTTGTCGAATTGGTAGAGCACGGACATCCCCGAGGGTCCAGCACCGATCACAGCAATTCTTTTCTTAACGTCAGACATCGTTGTTGATTAGACTGTACGTTGCTCTGAAAGGTATTGCAGAACAATATTAAATTTTTAGATTGTCATTGGAATCGTCATACTTGGGCCATAAATTACCGACACACGGGACGATGTTCTTGTTTCGGAAGTACATGTATAGGTATCGTTTGGACGCCGGCTGCATCGAGGAGTAGCAATGCACCTTGTCAGCACGTACCTACATTGAACCATTAGGCATTGCGTGTAAACGTTACTACAATGCAATATTTGATATACATGTTAAGACTAAATTAATCTTTAGTTTGATGTGTTAGGCCGGTATTCCATGTGCACGCGTCCGTTTTCCGCATCCGCGTTTGAAAGCTGTAAGGAACATTCCGTGTCTCCGTTGTTCGTGCAGGCATACGTCGCCCGCAATGCGCATCCGCAAAGAATCGCTCAGTGAGCGATTTTTCACGTATGCGAATATAGTTCACGGATAGCACATCAAGCTAAAGGGCAAAGTTGGTCTTAACAAAGGTTAGGTCTATACTGCATTTTAAAAGGCACTGCTGTGAATGATATTTAGGCAAGGTAATATAAAGTGTATTACACAGAGCGACCCTGTCTTGAGCAACCACCTCACTAAAGTAACTTGATTAATTTGTTCCAGAAGTGACCCTTTATTATTCATTTTACTTGTTCTTAGCAACAACCTTTGTCCAACACCGACTTTTGAGTTCCTGGTGGTTCAAAACTAGTATTCATCGAAGGACGTTGTAATGTTACTAAGCTCATACTTGCTATAGTACGTCTACGTTTCTATATAGACCAATAAGCGGATACATGGAATAGGGTATCCGTGTCCGTATGCGGAACGCGAATACGGAACGCGCACATGGACCACGGACGCGTGCACATGGAATACCGGCCTTATCCGTGAAATACGCCCGCATGTGTCATTAATCGCTCACTGACGAGGTATGCATACACGGAATGTATTCCACAGTTTTCAACCAGTTCGTTTTCTGGCGGACGCGGACACGCGGAAATGGAACACGGGTGCGTGCACATGGAATACCGGCCTTATTACATGTCTTTGCGTTCCGCGTCCGCACGCTTTGGGCGATTTTTAACAAAGCGGGACAGAGTATACGTAACGGGCGTCCAAGCAATAAGAATTGCATTTGTCGTTGTTTGTTGTATGACAATCGGGTACGAGACATATGTATGTGGTTATGAACGTACATTATTGTAACCGTTGAACACTTCGGGGTTGTCCAACAAACACCCAAACGCACCATTGTCTAAAGCACCGAAGGAACACAAACAATTGTATTGTTGCATTCCAACATAGAATCCAATTACATTGGCGTTTAAAATAAAACAAACCGGAACATATTTAAGCGTGCAGGGTACTTTGTAAATACATGTATTAATACTATGGTACTAATGCATTCTTCAAACGATGCTTTGTATAAACATACACCGACATGCTAACACGGTAATACTATTAGGCCAGTATTCCATGTGCAAGCGTCCGTGGTCCGCGTGCGCATTCCGTATTCGCGTTCCGCATACGGACACGGATACCCTATTTCATGTATCCGCTAGTTGATATATAAAGAAACGTTGACGTCCTATACGTAGTGTGAGCTTAGTTACAGTACAACGTCTTTTAAAGAATATTACTTTTGAAACACCAGTAACACAAACGTCTGTGTTAAACAGTCGTTGTTATGAACAAGTAAACTTGATAATAAAGGGTCATATTGGAACAAAATTATTAAGTCGCATAAGCGAGGTTGTTGCTCATGACAGGGTCGCTCTGTGTAATACAATTTACATTATCGTGCCTAAATATTCTTCACATTAATACCTTTTAAAATACAGTATTATCTTTGTCAAATTCAGCTTGATGTGCTAATGCGTGAAATATGTCCGCATACATCAAAAATCGCCCTCTGTGCGATTCCTTGAGGACACACAATACGGACGACGTATGCGTACATGGAACGCGGAGACATGGAATGTATCCCACAGCTTTCAACCAGTTCGTTTTTTGGCGGACACGGACACGCTGAAACGGAACACAGACGCGTGCACACGGAATACCGGCCTTTTTAAAAGCGGACCGAGGACACGGAACGCGGACGGAAACCACAGAGACGCGTATACATGGAATACCGACATAGGGCAGCAAGAGCAAATGCTAGTACTGTATATACATGTATGTCGAGTCATTCATTAAATGTAGATAGATTGAAATGAACTTTATAACTGATCGCAAATAAAAAAGATGACAGCACCAAGTGCGAACAGAGCACTGGGAACTCTGATATTATACACATATTATACAAAAGCGCGGCTATCTCTAATTATCGTCCAAGAGAAAACAGTAAAGCGTTAATTTAATTGTTTTTGTTTTTTTAAATTCGTATTGAGGCATCATAGTCTAATAATACCAGCTGTTTTGGAAGGTAACATTATCTTTCTAAAGTTCTAATAAAGTTTAAAAAGCAAAACCACTGAAAGATGTGTAAAAGAATAAAAATAAAACACCCAACCAATGCAGTATAACAATGCCAATAATGCTGTTGACTGTTCTTATCATAGGTAACGGTATCATTGATAACTATTTTGTTGAAAAATATATATTTTCTCTATGATAACGAAAAATAGAAAAATACAATTTCTCACATTATATTTCGTTAAAATTCAAAGTCTTTATCAATGATACAGTTACCTGTGGTTCTAAGTGCAATTGTTTCAAAAACAATGTATTGACCAATGTTGTCATAACGTTACACGTACTCAAATGCAGTGGAAAAAAATAAAATACGTTACCACGATTATTAAAATTTAACAAAAGTGGACTCTTACCTCGAATAGCACTGCTTATTTGCAAATGATATATTTTACACACAGCCGATGTGACACAGTGGGACAGACTGATCGTTTCAAAGTCGTTTCTCGTTATTTAGATTCAACCTTTACGTGACGTAAATGGATTATGTTACGGTTGTTAATTTTAAGTCACGAATAAAAAACACACGGTATGTAATATTTAGGACACCAGCAAGTGAACAATTGGTATGTTTCGGTTGCCAAACAGTTCAGTATATAAGGACATTGACTCCATTCAGGTAACATTACAATATGATATTTCACCAGGAGATGTCCCCAAACATTCGTATAACCAGAGTTGATACCCTATCTCTAGGCATCTATTCCATGTGCACGCAAAAAACCATGGTGCGCAATGAAATGTGTTCCGTTTTTTCCGTTTTAACACTACTGAGACTTTTGAATGGATGTTGGTTTGAAACATTACAACGCACTATATTGTTTCGGCGGTGTGATGCGTTCGGACTTAAAAGGTCCTTTCTGAAAGATGTTCAATACCAATATGCATTCTCAACATCCTGCAATCGTTAAAGACCAATTTTAATCCACAACACCAAGCGACGGAAGCAAGCAATTCTTATTGAAATGGCGTCCGGTATTCCGCTGACACATGCGGACGATTCATAGAATAAGCCTAAGAGCTGGGGACGATTTAAGACGAGAAAGCAGTACAATTCAGGCCTAAATGGGCGTTTAGTGACAATTTGCAGGAATATGGCGGCCACATTGGACGCCATCTTGGATTCTGAAGCGCTGTGAAAGCAGAATTTTGTAAGAAATAGATTTTCTTAAAGTTCGATCATATGACTTATTTGGTGAAATTTTCAGATTTGGTCAATTGTTTTGAATAAATCGCCGTCAGCTCTTAGGCTGTACATGTATAGTATACATGAAATAGATACCACAGTTTGTAGTCAGATTATTTATTACTTAATAATTAATCTACTGAAATAACATATTGCGTAATAACTAACAAAACATTTGGTACTTCAATAATTAAACTACGTAATAAATTATGTTTAATTAATTATTGAAGTACCAAGTGTTTTGTTAGTTATTAACTTATTACGCAATATGTTATTTCAGTAGAAAGTAAAAAACAAAGTTACTGTTTTGGTATGTGCGTTATTTAATACTTGTTTATGTTAAAATGCAATCGCTAGAGTCTGCATTAGTTTTTGAACTTGTTTTGGTCTGCACTTATCTGTTTACATACAGGGGAGTAAAAATGACATAACTGCACCATGCCAAATAAAATTGACTTACGGAGACCGTCATAGTTCATGGCCATCTCGTTTATCACTGCTTAATATTTGAAAATGATCTGAAAAGTTAAATCTTAAATCCGCATTATCAACTGTGCCTTAGCTCATATTACTTGTTTATGCTTACTTCATTTACATATAAGTATACATATACCGCGGTATACGAAACACCGCAGACTTCAGACCGACACGGCTCATGGTACAATACTTCTAAATTTCGGCATGAGAAAAATAATATTCAGACAACGAAAACATCTGCCAGCCTTCGGATTATATATAATAACCATGTATCACTAGTTTTAATTGTATTGAGATATGCTACGTATTGTTCTCTGACCTATTCGTTTTAAAGATTTATTTTATTCTCATTAATCTTATATGTCAGTGTCGAATACTTAAAAAACATACATGCCTTAGTTGAAACATAAAACACGATGAATTATTCAAATAACCAACGTGATACTATTATATAAATACATGTACATATATGTATTATGTAATTACATGGTTCGATCAAAACGTTCGTAGAAAAATATCATAACTCACAAACCACAGCTTCAAATGCTTTCAAATTTTGATATAATGCGAACATAAGTATAACAAAACAATTTGTCAAATGTCATTTGATTAGTCAAACCTATATGATTTTTACATAGAAACGCACACATGCTGAATCAGTATACCGGAGCACGTCAGCGTCATTTGATGTACGACGTCAAACTTACTCAACCTTTGTCAATGTTTAAGTTAATCTTTTGACTCATTTTCGCTATTCGAAGTGGCTATTATATAGGTATTTTTAGATAACGATCGTGAACACAGTTTCTGGATTTTCAATTGTTGTTTAATATAGTGTACGCTGTCGCATGACACCTAAGATTTCTGCTATATCCACTAATACAGTACGTGTATATAGCGCAGGTCCTCTGTGACGACGCTGCGAAATAATATAGCGTCAACAATATCGGGTGTGTTTTATTTGGTTGTCAACTTCTAGAATCCGTCGACCTACACGAACACACTAAATCCACTTATAAATCGATGTCTGTTTATACCAGGATATATACCTGCACGTTTCAAAGAATGTGTTGTTTCTGATGCCGTACATATATTCCAGTTTCACGCAGATTTTGATCACAGTCCATGGTTCCGTTAATTCCGTTGTACGCGGGTCTTTCTCTGTAGTGCGATTATACGAGTATAAATGTAGAATAAAACTTATTTATCGGAGAGGACTTCAGACATTTTAACAGACTTTATAAATGATTTTATGCAATCAGACGTAAAATTTTGACGGTCTTTTGAGGTCCTACAATTCAGATTTTTTAGAAAATTTAGTATAATGTGTTTCTAATTAATGAAATTATCCATGTGCTCCGGTATACGTTATTTGCCATAATAACTCCAAAAATACGAAAGTTATGGCTAAATTCAACGACCGTAGTCATTTTAAGTTTTTTTATTGGCCGTTTTATAATTATTTACCTTACAAAATGGTTTTCATCAACATGGTCAAAACCATTAACTGTTATCCTAACGTCAAATTTGCATTATTTGATTATATTGTTCTTTGTTGTTTTCTATCTCTTTGTAATAAAAACTGGTGGTAATAACTCTTTATATCAACATACTTGACAATTTAAAACTCTTTAAAACACAAAAATGTTAATTGACCGTAGTAAATGTATGCGCAGTTAGACGAAGAATTTTATATGATGCATGCTGAAGGATAAACCGCTGGCTTAGAATGAGAAGGTCGAAACTACTACTCACGACCTTCTAAGTTTGTTACATCTTTAAAATCAGCACCAAAATGCACTTCTTATGATCCTATGTTTTTTAAAATTAAAATCGGAACGTATCATGTTGACCAACTGAAGATATAACATCTTGTTTTACCGTAAGAAAAAATAATATTTTTTTCGGACAGTGTTTTCTTGTTTTCTCAAAATATTGATTCCGTACTTACGACCTTCTCATTCTAAGCCAGGTATTTAAAAACGGTGTTCATGAAAGTGTGTGTTAGTAACTGAAACTTTTGTCTTCCAATGGTTAAGTTGATTTCCTGGCGTATGTATGACATTGTATCGTGTAATTGTGTTATAAAATCTATTACTACGTAGCTTTTATATGTTTTATTTGCTTGTTGTTTAAACCGAGTGCTGCCTTCCCTGTCTGATTTTCTATTATACATTTTTATTGACCATTGTCACCGTATTTATCCGGTTTTTCTTTCTTGTCAGTTGTCCAATCCACCTTGCTATATATATAGTGGTAACTGTGACTTCATCACCACCGACTATAGTTGGGTTCGTATTGACTTTGCATAATATCCGGAAGAATGGTTAGATAACTACTGGTTATAATCAACACAACTACGATGTTTGATATTCCAATTTATTGTTACCATCAATGCAGTAACTTTTTGAGATGAAAAACACAGGTAAAATGTTTCCTTTATCCATACACTCCAAAATGTTCTTTTCCCACGAATCTATTTTTAGCTATTGAAAAGGTATGTACAATTGAATAAATAAGAGCCGAACGTGTATCAGGAAAATCAAAAATGTATTAGGAACATTGTAATTCACTACATAGTTCGGTAGCGCTCACCATTAAAGCCTAGACCACACTAAACAGGTTCCGGTGATGTACTACCGTTGGGAACTAATGCGCCCCGGATGCATTTGAAAAATGATTCTCGTGTTCTAAAGGATTCTTAGGGGTAATCGTGAAACTATTCGTGAAATCGGGAGAAATTGTGTTGAAGAGGGAGAACTCAGGTGAGTTCCCGACTAAATGCGACGTTCCAACTGCCTCGGTGATGTACTCACGAAGGTAAACAGTAGGTTCCCCGATGTCTGGGGAAAGATTCCCGATGCCTTTTGAAAGCTTCGGGTAGTCTTGAGATGTTTAGTGATATCACAAGTTCATCGGAAAATGTCGATGCAATACCTCACTCATATCCGTACAAGAAATTACTATCACCCATTATATCAGCCATACGTTTATTAAATGGCGCGTAAAATTCTTGTAGTAATGTTAATGTAGTGTTGAACATCGGACCGTCCCTCGGATACGATTTTGATCTCCGAGCATTAACGACTTTCTTCATTTCTTGTTAAGTGAGCTTCCCTGGAACACATGATATAATGTCATGTGTTGTAATTAAACCATGATTAATCTTTGATAGACAATTTCTTGAAATCTGCCTATAGATTTTACAAATAGTCTAAATGTATTACCCAATAAATGAAACAAAGAGATTTTTCGTTAGATAGGACATGTTAATGCCACAATAACCCATTCGATAGACAACCTAGTGGCCTGACTGACTAAGTGCAAGATGCAAAGGAGAATACCAGAATACCACCTGGTAGAACGGAATAAACGGAACTGCGACAACTAGGGGGCGAGGCAGAAATCGATGCTAAGAGCAGACAAACAGGCTGACGACAGGGTGAGTTATGGGTTGACCAATATAGGTGCATAGGTAGACAGACAGGAAGGAACTCGATGTCAATACCACAGGAAACTGTATTGTTGTAAAATTTACATTTTTCTAAATAGTTTTTTTCTAAATAGAAGGAAAATTATACATCTTTTCGTTTGTTTTCAACGATACAGTTAGCTGTGGTCAGTACATGTATAATAAAAATTGACTGAAGACATTAAAGTAAAACTTGAAATCAAGAGTAGAGAATACGTACCTAAGTCCAGGAACTTATACACGGATCTCATCGTAGTTTCGATATCATGGAATTTATTGTTTTGAAGTACTAATATCTGTTGTCTTGGAAAATTCCTCAGGAGTTCGTTCCAATATATGTAATATATCCCAAGTTGTATTTGTTACTACAATAGTACAAACAGTGACATGATTGTACTCGCATGTTCAGATAGTTTAATGTAAATAGTTTATCAGATGTCAATACAATCTTAATAAACGGCATAATGCACTGTCACAATAATGACATAATAACCTGGAAACAACGATCAGCACCCAAAGGTTACATTGTACATATTGTTAGAACAAGATAATAAGCTGCATACACTCAGGCCCGGATCCAGAAATTTTGGACTGGGGGGGCACAGGACATTTTTGGAAGGCTAAGTTGGGGTGGGTGCGGGAGGGGTGTCCCCTCCCGGCGACGAATTTTTTAAATTAAAATCATGCAATTTCCTGCACATTAAGCTTTTAAAATCAAAAGTAAACGTATTCGTTTGAACTGCTACATCATCAAAAACTAACATGAATTACACAATATTCTTAAAAGAAATCTTCCAGACTACCCATAAATAATACTTGAACTTTGAAGACCAGTAGTGAAATAATTATGCACCAGTCAGTTGCACCCACCCCCACCCCGGGGGTGGGCCGGGATTTTTACTTTCGAGTTGTCCCGCCCTTCCACGGCCCTGCGGGGACAGCTGATAGTAAAATCTCCAGTATTTCCCGTCCCCTAAGGCTATCAACTAAATAATGTACCCGAGGAATTGGTTCGGAGAAAAAAATCCCAACCTTTCCCCGGCAGTGGGGAAAGCTGGAAGGCAAAAACATGTACGGTCGTTTCCCCGGCTATCCATCGCCCATCCCTGGGATGGGGGCGTTGATGCAACTGGTTGGTGTATTACATATGCCATGCATGGTTTTATCTTAGACAGAAGTGTTCACAGGTTCAGATCATTTTTTTAAATAATAAAAATCTTGCAAATTATTGCGCCCGTACGTTTTAGAAAATTGATTTGAACTTGCAAAATAGACAATTTAAATGTGCCCCTTGTGAATTTTTTTTTTCAATTTTGAATGAAAATCCTTTTTAACGTTTTTTTTGAAAACCAGACAGGCTTGATATTATCAAAATTGTAGTGTTACATAATCAGTTATAACAAAGAAACATATCAATGAGAAAATTTACCTTATTCAAATTCATGTCAAATATTTTAATCTGTTAATTCAAACGCTGTAGTGACATTGATCAAGGGGCACAGACACCTTGATCCGTATCATTCAGACGCTGTAAAACATACATCTGGATGATTAGATCAAGTGTAATCTGAACCTGGAGATTACACAACAGGGGGCACATGGACCTGGAGATTACACAACAGGGGGCACATTTTATTGAGCTCGCTTCCGGAATATGTAATATACAGGGTTATTGTTACAAAATATCGATCCACAGCCATATCGATTGGTAATATTTTAAGGATTTTGGCACTGGGCCAACCAAATTTGGTCATAGTTTTCTCAGCATGTGGTTACTGATTTTTAAGATATCTGACCATATTGTACACTATTACATAATATTATGCAACATTGCGCAGCATGTTAATTAGTTTACAAGAGGCCCTAGTATTAGATAATGAGACAACAAGAGTTCCCTTTATGACAGGAAGTTATAAATTATGTGTATGACTATAGTAAAAATAAATCGATATATAAGTTTTTGGATTATTTTATTGTGTACATACTATATTCTATATGCAGCAGATTTAATGATGTGCGTAGTAACTTAGCAATTCTACATTGGAACGAAAATGTCAAACAGGAGAAACTGAGTTTTAATTACAGGAATAATATTTGGTACAGGTGGGTGGGAAGCATATTTAAAAGCTCACTGTGGAGCCCTATTCATGTATAATAATACATGACTTTGTGTGAAAAAAACTGAACCATCAAGATTGAAATTATTTCGATTGTGTTGCTTGAAAATGACTGTCGTGTGATTAGACACAAATGCATGCAATTAATGCAAAATTATAAAAGTGTTAAAAAATCTGAAAATATATAGTATATAGCTGCATGCCTCATGATTAACATTTCAAAATAATGTATTCAATGAAATGAGTGAATTGCTATTATTCATAAGATATAAAAATGATATTTTTGATGTTGGTAAAAATGTTATGAATTAAAAAAAAATATTAACTAGATCTTAGTATTATGTTATATATCTTACATTTATAAAAAAGATAGATTCACAGACACACAATCAGAATTGAAATTGTGTACCTCTTTTGTATATTTGCTTAGTTTTATTTGTATCTGGTTGGGGTTTGTATTTATTTAAATAACTCTTAGGGAATATTTATAACTAAAATAGTAAATATTTTGGCAAATAGTTTTTACACACTCAAACCAGATGGAAACAAAAATCAAAGAAATATATCTAATTATACAAATTAAACAAACACACAATGTAACACATATTTTCAAGGGAACATATTACAGTAGCACATTATTGATTATCAGTAGCTATATGGGCCTCTAATCCCTTACACTGACCAGTTACAGTGTTTTATGACCCCAGATAATCACTGATAGTGATCTCATGCTGGCACAATGCTGGCATCATGCAGATCCCTCTATAAAGTTCTGGACCAGAAACAAAGAAGGGAGAATGTAGGGCTTTAAGTGATGTAAAAAATGGTCACTCCGAGGCCAACTGGGGGGGGGGGGGGGCACGGGCCCCCTGTGCCCCCCCCGGTGGATCCGGGCCTGCCATTTAATCAACACAACATTTCAGGAAGCTTTCAAGTATGACTGTTTGCTAGTAGATCTAGGTTGTTTTAATTGATATGTGAATAATATACTATAAACACAGAATATAATATTAATAATTTATAAATAAAAAGATTTGTGTAAATGCAGTATAGATGCAAACACACCTGCTATGAAATATATATTTGATCTACAAACATGAGAAGTATCTGTCCATGAATTTTGCTCTGAATGAGTTGAATCTTTATGAAGTCAGTTAATGTTTTTAAACCATTCTTCTCTCCTCCACATCAGATATTTAGGAATTATACGCAATACTATTCCCTTTTCTTTATTCTGGCGGGTTCGCACAACCAACAACGCAACAGCTATGTACCAAATTGTTGAAATTCTACCACATGTATACTGAATTTACTACTGGAGGCTTATAACCAGCGGATGCTTTCTGCCTCCACTAAATAATTCATGAGCTTATCAGTCAGATGGAGATTTGGTGAAAAGGGTCTATAGATGTACAACAAGCGTCGAGGCGTGACCCATATAGAGATAGAGTACAATGTATTTACTAGTCATGCCTCGACGCTTGTTGTCGATCTATATCTATCGATCTATGTTTACTACCGAACACCTCGTCAAGAGTATTATTGACAGGCCGGGTGATTTAAGAAAGAAAAAAGTAAATGATTTCTTTACAAAGAACATATAGAACAAACAAAAACAACTGCTGTAAATATAAAAACTATGGGTGGAGTTGGGCCACTGCCTGCTTGAATGGTTCTAGACCAGACAGTGCTGCAATATGCGGGGGTAACCTATTCCACAGGACTGTGGTATGAGGGAAAAAGGAATACTTAAAGAAGTCCGAGTTGGCATGTATTTGGCGGAGACAATACGGATGCATGTGCATTGTTAACCGGGTTGGAACTTCTAGGTAACTGGGTAATGTGACTGCTACAAGACCATGATAGATCTTGTAGAAAATAACCAGTTTGGATTCCAGATGTCTGTTTTCTAGGGTACTCCAAACAAGGGTGTTTTGTAATTCGGTGACACTGGTGTAATTGGAGTAATCATTTTTACCCAACTGACTGTGCTGGACCTTTCCAATTTATTGATATTAACCTGGGAGTGAGGTGACCATACTGATCAGGCGTATTCCAACTGGGGTCGAACAAGTGTTTTGTAACATGTGTTTTGTAACATAGTGACTTGATGTTTTCACTGTAGTTTTGATGTTATACGTTTAAGAAAACCAATTTATTGTTATTCTAGATATATGTATGTTCCAGTTTAGACCATGACTGATGTCTACACCAAGGTATTTAGCATCCTTTACTGAGGAGAGTATTTGACCATGCAGCATGTATTGAAATTGTATAGGCTTTCTACTTCGTGTAATATTAAAAATTTGACATTTTTGGGATTGAATTCCATGTCCCATAGTTTTTCCCATATTTCAAGCTTATTCAGGTCATTTTGTAACCTTTGACAATCTGAAAGGAAATTAACTGTAAGGTAGACAGCTGTGTCATCAGCAAACAGTCGCACCTGAGAAGTAACTGTGTCGGGCAGGTAATATTCATATATAGAAGAAAGAGAAGGGCTCCAAGAACAGACCCCTGAGGCACCACAGAAGTGACAGGTACTTGGTAGGACATGTAACCATTGACCACTACCGATTGAGATCTTCCAATTAAGAAGGAATGGATCCATGCCACTATTTGATTGGAAAAACCATGTTCCTGGAGCTTTGAAAGCAGCGTACGGTGATTAACTTTGTACAAGGCTTTACTGAACTCAAAGAGGACAAGATCAGTCTGTTTACCTGTGGACAGATTCTTAGATAGCTCATCAAGCTGAATCAATTGAGCCTCACAAGAACGTCCTTTCGCGGAAGCCATGCTGTAGCTCATAGAGTATGTAGGGTCAATGACAATATCTGACATGACTGTGTATTTGGTGTTCCCAATAACAATATCTGACATGACTGTGTATTTGGTGTTCCCAATAACAATATCTGACATGACTGTGTATTTGGTGTTCCCAATGACAATATCTGACATGACTGTGTATTTGGTGTTCCCAATGACAATATCTGACATGACTGTGTATTTGGTGTTCCCAATAGCAATACCACATAACTATCACCCGGTAATAACTAACTACATGTTTTTCACAGGCACAGGGTTGTTTTTACTAATTATATGTTCATTTTTCAAGCAAGTTAATAAAATCGATGACACCGTGTGCCTGCGAACTATATGTACCGGGTATTCCATCAACTGGGATAAACGACTGAATATTTATATTATTGGATTAAGCTGTTTTTGCGAGCGTACATTTGTAGCAAGCCTAACAAAGCATAATTGACAATTTTAAAAATGAAATTCCAACGAAAAAAAACCCATTTTGCATGAAATATAAAGTTTTAGTTGATTTTTAATGAAACACAAGGGATAATAGGACTGTTTTAGAAAAAAGTAGGTATCAGATCAAAATAGTAGGGAAAAGTATCAATAATAAGGCCCAATAGAAAGTCAATGTACATCCCTACACTACATAATTTATTGATGAAATACACAGCCTTACACTACAAATAATGCCGAGCATATACTCTTTATCTACCAGTCAGCCTTCTGCTGAATATGACAGGCATATGTGTGCCTCCACTCAGATTTGAACCTGGGTCGCAGGATTAGGCGGCAACCACACTAACCACTAAGCTACGGAGGCACAATTTACTGATGAAATACACAATTTACTGGGGAAACACAATTTACTGGGGAAATACACAATTTACTAAGGAAATACACAATTTACTGGGGAAATACACAATTTACTGGAGAAATACACAATTTACTGGAGAAATACACAATTTACTGGAGAAATACACAATTTACTGATGAAATACACAATTTACTGACTACCGTCAGTGAAATAACGATGAACATAGAGTACACTTGGACAACATTCTATTTATTGTTTCATGTATATATAAAAAAAAAAATGACAAACATTGCCATTTACAGTAAGGCACACTTAATACACTTTAGTTAACTAGAGATGTTGTAAAATATATATGCCCGATACCTTGACCTTTGACATCAAAATCAATTAGGGTCTTCTACTGTTGCAGGAAAACTACCATGTCAAGTTTGAAGATCCTAGGGCAAAGCATTCTTGACCACTTCAATGAAAGCTATTTGGTCTACAGACTGACAAATTGTTGCTGACAACTTTAAGGATATAATGTATACATACAGTAACATACATTTTATCGGCATTGTAGAATGTTCGGAACAGTTTTTATTTTTTTGCAACACTGAAACCGTTATCGCCTTGCAATCGAATGGTATTGGAATAACCAAGTAATAGTCCATGTCCTAATTTAATATTCCCTGCTTATGAAAGCAAAAGCCAGATTTAAATAAAGCTCAGAAATCATGCTAGTGTGAATTTCCATAAGTTCAGGTTAATTTGTTTGAGCAATTACTGATATGAACATCCAGCATCCACTGTAGGTCACCAGGAAAGGTCATCAGGCAAGGTCATCAGGAAAGGTCACCAGGCAAGGTCAAGGTCACCAGGCACTGAAATCTGTTAAGTCAGTTTTTACTTTTTTTACTTTTTTCTTGATTGTTTCCGTGGAGGAATTGAGATCTGATGTAAACTGTCTTTTCCTGTAATAAAATCAAACAATTAACTAATAGGGAATTTTGACACAAAATGTTGGTAAAGGTTGTATGCAATTTTTGTAAAAATTTAAATCATACCTTATGCGGCAACTGGGAAACTAGCAACAAATAATTTGGATGATCAATAGTAATAATTATTGATAATGAGAACAACACTTCTAGCAATAATATAATATGTCATGTTACCTCCATATAATAAATATTTCGAACCTAGCTTGACATAGTACAATAAGTACATGCATAAATCTTATCTCAGAAATTAATTATTTATAAGCTTAGCTGAAATTCAGATAGAAAAAATCAGAGACCCTCAGTAGAAGACCTTCTGTCCAGTTTACTACAAGCATTCTTGATATGCACAGCCTTAGGGGGAAACCAGCCCAAAGTGGATTAGGTAGATAGGTATATCTGATATTCAAACAAAATTAGCTTAAAAAATATCCTTACACAACTGTAGGGTTAATATATTTGCCAACACCAGCTGTAAACGCCTTTGGTGCCAGATTAGGTTCTTCTTTCCGACTCTTTGGTTTCTTTTTATCTGCCTCTTCTTGAGCTTGTTTACTTAATTCATCTTCTCTCTCCTTGGCTAACTGAAATATAACAAGAAGTTTTGAATGTTGTAAAGCCCATTCGTGTTCGTCTTGTTAGCTTAATAGCATCGGTAACATGTAAATATTGAAACTAAACTATACCCCTCTATGTCGCATGTATGCCCATGTCAGATAGTCTATCTTCCATTAGCAACAGGCCAATCTTACATTAGAAAAGTGGAAGAAATGCGAGATCTAATTATACTATGCTATCATTAAGATAACATTAGAAATGCATCCACCGTCCATTGTTTTGTACAAGCTGTTCCCAATTTCGGCTTGTGACTTTTGCTGTAATTATGTATAGAGTATACAGGAAAACTATTCAATTTTGCAGATTGGGCTTAGCCTAGTAGTTTCAAATCCTCAATTCACAGACTGCCTCCATGTGACACATATGCCCGAAGTTACCATTTAATCAGGTCAAAGACCAAAGCTCTACCAATACTGATTGAATTTTAATTGAAATATCAAAGAGTACAGTTATATATGCTGAGTTTATGCTGATTGCTGAGTAATATTCCTATAAAGTTAGATTTTGGCAACTATTTACAATCATAGTTTCTCTGTGCAATTCAAGGACTTGAGTTTAATTTTTCATCGAACCATAAAATCTCACTTGCCTGTGATTTTAAATAGTTGCACAAACAAGGTCCTCATAAATGTTCTGTTAAGGTTTTTAAAAGTACTTGTTTTTTTATTTATTTCAATAACACATGGAGAAAAGGTTTATTTTAACTCATTTATAAAAATAAAAATAGCCTTTTGAACTGATATTTGGCATAGTAAAGTCTTTACCTGTTCATCGACTTCTTCAAACGGATCCACAAATACAGCACATCCTTCAATCTTGATCTCTTTCTGGGTAAAACAATTTAAGAACATAAATAAACAACATTACGCACTGAACTAACACAAGCTCACTATTTCATAGTTTGAAAGAAACACATTTTATTCGGACGATTTACCTAGGACCAATAGTGGCTTCAGATCATCACAATGACTGTGGACGAGTGGTTAGGGTGTCAGCCTTGGAGGCAGTAGGTTGAAGGTCTAAATCTTGGCAGAAGCCGGGTTGGTACTGATGTGATTGGTTGGTGAGCCAGCTAATCACATAGTTACTGTTGGTCAGGCATCCCGCAATACAAGAAGGAATTCAGGAGGTACTGTACTCATTAAAGATAAGTGTCTCTTAAGTCAAAACTGACTGGTCCTTTCAATAGGGGTGACACTATTTTAAACAAACATTACCTTACATAGCTATCATTATTGAGTCAGTCTAAATAATGAGCTTTAAATGGAGAAAACAGCAAAGAAAATGGACCTTTTGGGGTGGTCTTGTTGTACGGTATTTAAGATGGTCTTATTATTGAGGTGGTCTTGTTGTACGGTATTTAAGATGTCCTTATTATTGAGGTGGTCTTGTTGTAAGGTATTTAAGATGGTCTTATTATTGAGGTGGTCTTGTTGTACGGTATTTAAGATGGTCTTATTATTGAGGTGGTCTCATTGTACGGTATTCAAGATGGCCTTATAATTGAGGTGGTTTATAGATGAGGCTGAATTGTAAATTCTATCTGTATAACTTACTATAGGTTTATCCTTCTTATTAACATCAATCTTTTCCATAGCATCCAATGTCTCTAAACCACCAACTAATCTGATAAAACAAAAAATAATTTTATAATCAAAGTACTGGTAAGACATGAAAAGAAGCAGTATTTATTCGTGTTCAATGTCTAAATAGCTTGAGAAAAGGTAATTTTGCTTTTATTCTAGAAGAAAAACTATTAATATGCACTTTTTTGGTGCTCACTTTTCTCCGAAAATAATTCCAAAACCACCCCACTGACATAAAGTTTCCCCTTTTTAATCTAGCTCGCTGCACTTCCTCAATTGTCCTAAAATGTGGGACATCAAATCCTAAATTCGCCCAATGGTTTCGAATTACATAAATCTAAATAATTTGAGAAAATACTTATTAGAGTTAAGATTTATCTAACATTAGAGAAGTTTCAGAAAGTCATGGCTTGCTAAAGAGAAGTAAGCCATCTACTGTAAAATCATTTAATTTTGTTGGGACGAAATTTCGTGGTTTTGGTAAAAAAGACAATTTCGTTGGGACTTGAATTCATGGATTTTGCATTTCAGGTAATAGAACAAGGGTCAAAATCAATGTCCGTTGGGATTAAAGTCCACAAAATTTAACCCCCCCCCCACGAAAATTAATGATTTTACAGTATACTATAACAGCAACATTATTTAATGTGATATCTATGTGAGAACAAATGACTGAACAAAGTTCTCCAACGTAACCTTGCTGGCTCAAATTTCTGATGCTGTTTTGACTTGTTAACTATGGGAATGTGATAAAAAGGATCAGTCATTCGTTGTTTTTCAGATCAACGTGTCTTAAACTCATCCCCGGAGGCTCGCTAAATAACTTATGTTTTCTAGACTGGTTAAAGAAATGTGTCTCCAAAATAAACTCATGATGGATCCTGTATAGGGTATATAAACACTCACTTGCCAAACACCGTATGTTTTCCATCTAAATGTTTAGCAGATCTAAATGTAATGAAACTGAAATGAAAAGAAACATGAGTATAACAAGGGATATAGGACTTCAACAACAAACAACCTAATTGTTAAGACTACAATTTGAAATGGCAAAATGTGTGTCTCTATAGTCTCTTAAAATTAACAGGTCTTATTCATTGAAAACACATATTGTGAAAAGAAAATACTGAAATAAATACTCTTATCAACTTTGACACCAAAGTGTTACTACACAATCAAAGAGAGTTGCTTTTAAAAATTATTTTTGACTGACGTTTCGGCTTTTACAAAGGCCTTCTTCAGGGTCAAATAAATTAATTGATAATTGAAAATGGTCAGAGAGTATAAAAAGTTGGTCCAATTTGTCCACAGGTTTTGTAATGGTGGCCTTTGTTTGCAAGACTTCAATAAGTAATAACACAGGTTTTGCTGAATCAATTGCTATGAAGTTCCGCTAATAAGACCAGTCAAAGTGGCCTTAAAAGCAAATCGGTCTTAATAGCGGACCTTTTTTGTTCTTAATTTAATACTTTGGGACCACAACATTGCAAAAATCTGCATGATTTCGAAATAATTGAAGTTGTCCTATTAGCGGAACTTCACTGTACCAAAACAAATCACAGGTAAGTGAATCATCGAAAACGAAAAAAAAACGAGAAACAATTTTTTTGGAAAAAGTAACTTTTACAAAAAAGTTTTCTTGTTGTCAAATGGTCTTAAACAACGATACAGTTACCTTTGAAACAAATCATAATAAAGTCCAATTAGGGACAATAACTAATCAATAAAACAAAACAATATAAGAACAAGATACTTACAACTGAGATTTATTAGTGCTTGGTCCAGAGTTAGCCATACTCAATATACCACGTCCGGCATGGGTCAAGTTTGGTTTAAATTCATCCTTAAAACTTCCACCCCATAATGAATCGCCTCCTGTAGTGTAAGAACATGATAATGACACATGTAACTAGAGAATTTTAAATAGAAAAATACATGTCTCCCACAATTTATGCAAAAATATTTGAGTTTCAGTTTTGGATAACATTTTCGAACGGACTAATAGATAGATAGGACAATCACTATGTGCCTCCGGTGTCATTAGATGCTGGGGCATAAAATAAGGGATTCAGCTTAAACCAAACCCAGAAAGGTATATTAAGCATATCTATTAACAACGTTACCTGTGCCAGTACCAGTGGGGTCCCCTCCTTGTATCTGTAATGTAAACACAAGTAAGATTGTTTCAGTGTGACCTAGTTCTAGTCTCCATGCGAAACATGGGTTTACATTTTACAAACAGTGTGGCAAGGTTTCATAATGATAAGGTAAACCTTAAGATATCTAGATTATAGTGTGACAGGGTGACAACCAGACTGGGACTCAAACCCGAGACCCTTTGCTTTTTATGCAAATGCTTTACTGGCTTAACTAGCCAGCTGCTTACACAAGTGTCTCCCCTATAAGTAATTAAATCATGTACACCTTACTACAATAACGATCTTAGAGCTTGGCCACCGAAAGAATTCCATTTGAAGGTATCATGCGTAAGTAAATTCAATAATTTGTGTTACAGAATTTTAGTATTTACTACTGCAATGAGTATTGTTGTCATCATGGACACAGGTAACAGTATCGTTGAAAAAAATAAATTAAAAATTTTTTTTTATCGAAATTTAGGTACTATATACAAGGTATATTTGCAAGGAAATTGAGAGTAAAATCGAAAGGGTGCAATTTGTTTTCATAGACTACGGCATTTACGTGAGTTGATCATGTACAAAAAGGCTGTGTGGGGGACAAATACAGCATAATGCCGTGCAAACATTTGAAATCAAGCTTTATATTTACCTCAAAACGATTAAATGCATCGTTTAAACTTTTATTTTAACTCTCGATGGCATTATTCGAATTACGCTGCAAGGACGGCCGGTGTTGTTTTTAGAGTGTCCGACGACAAGAGATATTCCGAATGTATTTTTATAACCAATGAAAGTCGTTGTCACAAAATGGAAATCATCCGCAACTTTCGGACAAACATGGTGAAAATAAAAACATTTTGACTAAATAAAATGTGCAGATGATTCGTTTAGCGGCTAATACGGAAGCTCGCATATTTCACCACGGTAAATTTGTTCAAACTGTTGCGTCCTTCAATTCTACCGCATTATTATGCTTATTCATTACGATAAATACAAAATATGAAGGATTTTATCCTCGAAATTTGTATTTTTGGTTTTATTGGAATGCACCTTTCGAACCGGCTGGACACAGGGATCTAAACTTTATGGCATAACTTTTTAATAAGTTGATCAATTTCGATGGAATTTTGTATGCAAGTAGTTTTAACAATGTTGCGTAAGAATATAATTAGTTATTGAATGTATCGAAAGCTAATTTTTGTTTTTTTTGATACTTTGAAATCTGTGTTTTTAGGGCAAATATACCTTGTATATAATACCTAAATTTCGAGAAAATTTTTTTTTTAAATTTTTTTTTTAAATTTCTTTTTCAACGATACTGTTACCTGTGATCATGGACATGTTAAAAACAAGACAAGTGCTCCTAACTGTGGCCTAAAGTTGTAACAGATGCATATATTGTTGTTTGAGCATTATTGTAATATTTTTGTAGTTTTCTTTTGTTCATTTATGTAAGATATAATTCACAAAAAGGCAGTGCCTTAGAAGTTAGATCTTAATAGTGCAGAGATATAAACCTAATCCTTAACCTTCTATAAGATTACAAATTTTTACAACAGTTCACATGCAAAGACTGTGCTCTGGATAGCAAAAAGCTTTTTTTTCTCAACTTTCTGCCAAATATGGCACGCATACATGTGCCTCCCCCTGAATTTGAATCCGGGTCGCTGGATTAGGCAGGGAGCACACTAACCACTGAGCTACGGATGCCACTGATAGCAAAAGGAACCAGTTGCTGACTTACAGAAGTTAATACAAGACTTACCATAAAGTTCCTGATGAGACGATGAAATATGGTATCATTGTAATAACCTTTCTTACATAATTTAAGGAAATTTTCACATGTTTTAGGAACCTGAAATATCAGAAAGTTGGTTGACATTAATTTGTTCAATCAAAACACAAGTATTCTACCATAGGAAGGTTGTGAATGGAACATGAAGAGAATATCAGGTTAGTGATATGGATTGGATGAGTATGTTTATCCAGCAAGCTGGAGGAATTTAACTACTTCCAGGTCAACAACCGCAAAGTCATTTAGGATAGAAAAACCTCATAATCGAGAATAGATTTCAACCCAGGACACTCATATAAGCAGTCTATCAAACCACATGATCAGTTGTCAATTAATCAGAAGTCAGATAACCAGCTGACCAAATACAGCAATGTTTATTTGAAACACTGATATATGGCTGATAAAGCTGAAAATTATTAGATAAAAATAAGATTTTTTGATTTACCATATCACAATGTAGTTCTAGATTGAGTTGACCATAGTTTGTGACCACTCTGACATATCCTTTCTTGCTTACTCGAGAATATCGTATAATATCTTCATCAATAATGGCTGTAAGAGAAACAAGAATCAGAGAAGTAAGCAATGTGGATTATGTCAGAACTTATGTATCAGGTTGAGAAAAATGTGCAACCAGACCTGGGCTGCAACCAGGGACCCTTCACTCACAGGGCAAATGCTCTACTAACTGAGCTAGCCAGCTGCTTACAAAAAATCTTCCTTTAACAGTTATTAAATCCTATACACCCGGCTTCACTTAGAACCAACCAAGAGATGTCTAAATCAACTTGAAGGGCATACATTAAAAAAAATCATGGTATAATGTATTTCTGTAAAGTTTCTTGGAAATCAGATCCATGGTTCAGGCAAAGAAGTATGAACAAACTTTGACTTCCATCCAGCACTAAATCAATATGTCTCGCCAACTATATGCGCCAGCACTTTTTCCACATGTATCGGAAAAAAAATTCAGTAGTTATGAAATTTTAATTACAGGGTATAGGAAAATACATGATCTAAACTATGTCATAATCAATAACTATGCTATCATCAATTTGAAGCTAGCATTTTAATGATTTATTCAATACATAACAGGATCATATAACTGCAACTATCAATGTAATTTAATAAGGACATAGATTGTAAACAGGCAATCTTTTCCTTAAAAGTCAAAATGTACCAGTAGTTCTAATTTTACACATTTTAATTTCGAATACCATTTAATGCCAGTAGAATGTTAAACTGTAATGATCGGAAACTTTTGTAATTGCGTTTATAAGTCCCTTACCTGCACTGTGTTCAGTCTCGGGCATCATGGCTGTTGATGTAAATGAGGCTGACACAGCACCCGTAGAATAATGGGCCTGAAATCATACAATAATTAACATTCATTGGGGATTTAATATCGAATATTAATAATTCTACAGAATATAACTTAGAGGATAAAGTTTCCTTGAAATTATCTTCTCACGAAATGGTATTTTTTTCACAAAAAACAACAACACAAATTGTCCCATCAAAATCATTTTACAGTAATTTAGAGTTACATAAGTAAATGAAATCTTCAAATATTAGGTAACTACAAAGTTATATAATGATCACTTACAGCATTGAACTTGTCTGCAACTTTCTTAGCTTCAACCTTCTTCTCCTGAAATTTCAAACAGACTCATAAACAAGGGGACAAACTGCTTGTATGTAGATTCTTGTTTTAAACAGATGGTCCAAGCGCAGTTCAAACATGGCTCCTTGTAACACATGGCTGTTAAATACAGCTACAATACAATATTATTCATACTATGTACATAAATTCTGACATACTATGTTACTTGTATCATGTTTGTAATTGTTTGTGATTATTCCTTGTAATTATACTATATGTGATTCATGGGCCAATGACCTAAACTCTTGAAAAAAGACTGTACAATATAATTAAGAGATCATTGGAGCATATGCACTTCTAATTAAGCACAAAATTCAAAGCCTGCAGTGTGTCATCAATTTGATGGCTTAGTATTAGAAGGTCGTAACTACCAAATCGTTATTTTGAAGAAAAAAAACACGGAAAACTGTCTGCCATTTACTCTTTACTTATGGTAAAACAAACTTTTACAACTTCATTTTGGTCAACATGACAAGTTCAGATTTTTATGAAAATCGGCTCATAAGAAGCGCCTTGTCGATGCTTATTCTAAATATGTATGAATCTTAAAAGGTCGTAAGTGGCACTTACGACCTTCTTATTCTAAGCCATCGAATTGTGTGGCAAGGTTATAGGTTTGTCTGAAACATCCATATTTGGGTATTTAGTGGTTCATTCTACTGTCTGACTCTTGCGTGGGTGGCTAGGAGTTGCTGCTATTTTTGAGTGGCTTTGGATTGTCTGTGCACTACAGTATTTCACTAGTCGCTGAAGTGACATAAAGGACAATTTATTTATTTCATATTGGTGTTTTTAAAACCAAAGTGCTTTGAATTTAACAAATATAGGACCTAATTTTGAGAAAATCATGAAATGAAAGTGGCAAATAAGAGAGGTTTATGGTTAGTATTTATCTTACCGGAGCTTTATATTCTGTCTCCAAGGCTTCTAGAACAGCTTTTGTTTCTGCATTTATTGTCTTCAATCTTTGTTTACCATCTTTTATCGTCTCCAAATCTGAAATTGGTAACAACATACAGTTTAGAAAAGAATTTCGCTTTAAACTTTAAGGTAAATTACTAATAAAACAAGAGACAGCCTAGTTGTCAGAAATGGTAAAGGTCACATTGACCTTGACCTTTGACCTCAAAAATCAATAGTGGTCATCTACTGTGGCTGGCCAACCTCAATGTAACGTTTGAAGATCCTAGGGCAAAGCATTCTTGAGTTATTGAACGGAAAACATTTTGGTCTATCGACTGACAGACCAATCTACCGACCAACATGTGCGAAGCAATATACCCCCTCATCAAAGATATGGGGGCACAATTACAACTAAAATATGAACAACATAGAAAACTCTCCCATTAGATATTAATAACGATCAATATTCATTTACTCAAAATGATCACTAACCTTGTTACTCTGGTCATACCAGTCTAAACAATTAACAGCTCATTGATAAAGTAAGTTTGAATGTATATAGCAACATACAGTGTGGAAACAAGAGACCAATAGTCAAGCATATCAATCTAAATGAACTGTACATCAAGAAATTATTTAGGGCAATTTAATTTAGCTGAGTCTGTGGGTGGTAGAAATCTGCGAAATTAAGTAGCTGTGAAAGTGTTCAAAATGAAACGAGGACATCCCAAAGACTTAAAACCCCATAAATTTGTAGTCGCAAATATGCTGAAGATCTGCAAAACGTGAGAGAAAGTATTTACAAAAGCATATTGGTGACAGTAACCAAATGTAAATCTTTATTATTTTATAAGTAGCAAACTCAGGAACACAAAATATACTTTTTTATTAACCTAAGTTCAGCTGTACTACTTTTGGACCATAGAGAACCTCAAGTCAACTTTATGAAATCTGACAGGGTGGAATGTCTACATAAAGTGTTACATTGGGAATGTTTGATAGGAAAGTTAGAGGTAATACATACCTTCTTCACCTGCTTTCAGGTTGTTTTTAAGGTAGTAGAATTTTTGAATGTTGAATTTATCCAAGCAGGAGGGATCCTGAAAAGTAAGAATACCAAGTATTAATTGCTTTGTTTATAATGTAAATGTTGAAGAGACACACAACAATCACAAGATGTAGCATACATAGGGTTGTAGCTAGCCTTAATTGTACATTGAGCTTGAATATCTATGATAGAAACTGCCATAGGCTCAAGAAGCCCGGGGTTGAAATCCTGTCTTGGCCTCTGCATAATTTCTCTGAATGAGAATACTCACTTATACAAGACTCTTTCCAGTGTATAAATACAGCAATGGGTACCTGAGAGAACCAGAATACAACATCCTGTGTCTGCCAGTGGTCTCATGTTAACATTTGGCTTGTAACTCAATGATTAAATCATTATGTACAGGTTATCTAAATTTAGCCAATTAATATCTGTAAAAGTCTCTAAATCCGCCCTTTTTACCCTTTATAAATTGTTTTACTTAATGACACATACCTGAACAGTGATGAGATCTTTTCTAACAAATGGTTCATCCGAGATCAAATCACGCCAGAAGTTTGCCTTTATGTTAAGTCTATCAACGGCCTGAAAAACAAATCACAAACATAATGGTGAAATCTTGTTGAGACTGTCATTCAGTTCTTACTCTTAGGGTGCTACATTTTGTATTTGCAACATAGTGATCCAGGTTTGATTTCTAGTGAAACAGGCAGGGCCTTTTCTGTTCATTTTGGAAAGGGCCATAGTCTCTTGATTTTGGGAAAAATATTAGTGTTCTTCCTGTTTTGGGAAACAAAAAAGTAGGTATAACTTGGGATTGTTGGGAAAAACTGCATGATTTTAAAGAAATTTCGAATTGGGAATGGGCCTTTAATACTCGTTACAGGCCTCTGTTATAGAAGGAGAAAAAACCTGACAGGTCATACACTTCCGTGAAAATTTGATTGATAACAATATTGATTTGCTTACACATGAGAAGAACATGCTGGTTCATTTTGGAACAGTAAGTTATAACTGGTTCTGATAGTCAAGGAACACTAGTTAGGCAAATCTACCGCCATATTTAACTTAAATTGTTGAGAAACGGCATTAGTCCGAAATAAACAAAATGTTAAAATTAGTGTTAAAAATTAAGAGAACTGTTAAAGAAGTGTGCTTTACAAAATTACAGAAATTGAATGATTGGAACTAACTAATTTGCTCTAATTTGCTTAACAAACAGTGTATATAAAACATATATTGATCACTTACTTCATAGGCAAACACATTTCCGGTTGTTTTCACAGCAACTATGTGAGTATTTTCATTGAACACCTTGAATGTGACAGGGCAATGGTATTTGCCTAGAAAACAAACATTCAAAATAATTTAAGAATCGATGTAAATGATCTAGATTTTTTGGTCAGAAAAAATAGCACTATGACAGGGAAATAATTGGTTTCAAAATCCTAACAACTAATAATTAGAGATAAGTTTAAATACTTCTTATCGCCTTCAAAAATATTGATCATTATTAGCATACAGCATTACACTAATTAAGCTGGAAACAAGACTGCGTTCAATAAACGCTTATGCCCCCGTGGAAGCCATGTAACAGTCAATAAGTCTAAGTCCAAAATTAGCTCAAGGTGAAGGTCAAAATGGAGTCAGGTGATACAGGCGTGTGGAGAGTGGTCATATAAAACATCCATGCAAGTTTGAAAGCTTTGTAGCAAGCCATATTAATGCTAGAAGAAACGGTCAATTTGGGTTAACCAGGTCGGACGGATGAACGGACGGACGAAGGGACGGACAGGTGAATCGCTATATGCCTCCCGATCTATCGATGCAGGGGCATAAAAAGACCATGCCAAAAATCCTAAACTATGGCCATTTTGTGCCAAACCTGAAATAGTAAGTCTATGCCTGTAACAAAGGGTCCACAGCATGCAGATATTCATTACAAAGATACTTTGGTGACTCTGACATGTGAATGCTGCAAGGCCAAAAGTTTAAAGGCTTGATTAGCATACTCCCATCCCCTCACATTTGTAAAACACCTTTTTTAGTAGATGAGACTGAATATGGTCCCTTTTGTTTCAAACAGTATAAGACCAAAAGGCTAAAATCAGCCTGAAGAAGGTCGAATCATATTCCCTATAACACTCACTGAGTTAGAACACAAAACACAATTTACATACGTTATACAATATAAATCAATAAGGAACCCAGAAAGGTTAAAACGTACCATCAGCATTTTTGTGAAAGTTGAGTTTGATGAGATCTTTAGCACTTAGCTTATCTCCTGTAGCTGGGTTTATACCATACTTCTTCAGGAATGGAACAATACTCCTACAAAATTAGCAAGAACATAACAGCAATGCTATCCCTAGCCTCCAAAATGAAGAGTCAAAATGACTCCTGACTCTCAATTTTCAAGAGTCATCAAAATATTGCAAGACATTTTGTGTTATTGTGTAGTAAATTTTGACTCTTCAGCTGAAATTTTCAAGAGTCAAATGAAAGATCGAACAGCATGTTGATACAAAACTTAGAACTATGTTAAAGTAGCTGTAGCTGGATCAAAACAGAGATGAAATAAATTAGATCGACCACGGGAGAATAAGATTTAAGAAAGCAAAATAAAAAGAAGAGTGGAAAGCTCTAGTCCTTGCCCTATGTGCCTCCAGGCACAACAAGGACTAGGTAGGTAGGTAGGTAGGTAGGTAGGTAGGTAGGTAGGTAGGTAGGTAGGTAGGTAGGTAGGTAGGTAGGTAGGTAGGTAGGTAGGTAGGTAGGTAGGTAGGTAGGTAGGTAGGTAGGTAGGTAGGTAGGTAGGTAGGTAGGTAGGTAGGTAGGTAGGTAGGTAGGTAGGTAGGTAGGTAGGTAGGTAGGTAGGTAGGTAGGTAGGTAGGTAGGTAGGTAGGTAGGTAGGTAGGTAGGTAGGTAGGTAGGTAGGTAGGTAGGTAGGTAGGTAGGTAGGTAGGTAGGTAGGTAGGTAGGTAGGTAGGTAGGTAGGTAGGTAGGTAGGTAGGTAGGTAGGTAGGTAGGTAGGTAGGTAGGTAGGTAGGTAGGTAGGTAGGTAGGTAGGTAGAACTTTCTATGTTGAGTGTTATGGTGTTAGGCCCTTCCCAGAGACAGAAGGCAAAGATGGTACCACAGCATGCTATAATAATCTTCTTTTCCCACTGCCTTAAATCCAAGAAGTTAGAACAGTGTCTTTTAAATCACTATTTATACTTTAAGTCAGTATTATGTCACTTGAGTGATTATAGCTTGTATTATGTATGTTATATATATTATAAGTGCTCAAATTAGCCTTTGTATCAAGCCTCACGTATAACATTAATTTTAAATACTGTAATCTTCAAAACCATTTAGCTCAGCTATTCTAAAACTTTTGAATCTCATTAATCACAAATTCATGGAATTAAGTTATACTTACATTAAGTCATATATGATGCCATCCTTCGTGCACAGTGGATTTTCAAACGGTTGCATTGACAATCTAAACATTAAACATAGAATATGATAAATTATAAGTTTAAATGTGATAGAGCCTACTAAAGAACATAATTCATATGATAAATATGATATTCGGTAATTGCTATAACACTCCATTTCAAAACTAGAACAATCTAATACATGTCTTAACTTTGAAAAATAGAGCTGTCTCTATTTGACTACTGCAGACGAAGGGTCATAACTCTGGCAAAAATCATCGCAGTGCAAATTCTTTTATTCACACACATCTACATGTTTTAAGGTTGTTCATTTGTGAAAGTTTAAAGAAAATTCTGTAAAAACTACAGGAGGAAGTGCTTCCACAAGAAGCCGCCTACGGACAGACAGATGGACGGACGGACAGATGGACGGACACGTAACTAAAGCAATATGTATACCCCTTTATAACATACAAAGTGCAGGAGGGGTTTAATTAATGTTCATATTTATTAATTATAAGTCTAACTTTAGACTCACAACAGAACTACTCTCTTCAGGAATTACAATAAAACAGTAACTTACGTGCAACAATCAAATGGCAATCTCCTAAATTCGGAGTTTTTAACCTGTTTTCCTTTATATCCACCAAACTCATTTTTCCACTCTGTTGTAGTTAGGTATCTATAATTGAAATCAAAACATGTGATTTAAATATAGAAAGATTATGGGCTGTTTAAAAAAAATGGCTAATTTTAATTTATCTCTGCTAAAAATGCATTAAACACTGTAGAATATTTTTAAGTTGTTCATGAGATGACTTTTCATGTCCTGCACTTATCTGTGAAGTTTTATCAAAATCGCATCATCACACGAGAAAATATTCTAAAATAACATGCCAAAAATGTCAGGAGTGTGACAAAAAAGTGTGACAATTATTAAAAATGTGTCTTTTCAAAACATTTCTACCAAATAAGTAGTGACATAAACTAGCTAAAGTGTTATTTTATTTATAGCTATATATCTTTAGCATTGTTTAGTGTCAAAATATAACAGAAAAATGTTTTATATGTTTAAAATATATGGTCATCAGTCCGGTCAGTGATAATATTTTTTTACATAAAAAAATCATTAACATTAACTTTAAGTAGTTGTGAGTGTTCTATTAGTTATTGTAAATTAGTGTTTCATAAATACACTGTTTGTCAGGAGTGTGACGTCACATTTTGATGTTTAGTGCACCATTCTAAAGCCTTTATTTCAGATATATCGGAGTTTGTTTGCAGTAATTTTTTTATTTAAAACAAAAAATGGAACATGAATAAGCCATTTCCTGTATAAAGGTAAGTCCTTTTCATTGTTTGTTTTTCTAAATTTTACTTCAATTTAAAATTTAAAAAATCTGAATATGAACAAGTGAAAAAAAAAGTTAGAATTGGAAATAATCTTTTATACATGATTTTCATTATAATTTTTTATTTATTGTCTAGATGTTAACAATAAGTTAAAGCAGTTTACATAATATTTTGCCTTTCCTGCATAAAATTTAGAATGCAGGTGTTCACTGTCACACTCCTGACCAAAAACTGCAATTTGTCTATTTACAGAAAACGACATGATCAGTTTGATAGTATGTCTAACAGGAATCAAAAGGTAATTAAGAAACCTAAAACATGCAGCTGCTGAGATGAAAATTACTTCAGCAGAAAGAACATGTTAGTACTGTGAATGTCTGAAGAATGATCATTCAAAGCTTGTAATGTAGTAATCTATTAAATTATTTTTTTATTTTTGGATAAACATCAAAAATAATTAATAAATTCTCAAAATTCTCACTTTTCATTATGTTATACACTATTTACCCCCAAAAAGACTCATAATTAGCAAAATGTTTTGACATTATATTTTGATTTCTTAAACTGCAAGGCACTATGTACCTACCAGAGTTAAAATTTCTCAAATATATCTTTTAATGCCTTGTACTCAACCGATACCCTAAATTCACATTTTAAAGTTTTGTTTAGATTTTTGCAGATTTTGCCCCAAAATATCAGATTTTGCTCAACAACCCGGAAAGCTTTTTTTGATATTGTTAACTACAAATACCAAAGTACCTATCACAATGTAATTTCTCCAATACAATTGTTAATGGTGATGTGGGGCACAGATTACAAAAAATCATGCTTTTATATGTGTAAGGTTTTATCCCAAAATGATAAGACTTTCACAAACATGTACATACCTAGATTTTTAGTATGTTACAAAACACCCATAGTTTGACAATGTGAAACAAAAATATGTTTCATATTTTTTCTCAAAAAATTTCTGCTTTGAACTTAATACGGTTTCCCCCCCAAAAAATCATGATATTTTTTAAGAGATTGGAAGTTGCACAGCAGAGCTCATAAACCGTATGCTAACCATCCATGCATCAATATTACTTGTAAAGTTTTGCCTTTCACCATACAGATAGTACAGGCAGATAACTCAGATGTCACAAAAGGAATAAACCATATAACAGTGTTAGTCATAGGGTACCAACCAGAGCTACAACAGTATGTTATCCTAGAACCTACCGATAGGTGAGTATATTTACATATATTATACAGAATCTGAATGACATTATGTACAAGTTAAATTTAAATTAATTTGAAGTTATTACAAGCTTCAATTAATGCAATATAAAAACTGTTTATATAATGGAATCTGTAAATTGCCAGTATGCACCAAACAATTAAGTAGCTGTTTGTATGGTTTTGTGCCACAAGAAGTTCCTTTAGTAAATAAGGTAGCAGAGGTATAATATAGACTTATCAAAGAATTCAAATATATTTATTCAGTTATAATAAGTAAAAAATCCAATTGAATACTATTCAGATGTGTATAATAATTTATACTGAAACCATAAAAACAAACTTCACATTGTATGAATGCATTTACTCAACAGGTCTTGGAGGTGGATGGAGACATACAGTCGAGGTTCTTACATTTGGTTCCCGGAGTTCTACAGGATTTACTTCTGGCCATAAAAGATGACATATCATGGCAAAATGTTGTGATGAAGTCTTCATGTAAATGACCCTGCCCAAAATTAATGCCTGGAGGAGGTTTGAAAACCCAGTTTGATACCAATGAACTGAAGCATTGTGAAATACTGTTTAATCAGTGCCCAGGTGTACTTGTGTCAGGAGTGTGACATAAATGAATAACCTTGCATAATTATGTGTTCATGTGTTAATAAAATTTAAAACATTTGTTTAAAATAGTTCAGTTCTGCTTCATCATTAATTATGTTTAATCAAAAGAACAGTAAATGAAAGGTTGTGAAGAGTCTATGTATTAGGCAGCTGTGAACTGTAGCATTCATTAGTAATGTTGTCACATGGTTGCAATTTGTTCCCAGAAGTAATTTCAAAATTGTTCTGGAATGTTGAATAGGCTGCCAATTACTTAAATATAATGCAGATATTACATTTAAATGAGTTATTTCAAGTGAATTCTTATTTGAAACAATATTCTTTATCAGTTTGGAGTGTTGTCAGGAGTGTGACAATTTCTAACAAGTTTTGTACATTTTTGATATAGGCTGTATGAAGTTAAATCATAATTCCTGTGAGGAAAATCTTTTTCAATGTCACTAGTTATTGTTTACCGTACAATAAAAAAATGTAATCAGTGAGCCTATTGATAGTATTGAAACAGAAAGGAAATTGTATGATCCAATATATTCAGTTAATTGCCTCAAAATAAGTAAAAATGTCATTTTGGCAAAAAATTTCTAACTCTGAAAGAATTTGAATGTAATACTTTTGTTTTCTATCTTGTCAGCTAAAAATAAATGTGCACTGAAGACAAAATATTATTTATATATATGTATAATGAACAGTTAAATAGTATGTGTATTTAGCCATTTTTAGCTTGTTGGGTTGTATTAAATGTTGTCTGAAAAATTTATTTGTGTTTTATATGTTGCACTTAGCCATTTTTGCAGACTATGAATAATAATGATGATATCTCATCCATATCTAATAACTAAATTCGTGTTTAAGTAGCATTTAAAATCTGACATTTGTTTCATCTTATTAGCCTTTATTTTTGAAATAGCCCTTATACTGACGCCTTGTCTTGAATGTCTTCAGATTTCATAACTTCACTGCATTCATGACAGTTAGACGAGAGGCTGTCTTCCAGGAGCTTCTTTTATTAATTAAGTTTTAAATTTCTGACTTTTAGCTCCACAGACGAGTCCCCAATGTCGAAAAAGTGGGGATGTTGTGCTCAAATCTGATGAATGAAAACTTGTAAATACCATATAAAATATAGCATGTCCACGAAGCATAATAATCACTATCTGCACCAAAAACAATCCAAATAAACACATGTATGCTATATCAGCTAAGACTACACAACCATCCATGTAAGAAATTTAATTACTGTTAAATCATTAATTTTCGTGGGCAATTCAATATCGTGAATTTCGTGGTTCACCTCAACAACAAAATTTAATCCCAACAAACATTAATTTTGACCCTTGTTTTATCACCTGAAATGCAAAATCCACGAATTTAAGTCCCAACGAAATTGTCTTTTTTACCAAAACCACAAAATTTCGTCCAAACAAAATTAAATGATTTTACAGTTTTCAATTTACGCCATGTGGTTGTTATGATAACTGTTGACCAATCAGAATATGCGCTTTAAGGCCTAAACAAATGTTGGTTTCCTGTAACATGCTCAAAAAAGTTGGGAATTTGATTTTGGTGTGGAGGTACTGTAGTGCAAATGTTAGACTCCACGTATGTTTCACAGTATGTTGCACTATGTTTCAATAACTAGGTACAGGAGTGTATTGATACAGCGACATATACAAGTTTAAGGCTAGAAATAGTGTTGAGGCATTGCAAACTTAATTTATTCATTTATTCGCAAGATCTCGGAGTCGGACCCTAACTATAGTGAGGATGTGTTTGCCGATTTCCTACGATGTTGGAAATTAACTATATGTCGCTGAATGAGTGCTTGGGGGTCCCAAAATTGACCAGTGAAATCGTTTGTATCTACCGGGATTTCCCAACCGGCGTTCACGCATTTTGCTAGATTCTCGGTATGTATTTTCTGCAATCAGCACCATTGTGTGCTCTTTTTATTAATGTCTCCTGCGCTGTCTATATCGTTGAACGGCACAATAATCCTCGACAGATCATTACAAGTGCAGCTTATCGTCCCTGCTGATTGCAAACTCTCGCGACAACTTCAACCAGAAATGTGCATTTCTAGCGACAGGGTTGAAACGCAGACGACTAAATATTTTACCTTTGTCGTCTACAAATAAAAAAACGTGACTACATCAAATTGGATATAGTTGTTGGCAATAATTTTTTTTCGGTCGGGAGTAAAACATGACAGTCGGTCGGGTTACAGGAAACAAACCTATTCTTTTTTTAGGCCTAATACAGGGTTCTCTGTAGGATTTTAAAGTTGGAGTCCCAGGACTCCTTCTTGCGAAAAAGTAGGAGTCCTGTGGACTCCATCCGAGTCGCGTAGCGACGAGTGGGGGAGGGTGAGGGAGGGGGTGACCCCCTCCCGCAAGGGGGGTTTGGGGGATCTCCCCCTTGAAAATTTTGATTTCTAAAGCCTTTAATCCTGCATTCTGGTGAATTATGGAGCTATTTTTCCAGTTGTTTGTTACCAATAAATATTTATTTTTTATATCAATATGTGACATTTTTAAGCAGCATAATATTTTGTGGTTGACCCTTAACCTATTACTGAATGGTAGAATCAGCATTCATACCCAGAAAAAGAGCTTAATTACAATTTACATACTCATAACATTCTTGCTACGTATTAATAATTGATAAAAGATCGATCGAAAATTGAAAAGACAAAAAAAATCGATCTCATCCGAAAATATGTACGCGTCCGAAATTTGTAACTTGCCTATCGTACTTTATCCTATTCACGGTTAATTGCAGCCAAAAGCTCGTAAAATGATTGATTATGTTTGAATATAATAAATTGTGTTAAAACTCGAATCATACCAGCATCTTTCAATGCTTTAAGTTTAAACATCTCGTCAATTGACATGAGTTGAATCATGAATGTTCGCGAGTGAACTAAATCAGCAAAGTTGGTAAATCCAGAAAAAATAAGCTGCATCAGTCATATTTTCAAATTTATAAAAAAAACGCACGTATATCTAATACAATTTACGGCATCAAGTTCACATGTCGCACGATCAAAGTTCACCGAATCGCTAGACCGCTCCTTTGAAGTTACTCGCGTCGGTTCCATCAAACGACCTTGATGTAGAAATTGTCGCCGCACGTGCGTTTGATAATTGAAACTGACGACCTTTACTGAGTACAGTTGAAACATTCGTCTTCCGTAATCAGGTCAAAATGACCTCGGGTCGGAAATATTGCTTGTGTTGGAATTGTGATATTTTTATCAAGGAATTATCAGCGCGGAATATGAATTTAATAGGTATGTTCTTTAAAACTCGGCATTTGTAGAATTCGAAATTATTGTTTGGATTTAATGTATAACACACGCGTTAATCGTAAATAATAAGTTTGGATTAACGAATCGCTTTTCCGATGTAACGTTACGACAAAAATTAAAATCGTCATATAAATCTGTCTGCAATCAAATAAACGACACGGTCAATAATTTAGTGGAGATATCAATTATCACCAATCAATTAACGCGTACGTGTTTACGTAACAGTTTGTGATTTACACATATGCATCGATCTGATGAAGTTTATTTTTCGCGGGACGCGTCAATGATTATCTAAGGACTCGCGAACGCTGATTGGTTCACGATGCATATCTTGGGTATTTAACCCCGCCTCTCGCCTGTCAATTACTCGATACAAGGGACGCTGCAATTGTTTATTGTATTATCGCGTGTTTACGACGAATTTATGACCCAAGGTCAAACGCGTGCGTCGGAAAAAGCTTGCGTCCCGAAAACGCGTTGATCGCCGATTTTATGCGTCTGATTTCAAAAGTATGCGTCCAAATACGCGTAATTACGCGTTGCCGAGAACCCTGCCTAATAGGAGATAAATTTTTCATTGTATTGCTATGTGCGACACCCGATACGCCAACATTTCCTACAACCCTTCAACATGCTTGCTAAAAACAAAGAAACTGAAAGTTAACAAACATTTGTTGATAAATTGAGCTGATTTGTCTCTTTTTTGCGCAAATCTTTGGAGTTCTGCGCGTAGATCTATCATACTCACAACTTACCGTTTACATCAGATTTATTACACAAAGTAATTGACTATTTCTCAAGCGTTTTTTCGTCAAATAATCTTGATGTGATTTACAGATAATTGAAAGTTCGCACTTAATATTAAATTGCCATCGAATTATCAATATTATTTTGGGTACGAATTGTTTTGAGTACGAAAAAACAAGAAAAACATCATTTTTGTAAAATTCAATGTAGAATACAATTTTTAACAAGTATGTTCATGGCCTTAATATATCCGGTAACTGTTAGGTATTCAAATATCAATATTTCCTTACAATTTATCCTTTTGATGCTGTTTCTTTCCCATTATTATTATTTTTGTTATTTTTACAGGCGCTTGATTAGCGTTTGAGCGACTACGATTTAGTATGGGATAAAACCCGAACCCGTACCGTAAAATACGGATTATCTCTTTCGTGTATTTTATAAAGGACACTGTCGGCCCCTGGTTTGATTCGTTATGTCCATGAAACTATGACCAAAGTGTTTTCTAAAAATATAGCTATTTTGATGACACAGGATTTGTAACGTGTGTTAGTATCAAATGCTTTCAGAGAGTGTAGCAACCTGTTTTTTCAACAGGCTAAAAAATATTCACTTACCAAATCACATTGTTATGGAATAATAAAAAAAAATAGATTCATGAAAATCATTAGGAAATATTTTCTACATTTTGTTTATTCGTGTATATATTCCACATAATGGAACCATATTGTCCTCTCTTTGTGCTATACGGGTGAAAATCTAAATAATCAAACCATTCAGAGAGTTCATGTTTACAGCTTACTGAAATAAGATGAACATTTGGACCAATGAACTACAAATACAGTTGCTGATGCTTACACATGGAACACTATACTATCTGGTGGCTCATGTGCTGGCATACTGCTAAGTGCTAACACATAGACTGAAATGTATCTAACACTTCAACTAATATATGGCTTATAGTTTCAGTTTTATTGGTATAATCGGCATGTGAAATGCCTTTGACCATTTACACAATAAAAACTAGATGGTCAAGACAACATATATACAATTATGTACATAACATATATTATAAGCAAGCACAGATAAAGAAATAAATACAAAAAGAGAATAGGAATTCAGTTTTGTGATATACAGTATACATATTATACTGTTTCAACAAAAACAATAAGCTTGATTAGTAACAGAAATAAACACACACAAATATACAAATATATACAAACGGTACAATTCAAATTGGATAATTTATATTTTCAATATTTATACATCGACGGCATGTTATTATTACATTAGGGCTAGTTTATTTTCTCTTAGTTTTGAGGCATAGAATACTAATTTTGCGTTGTTTAAGATGATTTTGTTCGTTTTGCTTGCCATAATGTTATAGAATTTATTTAATGTAGGCCAAGCTGATCGTGTTATGTACTTTGATCGTAGTTCATTATAGGTTTGGCAACACATAAAAAAATGATATTCTGATTCTATAGAATTATTGTGGCATAATTTGCATATTCTGTTTTCTTTTGCGATTCCGGATTGTCTACCATTTTCTATTTCTAAATTGTGTGATGCTAGTCTAAATCTCGAAAACTCTTTTCTGATAGTGTCATTTTTAATCAAGTCCAAGTATTTTTCAAATTCAAATACGGTTTTGAAATTCTTGTAATAGGACATTTTTGACTGAGAATTGAGAGTATCACTCCAAGTTTGGGTATATTGATCCCGCATTCTTTGTCTGAATATATTGAAGTAATTTATGTTTATAGTATGTAGATTGATCATATTTCCATATCCTAAATTATTTAAGATTGTTGTCATGTTGGATACCCAGTTATTTGCTCTTACGTTCATCAAACACTGTTCATTATAAACTTGGAACATTAATGAGTTGGGATTGTTTTGTATTCTTAGCCAGTATTTTAGTGCTCTTTCTTTGCAAATTACTGATAGTGGGAATCGACCCAGTTCACCCAACACTGCAGCATTTGATGTTTGCGTACGTACTCCTAAAATTCGCTTACAGAATTTTATATGTAGTTTATCTATTTCTTTGTATTTATAAACCCCCCATACCTCACTACTGTAAAGTAGAATAGGTACAACAAGTGTATCAAATAGGGATAGTTTAGTTTTAATATCTAGACTAACTCTACTAAAAACAAATAACAGGTGGTTATAAGCTTTAAGCGCTTGTTCTTGTAACGCCTTTGCGGCATATATCATGTTTCCTGTGTAATAAAATTTTATACCGAGGTAACAGAAAGAATCAACAACTTCTAATTGTTCCTGATTAATGGTCCAACGGAAATCAGAATTACATTTTCTATTTTCGAAGATGCATACTTTCGTTTTGCCTGTATTGATTTTAATCCCCATTTGCGTGAATATTGTTGTACATTATTTAGTTGGGTTTGCAAACTAGAAGGGTCTGTGGTGAAGAGAACAATGTCATCCGCAAACAACAACATGTATATACTTAGTAGATTGATATCATCGTCTGTAAGCTCATTTTGATTAATTATCATATTTATACCATTTATACATGGACTGGCATACCGCTAACACAAAGTCATGGACTTTTATACAAATAACACATGGACTGGTAAACAACAACAACAACAATAATAATAATAATAATAATAATAATAATAATAATAATAAAATCTTTATTTTATGAAGGTGACAAGTTAAGACATATACATAAACAAAGACGAATAAATACATATCTTATTTTCAACAAGGCCTCCAATACTTAAGATTTAAAAGAATGTAAAAAAACGAAAAAAGTAATATAGCAAACAATGATTAACAACATAAGTATTGAGAGAGAAAAATAAAATACACAAAATACAATACAATAAAATACAAAATAAAAACACGGACCAACATATTGCTGACACATGGAATGATACACAACCTACACATGAACTGATATACTGCTGACCATGGATCTTCTCTCTCTATATATAATAATAATAAGTAATATAGAATCCCTGTGCTAACACATGCACCTACATACATTTATAATTAATACATATGCTCCATTCTTCTTTTTGCTCTTTTTTCTTCTACCTTTTCTTCGTTTATGTATATTTTCTTATTACAAGCGGCAAATGGTAAACACTTGGCCATAGTCAATTGGGAAAAACGCATATTAAATTGATGCAAGAAATATTATATACCAAAGACTCATTTAATACAAACTTTTTAAAGGCTGAAATCTCGTCTGTTTATTAAAATATTCAACGAAAGGATAGTGGGTACGTTTTCGATATTTGAAAACACTACTGTGGATGTTTTGGGTAATTGTGTGGACGTTTTCGACTGGGAACGTTCATACTGGATACCCGTTAGTGATTACCTCCGATTACAATTATGGCAAACTTCTAAATTTTCAATGCATCTACATTCTTAAGTACATTTTAAAACTTGGCATTATAACTTGGTATGACGACTCCATGACCGTCATTTCCCTGTAATATTGAAAGTGCGTTATAGCTCCGGTAGGCCCAGATCCAGAAATTTTGGAGTGGGGGGGGGGGGGGACACACGAACTTTTTTAGAAGACTGAGTAGGGGTGGGTGCGGGAGGGTTCCCTGCGACGAATTTTTCACTTTTTGCATTAAAATCATGCCATTTCCTCCAGCTTTTAAAATCAAAAGTAAACGTATAAAATTTGAACTGTTACGTCTTAAAAAAATAACATGAATTACACCATATTCTTAAAAGAACTTCCAGACTACCCTTAAATAATACCTGAACTTTGAAGACCAGTCGTGAAATGATCATGGACCAGTCAGTTGCATCCACCCCACCCCGAAGGTGGGCCGGGATTTTTACTTTTGAGTTGTCAAAACTCCGCCCTTCCAGTTGACAGTAAAATCTCCAGTATTTCCCAGTCCCCTAACAACTTAATACTGTCCCCGAGGAATTGGTTCGGTGCCCCCCCCCCCCCCCGATGGAGCCGGGCCTGCTCCGGTGGAAGACCGACTGATCGAACTATTGAGTTTTAGAGTGATTCTGCTACGACCAAATACGTACACTTATTCGATACTCAATTATTATCGAGGGGTATTAATCTTTGCTACTAATCTGATTACAGCTACAGTCATGTATGTCAAAGTACAGTACGTGTCGGTACCAAACTGCGAGTGCGGGGAACCTGGCTACAGGGCGCCAATTGAAGCTACACCCCTTAACACATACGTACACCTCATCTCATTTATCACGGCCCCAACAGAAATTTGATCGTGTTAGACGTCCTACTTTCACATCGACGGGAATAAATGAGGCGTGGACATATCCAAATAATCACTGGAATAACTACAAAGAAACCAAGATAAAGACAAAATTTATGACTTAATATTATTCAGCTCTTCGAATGTTGCAACTAAAAATGTATGCGAACACCTCACGCGTGAGATGGCTTGTTTACTAAAATGCCAAAATAATATTCTATAGCCATACATTTAAATTAAAATGCATGGCTATAGTACATATACAGTTTGTGTGTTCACTAAGATTATATATATGAGCCGTTCTCCATGAAAACCGGGCTTAGTGACAAAATTGTGAAAATGTTGATGAATATATACGGAAGAATGTCAGCTTATTCAACCCCAGGCTCATTCAACCCCAGAAAAGCCAGGCTCATTCAACCCCAACCCTTGGCTCATTCAACCCCAAGGCTCATTCAATCCCAAAGATATTGAGGCTCATTCAACCCCAACAATTTTTTTTTATAATGTAGTTAATTTAATGTGTTTTTGTTTGTTTATTTGTTGTTTGTAAAGTAATTTCATGAAATCATGTTGATCTTTATAAACTGATTTTGTGATAGGCATGTACATTGTCAAGCAGGTGTGAACACGGGGTTGATAAATTGTGTGATAAATACCCATTCTGTATGCAATTAAACAGAGTGTGAAATGTTCAGAGTATTTATCTTGGGTTTTTTTGGTTTGTTAAATTAATTATAAGTAAATTTCTAGGTAAGTGATATTGACATGCATTGAAACTATAAACTATGCATACATGTAGTCAAATGCGTTTTTTTTCAAAAGAAGTAAAAAAATCATTGTTATATACATGTAAAAGGTAAAGGTAAAGTGTTTGTTTATTATAGTGTCACCCCTATTCAAAGGGCCAGCCAATTTGACTTATGAGACACCTATTTTTCGTGCGCACAGAACCTCCCGAATCCCTTCTCATATTGCCGGGCGCCTGGCAGAGATGGGCCTACGGTAACCATTCTTTAACTAGCTGGCGGCTCACCAACCGGTCGCATCAGTTCTAACCCAGCTTCCGCCAGGATTCGAACCTTCGACCTTCCGCTCCGGAGGCGGACGCCCTAACCACTAGGCCACGGTGGCGGTGTATGTAGTTTATAGTTTAAGTAGATATAAATTACCGAACCTAGATATTTACTTATAGTGTTTTATGTTACTTAATACATGTATATTGATTTTAACCTTGTTTATGTCTGCCAGATGTATACAAACACTAAATGAATAATGTGTATATTAATTTTTAATTAATTGTCAATGTGTCTTAATTATTATAAATAAAACCCAACTTATGTATTCAAATTCGATGTAAAACATACTTTTTCTAAGTATTTCTATAATCATTGATTTTATTAATAACTATCTATATCTAAATAAAAACACATTTATCTTTTAACATACAGAATACCCCTACCAAACAATTTTTTTTCATTGGGGTTGAAGTTTAATAGTTTATTTCTGTCTCATCCATTTACATTCTTTACATATATACAAGTCAATACAGATAAAATATGTTATCACAGATAAAACATGTATATGGCCATTCTATATAGAATTATAAGAGACTTTCAAATCATGTACAATCTCATAAAATACAACGCTACCAATAGTAGTTAAGACATACAATATTGGATAAAAAAGGATAGAATAGCAGATATTATAATTAACTAACTTGAATAAAAAAGATTAAGATGTAAGAAATTGCTAACATAGACAAGCAAAATTGTATTCTACAGTTGTGGGACAAAATTTAGAAAATACATTTTTTTTTTTTTTTTTTTTTTTAAAATGCAGTGAGTACACCACTACAGCTTAACTGTGTAATACACTGTTTCATCTATTTATAATAAAAAGCTAAAAAAGGTTCTGATATAATAATCAACCTACATATTTTTACTGTACAGTACATTGTTACGTCTAGTTAAAATGTTAAAACAGGTTTTTGCTAAAATCCTTATCAAATCAGGGTGGCTGAACAAAAATTTGAACTTCTCAATAACATTAACTGTAGGGAAACCGTTATTAATAGATACGGCTTTCTCTACAAGTAGATTTCTATCACATTCATACATAGGACATTCTAACAAGGCATGAATTTCTGTTTCAACAACATTTAAACAAAATGGGCATTTTCTCTCGCTAACAGGTAAACTTTCATAGCGCCCAGTTTCTATTCTTAATGGTGCAACACCACATCTAAATTTCGCAAGTGCCGATCTATGGTTAAAGGATAGATGCATTTTACAATACACCTCAACATCATACGAGTTTTTAAAAAGCCTATACGTTCTCAATTTGTTACCACCTGTACCATTAACAGAAGCTACTCGATCAAGATCATCCCTCCATTTTAAAGTATGGGTTTGCATCATTACATCAGATACATCATTCAAAAACTGTTTGCGAGAGAAAGGCAAATGCATATATCTATCTAAGTTAAGCAACTTCATTTTGTCCTTAACAATAAAAGACCAATTTCTACATCTGTTATTACCATTACATGATGACCAAACAAATATTTTCTTGTTAATTCTAGTGTTATCATAGTTCAAACATCGATACCAATGGTTACATACTGACTTCCACTGTTCTATATAAATAGGCTTCCAGCCCATATCGCCCTGAACAGCAGCATTTGGGGTATATTTACCCAAACCAAGGTAGAATCTCATTGCTCTTTGATGGACTGCATTAATACAGTGATATGTTTTTACTCCCCATACAGACGCCCCATATGAAATAATAGGAACAACATAAGAGTTGTACAATTTGGTGTATACATCATACGGTAAACCCCCGGTGCTCTTAAATTTAGCAATGAGAAACCCAAGGGCACGCCCTGCACTCTGAGCAACAACTTTAGCTGTAATATTATAATCAAGGTGCTCAGTTAATGTAATACCAAGGTACATATAACTATTAACATAATCTAAAACTGACTGACCACAGTGGAACACATAATCGGACCTTTGTATAGACTCTGGACGAAAGTGAACAATATTACTTTTCTTAACATTTACAAACATATTGTTTGATTTACACCAGTCATTCAGTAATGTTAACATAGCTTGCAAATCATTTTCGTTTTCTGCAATCAAAACAATATCATCTGCATATAAGAGTATACACACATGTTCATTTCCAATGGAAATTCCTCTATGGAGATTCTTTACTAAAACAGCAAGATCATTTAAAAATATGTTAAAAAGAACAGTTGATAATGAGCAACCTTGACGCACTCCTGTATTAACCTCAAACCAGTCAGTAAGGTGTCCATTGACTCGAACACAAGCTGATACGTTCTGATACAATGATCTAACTGCCTGAAGCATTTTGGTTGACATGCCAATATCGGACAGCTTATGCCATAGTAGGTTTCTGTCAACTGAGTCGAATGCCTTGCGAAAATCTATGAAGGCACAAAAGGTTGCCTGCTTATTTTTCTTGCGGGTATCAATGATGTTTGTTAAGCTAGAAATATGATCAACTGTACTACGCTCTTTGCGGAAACCATTTTGCTCTTCCACAATTAGACCATTTGTATCAGTCCACTTAACAATTCTATCATTTAAAATACTAGTGTACATTTTATACATAGTACAAGCTAAGCTTATACCACGATATGACATTGGGTCTTTTTTCTCATTACAACTGGATTTTGGAATGGGATTTATGATACTTCTATACCACAATGCAGGAACCTGCCCAGTTTGAAAACAAACATTGAATAAACTATGTAAAACTAACACAGAGGCATTGTTCTTTAACACTTCTGATGGTATTAGATCAACACCAGCAGCCTTACAGAGTTTAGCCTTTTCAACAGCCTTGACAACTTCATTTATGCTAATATCATCATCCAGTAATATATCAACCACATTTGTAGCATTAGCAAACACATTTTGGCTGGCATTATCAATGTTCAATAAACTAGAGAAATCATGTTTCCATTTATTTAGTACAGTTTTAACATCCTCCGAGATAGTGCCATCATCAAGAATTACTTGCATAGGTATAGAGTTACTACGCTCGGACACAATACCGACTTTGCCAATACTTTTCCAGAATTTTGTCGGGTCATTTTCAAGATTGGATAGCAATTCAGACTGCATCTTATACCAGTACAACCGCTTGCAACGCTGTACTTCTCTATCAAAACATTTTCTAATGACAACATACCTATGTTTCAGAGTAATCTTTTGAGATCTATTATTACATGACAGTACGACAGTACGATATAACGATATAACGACAGTACGATAACGATAATACGACAATGCGACAGTACGATAACGATAATGCGACAGTACGACAGTGAAAACGCGATACTTTATCGTATTATCGTTATCGTAATGTCGTACTGTCGTATTATCATTATCGTACTGTCGTACTATCGTTATCGTACTGTCGTATTATCGTTATCGTACTGTCGTGATTTCGTGTTTTCATTATCGTATTGTCGAGTATCGCGTTTCAAACCAACCCACACATACGCGATGGCCCTAACGATATTCAAATATATGGTTAGAAAAATGAGACTTTTGTGAACAGATTCAGAAAATTATACCATACATTTATTATTATTATTATTATTATTATACCACATTTATATAGCCCTTTTTTCATGTATACACACGTTCAAAAGTGCTGTACAGTCCCGACTAATACATGTTTAAAACAATATACAATGTACATAAAATATACAAAAACATTTTTATCAACGCTATTTAGTCTCCCATCAGTATCATATTGCCGAAACGAAATGCAACATAAAACTTAGGAGACATGGTATATAGAAATACTTTGCTACAATAAGATAGTGGTGTACAACGATTTGATTATCTGTAGGGGTATTAACTGAATGTAAACCTCAACTAGGACAAGGATAACGTCAAGTACCATTTCCACATGTCCTTAACCCTTAAAGGAATAGTGATACTTCCTTTAAAAGGGGGATGACTCACAGATGGCATAAAGTTACTATCATCATATGAGTTACAAAGGTCGAAGAAATAACATACTTTCTTCAAGACCTTACCATAAAGGTCGAAGAAATAACACACTTTCTTCAAGACCTTACCACACTTTGAAACGGGGCTCTACTTAACCCAGTAGACGGGCGTCTACTTAACCATGAACTTCAGCATGATTAAGCTATAGTAAAATAATGCGTTTTCAGGGCTTTCTTGAAGGACGGGAGTGTTTTACAGTCTCTGAGCGCTGTTGGCAGTGCATTCCAGAGTTTCGGTGCAGCAGCTGTGAAACATCGGTCACCGTAGGTTACAGTCCTCGTCCTTGGCACAACTAGAAGAACAGAATCATTTTGAGACCTTAGCTGTCTTTGTGGAGTATATACTTCCAACATACTTCTGATGTAGCCAGGCGATTTTCCATGTAGTGCTTTGAAAACATGAGTCAAAACCTTGTACCCAACTCTGTACTGTACAGGCAGCCAGTGAAGATCCTTTAGTACAGGAGTGATGTGATTGTAACGCGGTGTCCGTGTGATGAGGCGGGCAGCTGTATTTTGAATAATTTGTAGTTTATTCAGAATGGTTTTCGGGGTGCCACATAATAATGAATTGCAGTAATCTAGTCTCGATGATACTAAAGAATTAATCAGGGATTTTGTTGCATCAACAGTCAAATATTGTCTGATTTGACCTATTTGTCGGATCTGCATGAAACACGACCTTGAAACAGAGTTTACATGTTTATCCATGTCCAAATGTGAATCCAACATTGCACCAAGGTTTCTCACCATCGATGATGGTTTGATTACAGCGTCACCAACTGTCACTGTGAGATTCTCGGCTGTGCTGGCATTCCGTTTTGGTACAAACAGGATTACCTCTGTTTTGTCAGCATTTAGTTTCAGCAAATTATCTTTCATCCAGTGCAAGATATCCTTCAGACAAGCTTCAATTCTTTGCAGAGTTTCATCCCGCGAGACACAATCTTTTGGTTTGAACGCCATATATAATTGTGAGTCATCAGCGTAGAAATGATGTTGCAATTGATGTTTTCTACAGATTGCACCGACTGGTTTTGTGTACATGATGTAGTTCTTTGGACCAAGCACAGATCCCTGTGGTACGCTGTAGTTCAGAAGTACAGGTTTTGAAAGCTCTCCATCTATACAGACAGTCTGGTAGCGGTCACACAAATAGGATTTCATCCACTCTAATGGCTTGCCTGTTATACCGAAATGATTTTTAAGTCTGCCTAGTAGAGTGTTGTGATCAATGGTGTCAAATGCTGCAGACAAATCCAGCATTACAAGGACCGTAGCTTTATTCTGATCTAGAGAGCAAAGGATGTCATTTTGCACACGAAGAAGAGCCGTTTCAGTAGAGTGAAATTTTCTGTATGCTGACTGACGTTCTTCGTGGAGACCATGTAGTGCTAAATGCTCTTCCAGTTGAGCATCGACTACCTTCTCAAGAACTTTGGAAATGAAGGGTAAGTTTGACACAGGTCTATAATTTTTCAGTACATTTTGATCAAGACCTGGCTTCTTTATCAGTGGTCTTATTCTGGAGCTTTTAAAAGCATTGGGTACATAAGCACTTTTGAGTGATGCATTGAATATTCTTGTTAATAGTGGTAGTAGTTCATTCAAGCAATCCTTCAACAGCCATGTTGGTATAGGATCAAGTTCACATGATTTACTAGGTGATTTATTTATCAGTTTTCGGATTTCATCCTCTGATGTTGGATAAAATTCGGACAGTTGCTCTTCTTCGAAATGAGTTTCGAATTCAACACTGTCGTTTTGTTGGTTTGACTGAATACTGGTGGCTATTTCAGTACGTATTGCTTCAATTTTGTTAATGAAGAAGTTACTGAAGTCCTGTGCAAGCATTTTAGCAGGTTTACCAGTTGGTAACACAACTTCTTTTTCTTCACCCATCAGATGTTTAGTTATCTTGAATAACCCTTTCTGATCACGACCACAGGCTTCTACCTTATCTGTGTAATAGGATACTTTGGATTGTTTCAACATTTTGTTGACTACCGAACATTGATTCCTATATATTTCATGATCTATTGTCAATTTAGATTTTCGCCATTTTCGCTCAAATTTTCGTCTCAGATGTTTAGCGTCATGTAGATCTTCAGTGTACCACGGACATGAGGGTCTTAATACTATGGTTTTGGATTTTAGGGGCGCATGTTTGTCAATTAGTGATGAAAGTCCATGGGTATATACCTCAACTAGTTCATCAACGTCTGATATATGCAGTCCACTTTCCAAAATATCTGAGGATTCGATGTCTTTTTTGAATTCATTAATGTCAATAGATTTTAACTTTCTTAGATTCACTGTTTTTCTTATAGGTGCAGGTTTAGCAGCGCAAGCTTTAAAAACTACTGCAAAATGATCACGAGAGGTTTTTCCACTGTTGTCGGGTAGACCAGGATCAGATATTTCTATATGTGAGACAGAAGTGTCAGTGTCTCTTGTGATTACCACATCCAATATGTGGCCAGCCACGTGGGTTGCCCCAGTAACGTGCTGTCGCATGCCACAAGATTCAAGAATACTTGTGAACTTTACAGTGTCTAAATTCATTAGGTTGTCAAGGTGGATGTTCAAATCCCCAACAACTATGATGTTACTTTCTGATGTTACAAGTTTGGCCAGAAAGGATGGCCATTCATTTTCCAGGAAAGTACTAGTTTTAAGGCCATTTTTACTAGTTGGTGGTGGTCTATACGCAACAGCTAGACGCAGAGAATAGTTCATAATGGATACAGTGCATTCCATGTGTTCAAAAGTAGTAAAAACCTTATCATTAGTAGAGGTTAGTATTTGAATATCTAAAGAAGTTTTGTACACAACTGCAACTCCCCCACCACGTCCACAGCGAGGAACATGTTTTATTTTGTAACCACTAGGAACAAGCTCAGTAATGCAAGACTTATCGGAGGGTCCTCCCAGCCATGTTTCAGTTACAGCAACAATATCATAATCATTAGATGATATGTAATCTGAAAGGGCAAGACTCTTGTTTTTGACTGACCTTGGATTTATACAACACACCTTTATATAAGTTTGGCCTTTGCAAACAGTGATTGAATCGCATTTGATCTTAGTTAAATCATGATGTTGGGAACTATTTTCGTTTTCATGATTAGTTCTGGGATTTTCAGGATTGGTGTTAGGAGATAAAGTACAAATAGGTACTATAGTAGGTATTTCTTGGGGAAGTGTCTGAATGTGTTTTAAATTTACACCATCATTCAAGTCCCATGTTCGTTTATTCTGACCCCCTCTAGTACCCCTAAACTTAAGTATTCCTAACTGTTTAAATGTTGCCAATGTATGGGTATCAGGTTTTGTAGGTGATAATTTCCCAATCTCATACAGGCTATACCTATTGTATTGTATAATCCCTGGTATACATTGGGTCATTTTTGCCTGAGGCAAATACACCTTTATATTTTCAGTTAAATATTGTACAAAATTGTAAAATATTTACACAAAACTCAAAATTTCACAAAATCTACAAACAATTACAACACAAAAATTACATATATACAAAAAGAATACTTCCATAAGCATTCACAGCAAAATCCACAGCAATCACTGCAGTATTTCTGTTGATTTAATCCAATAATGACAGAGCACAAAATGTTGCAGCCTACACTTGGCGCATTCACACATACATTTACCAAGTTATAAACTTTTTAAACCAACCACTACCGCCTACTTTTTGAGTGACGTCGCGAACGTCATTCTCTACGTTTTTGACGTAAAGTCAACTGGCATTTCAAAGATCCAGTATCTGGTAATTTTAAGACGTAGACTTTTAAAATTGTGGCACCTTATAGAATCATATTCTTATTTTTAAAAAAAAACGTATCCAATTTGTGAGTGATTGCTTACAGGTAAAAATAGCAAGTGTTTTAGCCACTTAACCCTTGTTTTCATTGATGTGAGTTCTTTTTAGGAAACGATCTCCATAGCAACGACAGAAGTTATTTCAACACAATTTTAACGAAAACTTGAAGCTAATGGAATGGATAGTACTATACTATCTAATTACTTAAATATGAAATCAAAGGACACGAGTTTTTTTCTCATTTTAGACATTTTTCTTATTCTTATTGCATGATAACGATACAATGTTCTGCCCGGTTTTCCTGGAGAACGGCTTATATATATATTTTATTTTGGATATGTATAACGCTATGTACATATTCAGATAAACGCAGTTTTTTCCCAATTAATTATTTATTTTAGATATGTATCTGCCCAAAACTATAAATAAAAGGGTCTTGTTGGGACACATCACAGTCTATTTTTAGTAACAATAAATAAAATAAAACTCCTATTTATCAATTTATCAGGTAAAAACCTTTGTATCCACTATTCAGTACACACTACACATTGAGAGTACGAAGAACGACCACTCTGCTCAGGTTATCGATATGACAGGTAAATACGGCTCAGACCGTATTATAGGGACTTTAAACCGTACTACAAACTGAAAGTTGACTCGGCCTCAGGTAGGAAATTTGGAGTTTATTGATTTTGTATGTGATATCCTGTTTTACATGCATGGTAATTAATATCCATAAACGGCAATCAACAAATATAGAACAGTTCAGCGACACGAGCTCCCTAATTGAAAGATCAAGCCTACAATATTTTGGATAATAAAATCCCATTGTGTTCTTTTCGTACCCTATCATGTTCGACCCAAGATTTTTCAAATCCTAGTTTTCTCGGATTTCATTAATTTTATATGCTAGAACTGTTGTTCGGATATTTTGCGTCGATGATCCTGTTAGTAAATGATTTCAGCAATAAAAAGGTCGTCCGAAAATCCGGCGAAATTGATCATCTTATTTGTTGAAAAGTTAGGCCCTGAACATTAATGTAGATACTCTTCCGCACGAATGAAACCACAGCAACCACGAAACATTCACCTATACAACAAGGCTGACTGGGATGGTCTTAGATCATACATATCAAACCTCCATGACTCCCTAACAAGGTCAAATAAATATAGCCTAAGGCCCTAAACACAGTTGAAGAACTATGGCAAACTATTTATCCCATTCAAATGGTCATCTACTAAAAATAAGCTCCCCTGGATAAAGGTTAACCTGAAACGCCTCTACAGAAAAAGAGACAAAGCATACAAGCAATATAAAAAGCAAAACAACAGTAAATCAAAAGAAAAATACCTGGCACTCAAACACCAATGCAGGAAAGAAACCAAACTAGCATATCAGAACTACCTTGAAGCAACCAGTCACCAGAGCATGAAAAAACACAAAACAGACCAAATACCAAGAAACTATACTCTCTTCTCAAACATGCTAAACAAGACTCTGTTGACATAGACTCACTCAAAAAAGACAACAAACTACACATAGCGGATAAAGACAAAGCAACAATACTAAATAAACAGTTCCAATCAGTCTTCACACCTAAATCTCCTACATCACTCAAATTACTAGCTGAAATGAAAGTACAGGAAAACTCAGATGCTGGTAGAGAGACCCCCCCCAACAATCCTACAGCCCTCATGACCCCATATCAAACATTGATATTTCAGTAAATGGTATTGAGAAATTACTCAAAAACCTAAACCCCACAAAGCTGCAGGCCCAGACCAAATTAAACCAATAATTCTAAAAAATACCTGTAAAGAAATAGCACCCATTAAAGCCCAGTTATTCAAAAAGTCCTTAACCACTGGTACCCTACCCGAAATCTGGAACATGGCAAGTGTTGCCCCTGTCTATAAGAAAGGCACCAGGTCAGACCCAGCAAACTACCGCCCAATATCTCTTACCTGCATTCTGTGTAAAACCCTGGAACACATTGTCGCTTCTCATATATTACAAAACACTTTACAAAGTCAAACCTCTTCTACGAGCTTCAGGTAAAGAACCACTAAATGCCTCCGCGGACCAAGTGGTGATACACTCAAGTAGTCCTTAAAAAAACTTTGGTTTGCCTGTAAATGGAGATATTTCTTGACAAATGTGGAGTTGAATGATGAAATTGAGTTTAAATGGTTGGTAAATATGCATGTGTTGTAGTAAAACTGTAATATTTGTATTATTCCACTATCTTGATACCAAAGTGAAAGTAGACTAGGGTAAAACCCAGAACTCATAAATCCGGACATGCGTAAAAACGGATAGACCGTGTTTGAAGGACAAAAACTTTCTTAGAAGATACATGACCCCCCTTTTTTATTGCATTATTTTGAAGCTTAAATGCCCCTCTTAACAATGATATATGTGGTCCAGGTGGCCATAGACTAAAAAAAGTTGAAAATTGGAGCCTACTATGGCCAATTTACATTGAGCTATAGAGCAAATCTATTTGGTGGTTTCTAACCTAAAGAAGGGCAAAATTCTATTAAATTCATGCTTTCATTTTTTTGCATTCAAATGTATGGAAATGCATCCCAGATAGGGTTTTGACCACTTTTATCTGTTTAAATTGTCTAAAAAAGTGAAAATTGGGATTTTTATCATGAAAATCTAGAAAATTTCAGATTTTTTTTTCTAAAATTGACATTATTATGCCAAAATTGACCTTATTTTAGTGTCAGACAGGGGTAATTGTGATTAAATATGAAGAATAGACACATTATTAGGCATCTAAAGCATAATTAGTGTTCAGTGAAACAGTGTTTCACAAATACAACCCAATTTAAAATCACTATTCATAATATTTTGCAGGTGCTGACCAAATTTCTCCTTAAAGGCGCATATGCGTGTTTGTCATTTTTTCTAGAATTCATGCACAATTTGTCTAGAATTGATTGTTGTGTGCTGCCTATACATAGTTGTATTGAAAAAAGTGCAAAAATCACTTTAATAAGTAAAACTAGGCTGTCTTAAGGTAAAGAACCACTTAATGCCTCCGCGGACCAAGTGGTGATACACTCAAGTAGTCCTTAAAAAAACTTTGGTTTGCCTGTAAATGGAGATATTTCTTAACAAATGTGGAGTTGAATGATGAAATTGAGTTTAAATGGTTGGTAAATATGCATGTGGTGTAGTAAAACTGTGATATTTGTATTATTCCACTATTTTGTTCTTGATACCAAAGTGAAAGTAGACTAGGGTAAAACCCAGAACTCATAAATCCGGACATGCGTAAAAACAGATAGACCGTGTTTGAAGGACAAAAACTTTCTTAGAAGATACATGATCCCCCTTTTTTATTGCATTATTTTGAAGCTTAAATGCCCCTCTTTACAATGATATATGTGGTCCAGGTGGCCATAGACTAAAAAAAGTTGAAAATTGGGGCCTTCTATGGCCAATTTACATTGAGCTATAGAGCAAATCTATTTGGTGGTTTCTAACCTTCAACATGGGTTCAGGGAAAAACAGATCATGTCAAAGTCAACTTCTCATGCTAATTGATGATATCCTCCAGTACTTGAACCTTAAAGCCAAGTAGATCTAATCCTCCTTGACTTTTCTAAGGCCTTTGACATGGTCAATCATGAAAAACTTCTTGAAAAGCTTCACTTCTATGGCGTCCGAGGTCAAGAGATTCCTTGATAACAGGTCACAATCAGTAGTTGTAAATGGCTCTACTTCCGGTATTATACCGGTCTCTTCTGGCGTGCCACAAGGCTCAGTCCTTGGACCGCTCCTATTTCTTATCTACATAAATGATCTTCCTGACTATGTAAAATCATCAAAAGTTCGCCTCTTTGCAAATGATACAGCCATCTATCTTTCTTTATCACATGCATCTCACTCAAGCCTTCTCCAACAAGACCTAGACCAACTTCAGCTTTGGGAGACCAAATGGGACATGACATTTAACCCATCTAAATGCCAGGTTATACAAATCACAAAACGGAAAACAGTCATTCCAACAAAATACCTCCTACACAACACCACACTAGACACAGTAACATAAGTCAAATACCTAGGCATAACAATTTCAAATGATTTAACATGGAACTTGCACATTGATAACATAACTAGGAAAGCAAACTAGACACTCACACTCGGATTCCTCCGAAAAAATATAAAAACACAATCACAAAACTTAAAATCAGTAGCATGCAAAACACTAGTAAGACCACAGCTTGAGTATAGGTCGTCGGTCTGGTCACCACACACTAAACAACAGATTGATCAGCTTGAGTCTGTACAGCGCAGGGCTGCCCGCTTGGCAATGGGCGACTATGGTCGAACATCCAATGTCTCTCACATGCTAGGTTCTCTCAAGTGGAGACCCCTTTACCTACGACGTATAGACCAGTGCCTGGTTATGTTACATAACATCCTGCACAGCCAGGTTGCTATACCAATACCTGACTATCTTATCCCCAACACAAGACCGTCTCACACAAATCATTCTAGGACATTCCAACAAATATACACTAAATCCGACTACTATAAATTTCCTTCTTTCCTAGAACCCTAGTCCACTGGAATGCCCTACCCCCTGATACAGTTATCTTGTCCATCCCTGAGTTCAGTCTGGCAGTCAGCCAGATTGAACATGTATCTCCCTAATTTCACACCTGCCCTGTTTTTAACCTTTTAACCCTACTTTTCTCTCTTTTATAATTTTTTACTCAATCTTTATACTAATTTTCTTTGTTGGTGATGCGCATCCCGGTCTTTGTCCCTTTGCGGGGTTTGACCGGTAAACGGGAGATAGATAGATAGAGTCTTCAAAGCTATCAGAAGTCAAAGTCAAAGCTTAAACGATGAATTCTATTGTATGAAGTAATATTTAAGCATATATTCATTGCATATTGTTGTTTTGATTAACCCACAGCCATAGATTATTGTTATGCACAGTACCGTACTTTATCAGTGTTTTTCTCTCTCCCTGTTATGGGAACGTACGTAACCCATAATTTTTTGTTTTTCTGTGGCGTTTTGGTCGAAATTGGGAAAAGTGCAATTTAATACGGTTACCTATAAAATTGTCTAAGCCAATATCATGAATATGTATATACACATACTTTTCATGGGACTTCTGTTGGAATTGACAATGCTTCATCTTTATTACAAAGTAACGTCATATGTGACACACCTTTTTCTTCTGAACAAAATACTAAATGGGAAAACCCAATAAACAAATATAGTCAGTGTCAAAATTTGTTAAATTTGTATTTTATTTTCTTCGTGAATTTCCCACTCTCAGATCGTTCAGGATCAATGTAATTCTTATCGTTCCTGGATCGTGGCACTCTCAGAAAGTTCATCCGATAGTTAAACACAAATATAAACTGTTTTCTACAAAACATATTTACTTTAATTAACTTGTATATTATTAACCCGTTTATAAACTGCATGTACTTATTATGTAATTGGCTTCATGTGTGTTAGAGCCTTAGAGGGGTGGTATAGTGTGAAGTCCAAATTGTGTGTGGTTGTGTATGAGAGCGAATTTATAAATAGCGAATAAGACTTTTTTACAAGAACAATGTTTAAAAACATACACTGTATATGTTATAAATGTTACAACACAACACACTGTATAGCTCCATTCAAAACAAATATATAATTAATTTTCTTAACCCAAACCAAGGAAAAACAAAATTCTCCTTACTTATTTAGACTTTATTTAGAATCATTTATTTCAAATCACTTTGCCTATTATGTAATCTCTTCACTTCACCCATTTTACATAAGTACATGTAATAAGCAAGCCATACATATTTTTTAACATTATGTTAGGATTTCCATTATTAGTATTATTTCACCATGCCTGGATTGTATTATTTTTATATTCTATAATATATATATATTTTAGGTAGTTAGGTAGTTGCTAGTACACGTGCGTTACTTGCATAACCTCATCCCTCACCTTCTTATCCGATGTTAGGGGCCCAGCTATAAGTAACCACTAGTGATTCCCATTGCTGTGCCGGCCGCGGCCACCATAACCGGAGAGGTTCGGGTTGAAGAGGCGAAAACATAGCTGGACATACTTTGTACTATTATATCTATTCTTTTAGCTATCCAACCTCTTCTTACTATCTATCATTTCATTATCTTTTTCTTGACATTGCACCACCCGTCGCATTATAATCAAGTGTGATTGCGTCGACGTACGATGTAGATAACCTTCCTTAATATAATAATATGCTACAATATAACGGTACTAATGTTTCTGTACTATCATTTCAGCATCCGGCAGCATGATCAGTGAGTCTGGTAGTACACAGAGCGACCATCAAAATAATACAAAATGTAGTATGATAACACATTCCGGTGATAAACCTTTTATATGTGGTCTTTGTGGATGTCCATTCACACAATGTGATCCCCTCAAACGTCATATGAGAACACATACTGATATGGAACCATTTAAGCCTAGTGCTAGTACAGTTTGTAACACAAACAAACAATGTCCGGCTAAACCAGTGAACGACTCGAACTTTGAAAGGATAACTGGACCGGAAGTTATGTGTTCCGGAAGCTGCCAAGACTCGACGTCTACTGTCTGTCAATGTCAAAACACTGCTCTTCCTGACGGTCTCACTGCTGCTTCCAATGAGAGTAATATAACTGTACCTGATTCTCTCGATAGTCATAAAGTGCCACGTGTAGCCTCTGAAACCCGTGTTAAACGGAAGTTGAACACTAGAACTGTAAAGGAGAAATACGATGCCATCATTGAAGTTGAACGGGGCGTAAAATCTAAAGCGCAGATTGCAAGAGAGTTAAAGATAAACAGCAGTACATTGTCAACATGGTTGAAATATTCTGACTCAATTAAGCATGGTTATGAAACGTTCAATCCGAAAAGAAGAAAGATGCGCTGTGGAAAATTTGACGAGCTCGAATATGCTCTCATGCAATGGTTTAAGTTTGCAAGAGATCAGAATTCGGCAATATCCGGTCCAATACTTATATCCAAAGCGGAACAACTAGCTGAGATGTTAGGATGTGATGGGTTTAAATCGTCAACTGGTTGGTTGGACAGGTTTAAAGAACGCAACGGCATAGTATTTCGATCGTTAAACGAAGAGGCAAAAAGATTGAAAGAAGAGACCCCTTGGGTTGACAGAAAGAAAGAGATTATGCAAACATACCGATCAAAAGACATATACAACGCATACGAAACTAGTCTATTCTATAAACTACTACCAGAGAACATGTGTATTATGAATAGTCCTGATTGCTGCGACACGAAGCAGGAGAGACTGACCGTCCTGGTGTGCGCCAATGTGGAAGGTAGTGACAAATGTCAGTTGTTAGTTGTTGGAAAAGACGAAGGACCGAGATGTTTAAAGAACGTGAAGACTTTGCCAACACACTATACTTACAATGAAAAAGCATGTATGACGGCTGAAATATTTGAGTCATGGATAAGTGTTTTAGATAAACAAATGGGCCGTAAAGGACGTCGTATTGCTTTAATTGTTAGCAGTGGGTCGTACCATCCGAATGTTGAAATTCTCAGGAACATTAACTTGCTGGTTGTGCCTCCTAATGAGATACATCCGATGAATCTAGGTGTGCTACAAAACATGAAGGTTCACTACAGGAAAAGAGTTTTATTACACCAGTGGTCAGCCATGGAGAATAACACGGATTTCACGTTGAATTTACTGGATGCCATGAGATTTTTACAACAGTCATGGTATTGTGTGACTCCAGTCATTATCAATAACTGTTTCAAAAATGCAGGTTTTACGTCTACAAACTATGTTCAAGAATGCGATGCTACTACTGACGAATTCGACGATATAGCATATACGGGACTTGCCAGTATGGATGAAACTTTCGGACGGATACAGGAGTTCGTGAATTTTGACGACGACGCCGCCTTTACCTTTGCTACATTGGTGTGTGGTGATTCCGATAATCACAGGATATCAAGTAGACCTACATCAACTGATCGAGTTGATTCCGATGACGCAGAAGAAAACGAAGACAAGTCCATCCCAGACACACCGACTGACGACCAGGCGGCTAGTGCTTTAGCCACTTTGTGCTCATATTTTGAGTCATTGGAGGATACACATAATGAGTCTAAAATGCTATGTGCATTGTCTAAGACTATTGTTAAACAACAGTTTTCTAATGTTGAGAAACTTGCACAAAGAACTGTGGTGGTAATTAAGAGTGAAGTTCAAACAGACTCGGACAACAATGAGTGACTTTTCAAAGTGTATTGAGCTGTATCTGTCGATATTTTTTAAAAAGAATTCAAAAACTAAAAAAAACATTATGCTTTCATATCCATTAGATCATTTTGTTTCAGTTTTAACAGAAACTATCTATGTGATTTATGCGAATTGTCAGTATTCTTACGAAAGTGGTCTAGAACACCCTATGGCATTAAAAGAATCGAGCATTTTTCCAAGGATTGAATCAAAGTACATTGACCCCATCAGTGACAACAGTTTTAATTTGCAATTAAGGTAGTCTAGTATCGTACTAAAAACGATGCAAGTAATTATTATTTGCACATTAAATGACCGTTAGATATAGCTCTACACTTTAAAGCGCTAGCACAAAATTTAAATTGCTCGATTTTGAGATTGTAGCTTAATGTGAAAACGTTTGTTTCAAAGTTTTTATGTATAATTGACAACCTCTCAAAGTCTTTTGCATAATTTTGTTGAATCATGCGAAATTGTAGTAAGTTTGAACTTAGGTGGTAATTAAGAGTGAAAAGTTCAGAGTTCATTATTATTGAATGGTGCAAAATGGCAGGAAGTTTGTTTACATGATTGTGTTGTATTATAGTGTGTAATTTGGTTTTGAAAATGTATAATTATATAAAGTATATAGATCATTCAATTAATGAAATTATAAATCATGTAAATGTTTGTTTTAACCGGCTTATGTACTTACGAACTCAAATGTATCAACATTGGTTTTGGTGTAAGAAATTTTCGATTGTGTGGGATCTATAATGATTCCCCGAATGAGCAATCATTCTTCTGAATAAGAAACAAACACAGATATTCTTTATTATAGTCTCATCAATGTACTTACACAAAAGTGTAGCGTCATGTGAATCCATACAGTCTTATACGTTGGCACTCTTTGTGAAGTGGATACACTCATATCGTTTGCAAAAATACTGTTAAGATTCATTTCACTTCCAAGAAATTTACCTATTGTTGGAAATTATTCATAAGGACCTTATTGATATTCGTGTGTCCGTATCATTGTACCGTTAGACTGTTTTGATTTGTTAATTACATTAACGAAACCGGTTTGTGCGAAATGTCCACCGACAACCCCTCTTCATTGTAATTACCCCCGTCATCGCTTGGCACACCCTCGCCGGCTGTATATATGTATATCTTTATTTCCCTGGTTTGCCGGAGATATACATATGAACAAAAAAATATAGATAGTGACAATTATATAAAAGGTATATTGCTGTGCATGCAAAATATACACTCAAAATTAGATTAACTTTATTTAATGTCGATTATTGGTTAACATAAGAAACACAAGCTACAAGCTTGTATTCGACATAACAAAGAAATCAGATATTTAAATATATGCAAATAACATTTATATGAGACATATAATAATATATAATACTTATGTTACTATATATAGTAACAAATTTGCCTTCGAAAAATAGCATTATCGGCCTTTCAAAAGTATCACAATTATCACAGACCTACCGGGGCGATTATCACTCAAAGGCACTGCTAAGCCATCTATTGTTCTGTATAATATTTATGTTGAAGCTTTTCATTAAAACAACACATTAAAAAAACTTAACGTGTTCAGTAATTGGTAGATCATTTGCTATTGTAGAGAGTAATTGTTGTCAAACTTGGATCTAAGCGCGCAATGCACATCTACAAGAGCTGTAGATCTAACACTAAAATGCTCGTAACTTTTTTATTATTGAACGGAAACCTATCATGTAGGTATTCATTTTCTTAATTAGATAATTTGCTACACGCTGGTGTTCAGTTTAATGCAAAATTCTGAAAAAAAGTGTTTTTCGCATTTTCGGAGGAATATCAAAATATTGATCTCGTCTAGGAAACTTGCTGTTTTGATAATAAATTAAAGGTCTAGTAAATAGGTCATGTATATTTCATCGAAGGTTGGCACAAAATATATTTTAAATGTGCTATTCTGCTTCTCCGAAGCCATCAATCGTGTTTGTAAGTGATTCTGGTAGAAATAAGCCTACGCTCATCGGCCGACGCTAAAATGACGCAACGTTGCGCGTGAACGTTTTCCAAGGGCGATTATTTTTGATAATCGCCCCGGGGGCGCGTGGCGGCGGGGCAAAAATCTGATAGTACTTTTAAAAGGCCGATAATGCTATTTTTTGAAGGCAAATTTGTTACTATTTATAGTAACATAAGTATTATTCTTATTTATTTCACACTACTGGTATATTTTCTATCAACTGTTGATCTTCGAACATGCATATAGATTAAGATGTTTTGTCTTGAGTTTGTCTTGCCTATTTGTAGTTTCATTCTTTATATGAATAAATAAGAGTATGAACCATACTAGTGTTACCAGTGAATAGTTTTGCATTTAGTGATAACTTCATTATTAGTTGGATATATAGAGGATATTTGTATTTTTCCGTGTACGATCGGCTGATAATTCACCGAGTGAGCAGCTGATGTAATATTTTCACGAGTGGCGTAGCCACGAGTGAAAATATAAGTCAGCTGCTCACGAGGTGAATTATCAGCCGATCATACACGGAAAAATACTAATATTCTATTTATTTCATGCTTCAAATGGCTTAAATGATGGAAATACTCCACTATATACCTCAAATGTTTTGCGTGACGTCGTTTTCCCGCCATGCACGCGTCGAGTTACAATCAAATAATTATTCAGCAATGGCTTCAATTTCGTCCATTTGTTTTACATTTATGTACATATAATGTTCTGTTATTTGTTAAAGATTAAGAGATCAATTGAAAATGCTTATTATTTTATTTTTGGCGGCGGGGAATTTTGTTTAAAAAAAAGTAGTCCGTTTCCGTGAAATTATGAACTGTGAAATTATCGGGGAATAATCCACCGTTATTCCGCCGTAAACCACCGATAAGCATGGAATAAAATACAATTTATATTTTCCCTTGACTGAATTCAGTTTGGTGATTTTGACCTCTTCGATTTATAAAACAGGTTCACTAGTGCAGTTTTCAGATATATAAGTGTCACTAGTTAAGGCCTGATTATTCTGAGCCAGCACTGTATATATTTAGCCTAAGTTATGGAAAACATGACCTACTAACCCGGCCGGGACACAAATAATCGACTGAAATGTTGCGGGTCAAAATCACTGCCATGCGACCAGAGAAACATACTAATAAAGATTATAGGCCACGACTGCTCATAATTGTTTGTCTGTTCGAGTGCCAGTAGTCAAAATGAATACAAGACATGAGGTCAAGTTCAACGAATCCATTGACATCAGACGGCATACAATAACCCAGGTACAAAGGAAGAACATCACTTGACGATGGTACAGCATTGACAATGAGGTATGAGTACGCGGGGATATATCACAGACATAACCCGCATCATTGTGAGAGGCTAAATCCTGGGTCGTGGCTCGAACAAGATCGAGCCCAAGTAGCGTTGCGATGATTTTAAAGCAAGTAACTGTATAATTCTGCTGTTATTACTATCTCGTGGTTACTGTTACACATTAAAATTCATAGTACGTTTGTTGTTTGGCACCTTGCTAACTTAATTGTTCTTATCTATTAAGGCATGTCGATGATTAGTGCATTAGTACTGTAATGTCCCAAGAGCTGACCCCAACCTGGTGCAAAGTTCCCATTATCGTCACGTCGATTATAGTCGATATAGAGTTGACAGTGTGGTAAGAATTCAGTTTAAGGCGTTGTAAGCCATGAAGGAACTGTTAGTGTGTGCCATTTGGATTTATTTGGTGTTTGAGGCAATATTAGCGGCGGATGTGCATTTATATGTTAATCCACACACCGGAGATGACAACAATAATGGGTACGCATTTCACTTTGAGTCTCAGATACACTTTAGTAGATACATGTGAATAACCAAATGCAATTACTACATTGTAATTATTTGATCAAAACTATTTGCTCCATATCTTACCTAATATTTGAAAATCTTACCCGTCAAAATGTCGCTCTAGATCTGCAAATTAATATTGAAGGATATAAGGAACATTTAGTTAGCTATCACGAGAAACGGAGGAACACGAAAGTCCCAAAAAGGAACAACACAAAACAGACAGAAATAGCACATACTACAATCCTACTTCATGATGAACGACTGTAAACTGAACCAGAAAATGACATTCAGGTGCCAAAAAAGTTTTTAAAATGCTAATGATATATCCCCGCTGTATCCTTTAAATGACACGATAATGCAATTAAGTTGCAGCGTGTCCTAATTTCTAAAACGCGAGTTCTAATAACGTCTAAGAAAAGTTAAAGACGACTCTTACTATTAAGGGCATTGCTGCCGACAAATTAGACAGGGTAACCATAGGCTTTTGATTTGTAAATGATATTTTCCGAGTAGCCGATAGTCCCGCCATGTACACTTAATAGGATCTTCTCTTTAGGTTGCGTAACAGGACAATCGGTGTCTAGAAAAAAATGAATAATTTACGCACAGCTGAAATCAAATGCCTATGAGCATGATGAGGATAATGAATGCATTTATCAATATGAACGACACGTAAGCGTTTGTTATGAAATAAGAGCTGGCATGAAAGTTTTAGTGTTATTACTTTTCACTGTTAAGATACACGAAGTCATTTATAAAGTTACCCTTTAATAGTGTCGTATTTTAATGTAAGATATCCAATAACGTTATTTGGCATCGTTTAAATGGTGTACATTGTACCATGCTATTGTATGTGCCCTGTGGAGGTGTCATTTCTCTGATTTACTATTCACTAGAAATCTTCTATTCAACACCATAATGAAGACCGACTCAATATTCATATACATCTTGATGTTTTACATCGTCGGATACCCACGGTACACATTACGTACAACTTCATTTTGGTACCGTCGATGTATAACGTAATGCAATCGAACGTGGGTATCCGACGATGGATGTTTTACTGTTTAGCCCAACTGTCACCATGTATGAACCACACAAAGACATGCTTGTGTGTATTAACTGTGTAAAACACGATCCCCTTACAATGTAAATGTCTACAGACAGTTTGCAGTATTGAAACCACCATGTAAGGGTTCAAACGATATTCTGATTTGAGAGGTTTCTGTTGTTTCCAACTATTGGTCTTTAATCAACCACACCTTAACGCGTTTCTTTATTGTAGTACGTCCACCACGATGCCCTTTAAGACGATAGAAAGAGCAGTTTACGTAGCAGTAAGGCCTCCATACAACACAAACAGTAAGTGAATACTAGTACTTGTATATATAAATTACCAATTTTCTAGGGCTCTTTTCAGCTGTTAGGCCGCTCAAGCACCCTTTGACATTTCAACTTTACGTGGTCATTGGGCTACATATGGAAACCTACACTCGTGTCTCCCTGGGGAGACTATTTCTCTCCTGTGGTGTGGCAGCCAACATCGATCTGCGGCGCCCAGGAATAGACACTGCCCTCACAGGTACCATTTTACACCATGGTGGAGTGGGTCTTGCTCAGAGAATTTAACCAGTGGTCCAGAGGGGGATCAAAGCCAGGATCTCTCGATCCCGAAGCGCGCGCCCTACCTCTAGGCCACCGCTCCCCTCCGCTCACTATATTTTTTTTAACTTTCTTTTTAACTTTAATTTTATATATGCATTTATTGAAAGTCGACTATGATAGGTGCCTCGCTTATATTTTAAATAGAAATTTTAAGTTGATATTTTAAGTTGATATTTTTGGCGTTTAAGAACGTTTTTGGACAAAACGTTTGTTTCACCTCTTTCCTGATGCCATCGCCTGAAATTATGATTTCGTCTGTACTTAGCTTCAATGCCAACCACAATCGCACAATTAGGTACTTTAACCAAACTATTACGTTTATAATGGATTTCGGAAACTTAAGGATATTGCCGTGATCATCGACGATAAACGTTTAAAAGATGACTACATTTACCCGTACCGAATTGTTAATTTATATTTCCATGTCCTTGTCTCTGCAGTTAATTTAAGGCACGGAATAACAAACACAGTGGTGGAATTGACTATGTCTGGCATGGGTTAATGCAATATAACAAAACAATGCATAAACAGAGATAAAATAGATCACAACAAAACCGTGCATAAAGTTGGACTAAATTGCAAAAACACATTTCTATTGAAACATTTTGGTTATGGAATTATTGTATATTCCACCTTGTTCGAATACAAGTGGGACACTTCTAGTATTACGCAAATTCTATAGTCATTTTCCACACATTCTGTCTGATAAGACGGAGCCAGTTTTCAGTTTAATGCTGACAGCATAGCAAGGAATATTTTACTTTATCTTTGGATTGAAGAGGCCTACGACCTTGCGTCAAGTGGAGCGTACATGCAAGACATGAAAGTACATTTGAATAATTAATATATTTGACCAAAGAACAGAACGGAAAATGAAATGCTAACATATCACAATTTCAAATTGTTATATTTTTGCAAGTATTTTGTCAGTCATTTCTTGTATTCACGCACCAGTTGAGTGAGCTATATGTGATTGTGATTATTTCAGAGACCTACATCGAGCTGATGGCGGGATACCATGAGTTGACTTCTACACTAAATCTGGTGAGACCCGATCTTGTGATGCGATCTTATCAACATCAAGAAGTGCACGTGGTATGTATGTCCATACAATACCATCCAGTCATGGTCCTTGTTATAACATAGCATTTTATACTTATATGCACCAACCGTTAAGTTCTGGTAGTTTAGTTTTTACGTCCATCTCCGTACGTCCGTCATTAATATCATGGGAGTTTCATCTAAGCGCCTGTCTGTCTTTCCGTCCTTTCGTATTTAATAGCACGGTTCTTTCATCTTAATGTCCTTTGGTACGTCCGCCCGTCTGTTCGTCCGTGATATCATTGTTTTTTTCTTTCTTAAAATCCATTTGCTCTTGATTTGTATCAATGTATCAGTGGTTACATATTGACATACACACGCATTCTAGTAGTTTACCATGTGCATGTACACGCACTTGTACTGCTTTTCTTTGTGTAGCATATGTCCGTGTTTCTTATCGACCGTGGTGCTTATTGATTGTCTAAAACCGTCTAATCGTTCGCACATTAGTCAACCAGAGTCATATTCTTTACATAAAAAGTTGAACGTTGCAAAAAGGGCATTTCTTGCAAAAGGATTACGAAGAAATCAGACAGGGAAGGCAGCACTCAAGCACAGATATCAGAAATACCACAACACAACTACACTGAGCAAAGCCCACACATCAGCCAAAGAAACAATTAAAATTCCAAGTCCCTGCCGAAAAAATGCAGGATGACCCAATTTCACAAAGACAATATAGAACAGCGCTGATTCCATGAGACCGAATGAAACGCAGTCAAGACCCGATCAAGTTCCCCAAGTCCACGCTGCTCGGCACCTAACCGCTCAAACATATGCCAAAAACGGCGACCAAATGAGGCACAACCTTTAAAGGTATTTGCTTAGTCTGACTCGCTTTATTAGTTTATTACCAATTAACTTATTGACCCTACTTTACTTACCAATAATGTTCGTCAAGAAGGCTTAATTAAGTTGTAAAGTTGATTAACTAACAATGTGTGGTGTGTGTTATTTTACTAGTTAGCAATTTACTAATTTCAGGTAGGCGGGAAACGTATACCTAGTGCGGCATTTAAACCTGTCACTGACGCCGGGGATCTAGCTAAACTTCCGACAGCAGCAAGACCACATGTGAGTATAATAACAAATCTGTTAACCGTTCATTTTGTATTTTGTGTATGTTCAGGTTAATCTGAAATGTGAAAGGAACTTTAACAAGATTTCAATAGTTCCCTTCCGGTAACTTAATGCAGCTACTTGCAGATTGTACGTAATATTCCACTAACCAATACTTTCTTCATGTATGTTCTTCTAATATTGTATTTTTCCAACACTCGACTGAAATGATAACAATCTTCAACTGCACAGGTCACCATTATGAAAAAATTATATCTATCTATAATTCAGCCAATCATAGTCGCAATTTTAATAAACGGTAAATTACAAATACAACATTTGTCCACAACTTAAGTCTGTTTTTCTGGAGTAATCCTGATTAATTCGGCCATTGTAGAATTTGAAGTACAGAAACAAACAGATATATACGCACTGTTGATTATTACTCACATGGGCGCTGCCATCACATTTTTATGCGTAAGATGTGCATGTTAATGATAACTAGATCTACCGTGTTTAAAAATAGAATCAAATCACTTTGAGAATTCTGAAAGCAATGCGCCGATTGGCTTATTGGGAAAGGTCCCCTGACGTTTCCATCTATAGGTCATCGTCAGATCCTCATAGCGTAGCGGGTTTGAGGAAATGATTTTAATCAGATAGACAAATTGGTTCCAAGTATCATGTATCACATATTGAGACTTTTAAAATCATTACTTACTGTATTATTATTGAATGTACGCATGTATAGTAAAATGTTTTACCGTAGTAGTTCTGCGTGATCACAGGTGAAGATAGTTACCTTACCGTCAGTTAACATTACGAATTATGGAACTATAACATCGTACGGATCAAATCAACGTCGAAATGCTGAACTTGAAATATTCTACAACGGTCAACCATTGCAGTTACCCAGCTGGCCAAAAACGGTTGGTATCATTATCTAAATATAAGCTTCATCAATCATGAACAGTGCATTTAGTTCGATTTAGTATATTTGAAAAAAAACTATAATTTTATTCATGCATGTACTTGTATTTAATGATGTCTCTCGTTATTACAACATGTATAAGCCATTCATGGTAACACTGTCAGGATCCGTATTTTTGTAAAACAGGTGGATACATCTGTATTTTGGCCTGTTTGTCCGAACTTATAGTCAATACAACTTTCTGATAAAAAGATATCCGGATCCCATGTAAAACGTTTGCTACAGATCTATCATTTTACAAACCATATGTTACGTGTTTTTACCATTTATTTGCATATATGTTTGTAAACTGAGCAGCACTGTCTATACTATCAGATTTATTGAACTTATATTGTAGGGATATATGGATATTACCAACGTTCCTGATCCCCATGGATTAAAGTTTCAATATAATGATACAACCACACGCTCCTGGCATCATGAAGATGACCCATGGATATACGGATACTTGTAACTATAGTACAACAAATTCAAATTACCTTTGAACGTCCTAAACTGTTAACCATGTACTTTTTCCACAGCCATTTTGACCGAGCAAACAAATGAGTGCCAGTACGTGGGACGTTCAAAAAATACTAGGATTATTGTCATAAAACCCGCATTGTTTAATACAAAAAATCCAATTTTATATCATATGAAAATTGAAACCTAATTCTACAAACAGTGCATATATGAATGTAAATGAATACGCGGTTCGATAGTTGCTGGTGTTTAAACTTAGACACATACTCATAACCGGCGCACAAAATGACGTCGCGCCATTTTTACGTCGTAAGTTTCACTCATTCGATGCCGCCAGGAGGCGGCATCGAGTATGAAAGGGTGCAACCAGATGTCCCAGGAGGATACAAGATTTGATTGGTTATAACGCTGTTGGACTCGCCCGTCAGGGGTAAAATAGGATGATAAATATTATAGCAAAATTTTATATAAAAATATTTTTAATATTATTATCACAAGATGTATGTAAAATGATTATACACTCATTTATTTCCGGCTTATAATTTTTTTTATTCGACTTTTATAAAAACAGTTTATCTCATACCTTAAAATTGAATGACTACCAGGGCAATGTTGTTCGGTAGGTACTAAAGTCCAAATCAGTTCGGAACGGGTGTTTATATAACGGCTACATATGTTGCAATTTGCGGGTCTTAGCAGGGGCTATTAAAAAGTAAAAAAAAAACTATTTGCGCGGAGCGGCGATTTTCCTTTCGAACTTGAATGGTGCTCATATTTCTAAAACATGTTATGTTCATTTGAATAAATATTTCAATAGAAAATAGAATGTTTTCATGTTTTCTATTCTTTCCTGGTGTTTCACTGCCTTCAAGTTTTTAACCAGGTTTTCCAAAGGAAAACTCTGGTTATTAGATTGCTGAATGTCGGCGGGCCTTAACAATTTCTTCTGTGCACAACTCCTCCTACATTTCTTCATAGATTTCAACCAAACTTTCAGAGAATGATTGTCATCATGTGACCTGGTGCATATTATCAGGGTTTTATGATTCAACCAATTTTGACGGAGTTATGGCCCTTGAAACAGAAAAAATTGGCCGCTTTCCTTATGTCGCACGGTACTCAAAGTACACGACATAGAGTCATGAAACCTTCACAGAAATGGTCAGGATGTTTTCTCTACACCTGGGGTTTCACTCCCCTTTCAGTTTAGTACATCCAGAGTTATTAGCCATTGAAATGGTGTAAAATAGCCATTTTTGACTTGTTTCACATGCTACTCAAAAAGTATTTGACCTAGGATCATGAAACCTTTATAGAAATGTTTGACAGCATGTACTCTAGTGCACCTGGGGTTTCACTCCCCTTTCAATTTAGTACAACCAGAGTTATTGCCCTTGAATTAGTGAAAAATACCCATTTTCAGCAATCTTAAGTTTTTGCAGCGTACACTCAACACATGAGAATAACTTCCCTTGTGCATCACACATCACGCCGGAATTTTAGTTTGTTTACAAGTTTCTACCAATACCTTTTACTAAATAAAAAGATTTACTTAAAAAGAACTAGCGGCATCTTTGATGCCCAGCATCAACATTTCACTTGTAGGGCTATGAAATACGCTGTTTTTAATGATAATGGTGATAAATACATGCTTGTAACACACATAGCTATATTTAAGTATATCGTTTGTGAGAATCGCATGTATTTTTCGGAATTTTATATCGAATATCGGGGCGAGAATCCGCACAATAAAATGTTGATATAATGGAAATGTCGAGGTAACTGACGTTACCATTTTGTTAATTTCGTATTACTTACATGTCTTTCACGCTAGAACAACCATCCATAGTACCTATGCGACATTCTAAAACTGTAGAAATAACTGCAGCAATACGTCCTATCGTAGTTACGATACTTTGCATACTATTTCGAGCGCATATAATTTTACTGTTGACGGAACCTGTTATTTGTCAGTTTTTTGTTACGTTCCGATGACGTCACTTTTGCGTTTGAAGTTGTCCCTCATAGAGTTCAACTTCTTTTTATTTCAGCATCTATAGTTTAAATATCGTCATTTTTGCAGACGAAGTCCTACATGCAACAAGTTATGTTTTGGCGATGTTTCACATCTAACGATAGGATAGTAGTGAAGATATATAACTCATTACGTAGTCAACATCAGTGGTTATTGATGGGCTGCGCCGGGTGGGCGTTACTATGGTTTCAAAATGGACGATTACGAACGGACATGACACAGTTACGCGATAAATCTGATATCACGTTTTCGCAACTGAATTCCGATTTAATATTATGTATTAATATTTGTATAATTTTTAAATCTGTATCCGTGAGGGCTCCAGTCCTAGTACTTTTTGAACGTCCCTCGTAAATCGCAATCAAAATTATAACTTTTAACCATTTTATTGGAAGGATAAATCCAATGTATACTTGAACATGACATAAATGACAATACATATAAATATATCTAAATCTAGTAATAATATATCCCTAAAAAGGAGATCACAATCACGTTTGTACAGAATTTACCTCTTTATATGCAATATGATTTACAGAATTCGAACCTGACTGAATGACATAGTCGCCTACCTATGGAACGTACGAACGCATTATGCAACACCTTTTAAAAGCTTGCGTATATATAACTTGAACATTATTTGAATGGAATTTATGGCCAAGCACAAACGATACTCATTTGCTCAAACTTGATTTCAAGTTCACTTACCTTAGAATAAATACATCGCTACGAAGAGTAAGTGTGAAACTCGCACATTATTGACGCCATAAGACGCAATCCAACTGCAACGTAAAATACATACCTGCCAAGTACTTCTTTTAAAGTGGAGTTACTTCTATTTTCGTTGTTAATTTCTGATTTTACAAGCTCACCTCACTTTGAACAAAGGTATATTTGATTCATTTTATGATCTTCTGTCCCATATTTATAACCACTAGAATTAATTTGATACATTTCTTGTTTATGCATCAAAATATCTTTTAAATCACATTTAAGTGCATCTTGTGACATGTTTTGCTTTATCACTTCTAATTTGTATTTAACTAGCTTGGTAGGTTTGATTAAAACTTCATAAATTTATAATTATTAAATATTATCGTGACATTATCGTGTATGATAGAGAGTATACCTGGAGTGACAGATCGGTGAAGGTAGCGTCCTTAGATACACGAACACAAACCGTCACACTGGCTACACATACGACAAAAACAATACGAGCAGGTAAACTATAGTTGGTTCAAAGATCTCTGTCACAACCTGGTAAACAAACATTCACCCCGCATCGTCGGATACCCACAGTCGTTGCCTCCGCTCCGCTGATGTACGGAGCGGAGCGGAGGCAACGACTGTGGGTATCCGACGATGTTCACCCCGTTGCTTATTACATGTGTGTCAGGATTAAATTCTACCATCAATAATACACTTATATGATAACGACTCTAATGGTCCTATAGCTTAGTGGTTATACTTACTGCATTTAGCTATTCAGAAATCGAACATTCTGGCGGTTTTGACAGACATCTTTGAATCGACAATAAACTACATTTGTATATAGAACTTGTTTATTTATCTCAGTTATAGTGCGTCAAGGCTATTGTGAAAAGCGGGAACATTTGGAATAAGCCATAGAGGTCGATTACTCAAATGAACACGATTTATCAGTGCTATTTTTGTACGGAATTTACCGATTTATCAAAAGTTGGCAAAACCAGTCTATGTTTATAAACATCACATTATCCTGTGCGCACTATATCTGTATACATATAAAAGTATTGTTTTGAAGATCGTAATTGCTCATGCCAGAATTAAGTGGATTAAGCACATACTAAGGCTAGACAATAGCATACACACTACACTCATTAAATGTTATAAGTACACCAACACAGTACATAGCGTTACGTGCAAATAGTCGGTCGGTGGACATGCCGAATGTTTTTTCAACAATAACTCCAAAATTGGTGGACCTAGGATTCTAAAGTTTTAAGTGGAGATTATTCATCCTCCACAGACGACCCGACTCAATTTCTATGTCATTTGGATCAAATGTCAAACTCACCATGACATTTCAACACACAACAATCACTGGTCCACACCATAACAAATAAAGGATCTTCGATCGTAAAAAATATAGAGAGGTTGCTTATCATCATATGTAGGCTCCTACTAATTTTGAGGTCGATAGGTCAAAGGTCAAGGTCGTGATGACCTTAGCTACACTAGGCTATTTACTGTCGTGAGACGTGTATGTTTCACAAACCTCTCTTGTACGGTCTGTTATCGCAATTCTTCCGGTTTTGTGTTTTCCTGATGGGGATATTGATGGACAATGTGTTTGCAACATTTTGAGACTCCGTTCGTCATTCGTTTTGCACGTGCATTTTGCATAATTTCAAAATTCACGGTTCACTGCTCGCAGCAGGCAAATTACAATAATCGAATTATCGGATATTGCTGCTATACTACTAGCATGAAGACATGCAAAAAATGAACATGATATCATGTTTAATAAAAAAAGATATACGCATTACATGTTGGTGTACTTATAACATTTAATAAGTGTATATCACTTATATGTGGTAGGTGCACAATGTGGTGAGGTAAAGCGGTTAAAACTGTTGAAATACATGTGCTTAACCAAATATAGTCTGGGGCGGTATTCACAAAGAATCTTAAGTGAAAACTTAGAATTTTCCAGAAATCTCAAATTTTCCTTATGTGTATCAGCGAAACAGGAGAGTCGACACTAACCGTTGTTTACATTGTATAGAAGCATTATGCAAAGAGCTACAGTTATAGTATAGAAGACAAATGTTATTCTTAATTTCTTGGGATTTATGTGCAACTCAATAATTTAACTTAAGTCAAAATATTTAAGTTTTCACTTAAGATGCTTTGTGAATACCACCCCTGGTTTTATAAATGTAAGTCCTCATTTGGAATTAACTCAGATATTACTGCATATGTATGTCACTGATGGGTGAAAATCAATCGCCTTTTTGGTCAATAACGTGGGTTGTCCATATATGTTGGGAGGAACTTTCGTATTTCAATAAACCTGTATTCACTAAAAGCTTCGCAGCAAACAACATTATGCGGGAACCTGATAAACATCCTTATATGAACTAATCATTGACTGTTGAGACAACTATTCTAACTTTGAACTCGTGCGTGCCTCTCGTACACTGTTCTTTTTGTTGGGTACAGTCTTTGCTGTCCCCATTTTGTGATAATCTTAGATTTTATAAAATAACTTATACGAGGGATGATCCGAAATAACGTGGACTTTTGCTACAACTTTCGTATGTGTCAATAACTCATTTACAAACTTATATCAACATTAATCGGAATATGTCCGGCATATTCCTGAACAATACCACGGAAAAATAATAATTCAGTGAAAAGTAACATGCAATAGAAAATGGTCACTAACTGCAACCCGGTGCACGTCAGCGTTGGTTTCATGACGTCGTTGACGTCGTACATCGATGTTCGTCACTGTAGCAGTTTTGAAACAGCTCATTTTTATCTAAAATGTCATACAGTGATATTAATTATTACTGCATAATATGAGATAACATTAAAAAAATGTTCATGAAATTTTCCGTGTACGGCGCCATAGCGACCAGCTAATTTCCTTATAGGAAAGCATCGGCCAACGCCAACCCATAGCGGATTACGTCACTGTTGACGCTCCTTATTTTCTATTTCTTCCGTGATGTTTGCGCTAACCTTTCTTTCTCCGTCCACATATTCACGATATGTGAATTGAAAATAAGAGCTCAGCTCGAAGGATATATTCTATTAGTCAGATCAATCAATTGCAATGTCATTGTCCGCTTTTTTCCGAGATCAGGGTAGATTTGTCATTAAAGGTTTTTCATGTCGGTTTGACGTCGTCATTTTAACGTACGTTACACAGGTGGTGCCGCACAAAGAATAATGTGTATATACAAAAAGCACTGTTCAAATAACATCAAATTTCGTCAAAATGTCACCATCCCCTCGTAAGGTGGGTAAGTTTACATGGTTTAGCGCATTTCTAACGTACTTTTCATTTTATATAAGTGCATATGTAGCTATTGAAAAGTCGCATAATTTTTTCGTGCTTGCTATATTGGGCCAATGTGAAATTAGTTCAAATTATCATATGCAATAAATGTTCCGATAATAAACTGTGTAAGTAATTGGAAGAAATAACGATGCTGTTGGAAGCAACAGCAAAACTCCACGTTATTTTGGATCATCCCTCGTACACTATAAACCACAGCGTATAAACGATTGTATGTCTTTACCGGATGCTGTCGTTGGATTTCAATAGTTGACGAGAAAAACGCTATAATGTTGGTAGAAATCAAAGTACTGAAAGTACTGACACGCTGGCGAACTGCTAAGGAACAATAGCTTTTCAAGTAATATAACATCAAGTGGTTTTCTAAGTCGAAAGAGAGGTAAGTGCTGGACTCAAAAAAAAATGTTGTTTTTTTTGGAGCCGCCGTGATTCGATCGCTGGACCTTAGCATCAGAAAATTACTAAGCGAGTTGCTCATCCACTCGACCACGATCTCGTTGGAGAATACTGACCTAAATAATTTAACATAATAAAATCATTTATGCGCGCACTATATCGCGTTCGTAACGCGTAGTATACGAACGCGTAGTAACAACGCCTTTAAACACCTTTTCTTTTAATTTCATACAATTTCCTTCCATTTCAATATTACAATCGAACAGAATAAATGAAACAAGGAAAGTTGAATGTTCTTATCTTGCAAAACTGATTAACGATGAGGAACTATTTGCATTGGGTGTATAGATTCTGTGTTGTCAGTTTCGGGAGTAAATTCATCTTAGTGGATTTCATTTTTTAGGATTGTAATAGTCTGGCGCAAATCGCCAGCCTAAAAATCGAAATACTTGACATATACACAAAGCAAAATTGTAACGTTTTTCTCGTCAATTATTGACAATTATCCAACGACAGCATCCGGTATAGACGTACAGTCGTTTATATGCTGTGTATACAATAAGGTTAATAGTGCATGGCACATGGATACTTTCAGGTCACTGGGAGAGACCCATAGGAAGTAACTATGTTGCAGGCGGATACTTTAAATTCGTAAACATTTTGTCCGCATTGAGTCAGCCGGTGAGTACAAGAGTATGTTTCGTAGCTGTGTATTCTGTTCACACCAGACCTTCTGATTATCATATTTTATACGCATCATTACACAAATGCACTAAAGTACCATGTGCTAAATTCTGTATGCTAATAATGCTATTTTCGAATGCTTGCTCGGTCATGTTATTTTCTTTAGAATTAAATGCAATCTAAATTTCCTGTGATAATAAAATGATCTTATATACGAGTACTAAGTATAGCCACATACAATGGCAATCGTAACTAATCGGGCATTTCCGTAAATGAGAAATACGCTTCGTACGTAAGTGTAGGGTTACAAATTTTGGTGATGCGGTTTCCGGTAACGACCAATCATCAGTTTTTCAATGCTATCGAGAAGCCCTTCAATTACCAGTCTCCTATTTGGAGTTTATTCCTTCCTTGGAGTAAGTAAATTTTAGTTCTCTTCAATTCCATCGTTTGATTCTCATGAGCCATGTTGTAAAGTAGTCCGTAATAATGGCGGCTTCCCTATTATGTCCGATGCACATTCGTTAGATAACCACCGAGGAGTTCCGACTGCTACAATGAATTTTCAAACGAATGACTCTGCCTATGACATACTATCATACATATCATTGCTATAATTACAGGGTGAATACTACATAGACAGAACACATGGTAAACTCTACATCTGGCCACCTACCAAGGACAGCAATGTTCATACCAATGATATCGTTTACGCCTCCATTGTCAACACATGTATACAGTAATGTTCTTATTGCTATATCGGTGACTTTGACTGAGAATGTATCAACAGGCGATTCTTATATAAGCATTTTTAAATGTAATTCGGAAGATGAAACAGCTCGCTTTACCATTTGTAAAGAATGAGTAATTTTCTGACAGTTTTTATAATTTCTTGGTTTTTCTATTCTCTCAAAATATTGATTTTGTACTTCATGTCCCGCCATTTTAAGCACGCGATATTTTGTTATATACGTATGGGTCCGCTTAACGGATCCTTCAAATTAATATCTCAACAAAAGCTTCTTATGAAATCACAAGCCATTGATATGTATTATATTAAATATAGGATTCGTCATGAGTTGTATTTGGAGATCAACATTTCTTAAATGAGTCTTGGAAACACAAATTATTTAGCGAGCCTTTTGGCGAGCTTAATAATTTGTTTTCGTGACGAGGTTAAGAAAAGTTGTGGGAGCAATAATGTGACTTTACGCTACAATAGTCACACGGATGATACATTATGATTTGACAGCGAAGCGTTTGTTAGATGCTTGCTATAAGTCAATACTTATTTGTTTATAGTACGGACACTCGCTCGACCAATGTCATACTTAGTGATTTTACCGTGGAGGCATGTAGGCGTCATGGAATTAATAGTTACCATGCAAATGGTTTGCAGATCATCAATATGGAAATAAAAAATACAGGTATATGAAAATACACATATATATGAGCCGTTCTCCAGGTAAACCGGGCTTAATAACATTGTATTGTAATTACAATCTAAGATTTAGAAAAATGTCTGAAATTAGAAAAAAGTCATGTACTTTGATTTCATATTTAAGTAATTGTATAGTATAGTACTATCCATTAGCTTCAAGTTTTATTAAAAATTATTTTACAATAATTTCTGTCGTTGCTATGGTGATCAGTTTCTAAAAAGAACTCATACCAAGGAAAACAAGGGTTATTTTTCCAAACACTTGCTATTTTTCCCTGTAGGAAACACTCACAAATTGGAAACGTTTTATTAAAATAAGAATATGATTCTAAAATGTAATACACTTATAAGTTTACGTCAAAAATTAATCAGATACTGGATCTTTGAAAAAAATGCCAGTTGACGTAACGTCATAAGCGTAGAGAATGACGTTTGCGACGTCACTCATAAAGTATGCGGTAGTGGTTGGTTAAAAAAGTCCATAACTTAGTTAGTGCATGTAATGATTTGTTCATGTTTCAGAAACTGTTCACAAGAGTCTCATTTCTCTAACCATATACAAAAATGTATTGTCAACAATTTAACAATTTTGTCACTCATCCCGGTTATCCTGGAGAACGGCTCATATATATTAACATTATTAGAGGTACTAGGTATGAACTATATTTATTTTAAATTGTATGCAATTTGTTTAATTGAAATGTTTACTGGATGCCTCCAACTATCTTGATGATATCATGTTATTTTAAGAACACATTTTGAACCTGGTTGTCACCAATTTTAACAATGAAGGGTTAACGCCTCCTTTTTAGTGTTATAATATCGGGAGAGTCCCGATTAACGGTTGGTGCCCAAGCCCGTGAGGGCGAGGGCACCAACACTCCCGAGGGACTCTGCAGATGTATTAACGCGAAAAGGCTTGCGTAAACGCTATTAAAGCATAAAAACTAAACTTTATGAGTATGCTTTTCAATTATGACATTTTGGCGGGATATTTTGGGCGACGTCGGGAAAACAAACGCGACGTCGCCTAACAATGGTAACGTCACATGTAAGTTTTTGTTATGAGCGTCGACTTTCGGTATCCGCAAATACCAAGAAAATAGTGACATTTGGGGTTAGTTTACGTTTATTATTTTACTACTATAGAAAATTGATTAGTATTTACAATTAGAATGTGAATTACGGTTCATTTAACGCTAAACATCATTTATTATCGTCGGCTGGTTCCTGAAATCAGCATACTCAAAACTGGACACCAACAGCGCGTGAATCCTTATATAAACGTGCGAGAAGCACCGTTTTTATGATACAATGCATACTTGTGTTATCGGACGTTATTTTTCAGGTGCTGACGCTATCTACCTTAGTGGAGACAATAGAAATTGTTTGGTATCAAAATGCCTTTTACACGATACAGACGGTGGTGTTGTACTCGGTGGTGGGTCTTTCGTTACAATTTATACAAAGCACAATTAGGTGGGTAGGTAGGTAGGTAGGTAGGTAGGTAGGTGGGTAGGTAGGTAGGTAGGTAGGTGGGTAGGTAGGTAGGTAGGTGGGTAGGTAGGTAGGTGGGTAGGTAGGTGGGTGGGTAGGTAGGTAGGTGGGTAGGTAGGTGGTTGGGTGGGTTTGTAGGTAGGTAGGTGGGTAGGAAGGTAGGTGGGTAGGTAGGTGGGTGCATGGGTCTTAGGTAGGTAGGTGGGTAGGTAGGTAGGTAGCTGATTGGGTGGGTTTTTGGGTTTATTAGGTGGGTTTGGGTCGGTCGGTCTTAATCTTAGTTAATTACGAATACGAATATAATATAAAAATATATTTCAGTATACTTCGACCGATTTTGAACACAATATTCAAAACTATATTTGCTGTTAGATAGTACATGAAAACTTGAAGGAACAACAATTGGGAGGTCCAGTACCAGTTGCGTTCGTCTTCTAAACTTGCACAGTCATTTAGAATTAGTTATTTCTGCAATTTGGTTATTCATATTTTGAACTTTAGACCATGTATATTTAAATTGTGTATGCCCATATGTGGGCCAAATTATTGGAAAATAAATACTAAATTTTCTAATCTTCAAATTTATCTAGCTGGAACTAGGACATTCAGCTTTATGACCAATGTGACTTAGATCACTTGACAGCCAAAACTTTGAGTTACAGTCTTTAAATTTCATTGTCTTGCTAGCTGTGTGCTGGGCATTTTAATTGCCGTATAATTGTGGTCTGTATTGCTATGTCTTCTTTGCTCGGCTTGTTGAGTGCTGCATTCTCTGTCTAATTGATTTATCCCTTTTCAGGTGGAAATAGAACATTACTAGAGTCTTCGGGTAATATTGTGGAACACAATGAGATATATAAATACTCCCGTCATGGTGCTGTCGGTTATAAAGGTGTATACGTAACTTCTGATGTAGGCGACATTGTACGCTACAACCATATTCACTCGGCAATAACGTTTGTGGTTTGTTAATTATTTTGTGATTGTTTTGTGTTGCTAACGTTGATAATGACGCTGTATAGTTTGGTGAGACCAGCCCACTCATCTTCGCGTATGTTTCTGAAGTGATAAGAATCTGATTATAATCAAATCAAATTCATTTGTTTTAGTACAGGCCTCAATCTCCAGAAGCATCTCAAGCGGAAATCTCATCTCAAATTGAGATTTTGCCTAAATAAGAGTCTGAATTTTTTAATAAATCTGAAGTCAGAACTCATTAAAAATTCTGAAATATACAAAGAATAGCATTTGCAGTTTTTGATGATAATTTTGAGTCCATCCTCCCTTGGAAATTATCCAAACGGGAGATCGGGGCCAGGTTTAGGGAGGAAATAATTTATGTACGTATAAGTTCAGACGCCATTGCACTAACTAACATGCATATACTTGTAAGAAATATGAGCGGTGCTTACTTTAAACTTAGGTCAAAATATTTATTTAGATTGATACTAAGATGTGTTGTACGATCGGGGGTAAACCACAATGTAAGATTCTCATTCAGTTTATTTTCCCTGTGTAAGTAATGTCAAGCAGTTCAGGAAAAACATACCGCTTCAATGACAAATCTTCGTTCACTTGTACGGATAAATAATAAATAAATCCAGTAAATAAGTCCGTTTATAGTTTTTTTTAATTGCAAAAAAAGAAACAAACATGAAGTGACGTCATCAACGTCATGTGGCGTCGTTGACGAAAAAAGAAACTTATTTTGGCGTACTAAATAAATTATACAAATAAATTCAATCTATAGGATCTTTTAAAGATACAAAAATGCTGGGAAAATACAAGTTGTATGCTAAAGTAAGAAGAGTACCAGTAACAACTATACATTAAATTTAATTGACGAAAGCTATCCCCAAGGACAAACTATCGAGATATAGCCCTACCAGATTAAACTGAGGCTCCTTGCATAATTCGTAAAAGTCCGGAGATAACGGTACATATTAAATTAACATACAAATCGAATACAACCGAGGATGGCCGGACGAGCTTTACGGACTTTGATGAGTGTCAATTAAATCTGGTCAAGCTTTAACAAGATAAAACGATTGTTTCAAAGGTGTGATCATGTAGGATGTACAAGTATAACTATTACTTTTTATTGTAGGGCAATGATATTGCAATAGAACACAACTTGATCCACTATGTTTGTGAAAACAAGCATTACTGTGATTGTGTGATATCCTCTCACGATCTTACATTGGTAAGAGTCAATAAGTTATCATTTCTTTAAAATTATATCAAAGCACTGGCTGTACTACTGGCCTTTATTTCTACACGCTTCGTTCAATGCTTTATTTCATCACGGTTACCTTTCTAGCACTTACTAGTACTCACCAAATATCAGCTGGTTGTGACCGCTGTCAGCTGTCCACCAGCGCTCCAGGTTTGACTGATGATAATATATCTTTCCTGGTTTCGAAGAAATGTATGAAATGAGCCGTCTTAGTAAGAAATTCCGGGTAAAATCTGTTCCAACAAGTATTGCCACATTTTTGTCTGATAAAACGAATGAATGATATGTTGTAACAGCGGCTGTTTGTCTAGGAGATAGCACTGGCAATATAATTATTGTGACTACACCCCTTATATCTGGCCTACCTTAATTTTTATATCCATACTGTTGTTCATTTACAGCGAGGCAACGTGATTAGAGGGAATATATTTCACGATATTCTTGGTAAAGCATACAGTGAAGTACATGCTATCCACCTGGACGATCATGCATCCGGACACACCATCATAAACAACATCTTCTATAATGTAAGTAATATCGTTTCAGAGTTGATAAGACTTATTGTTATATATATTTGAAATCAGCATTGCAAAGCGCTTCTCGTGAGGTTATTTCATGAGCATCGGAACTTACCATGTTGCCTACTCTAACTCACTATTTTTTGTTCACAACAAACTGTCAAACCATCACATAAACTGCCCGACAGAGGCCAAACAGTTCTTGTTTGTTCACCATTTATGCACTAACATTTTTATAGATCAAGACAAGAAATCCTTAAATTTGCCATTGCTACCTTTTTTGTTTATAAAATACCTTTAAAACTGTGCCATCCAATTTCACTCAAAACGCAGTTTTGTCAATCAGTAGCGCTCGGTGTCAAGATCTAAGCTTCTAGGAAATCAAAAATGTAAACGTATCAAATTCGAATTCACCATTAAGTAATATTATGGTCACTGACATGAATGGAAACCCAACGCTAGCAATGAATTTTCTATAAATATGCAAGAGCCCAATATGTCTTCTATCATAATGTCCTACATGGCCAATTCACATGAGGCTTGAAACATGTGGTCTGATTCCAAATTAGCTTTCATAGACAGTGGGGAAAATACTTTCTTTTTCGGAATACGGAGTTGGATTTAGAAATGAAATAACAGTTTCGGACTGAAAAAGTGTTTTCGGATCGCGGTGACTTTTCAATATAAAATAGAAGGAAGACAAGTGGGGCATTGAGATATTTTCGAATTGGGGGTATTTCGGACTGGATTAATTTCGGATAAGAGAGTGTTTACTGTATCTGCAAAAAGACTCTATTCAGTTGAATCATTAATACCTATTCTACATTGACCTTAGACATGGTTGTTCACGCATAGTCTCAGATTTTGAAAATATTCTGCCACTTTTTTGGTATTCACTCGTAAAAACGATTTCAGGACTCAAAACTTCATTTTTCATACCGTTGCTATGGCAATAGTGGTAAATCGATTTTTGCTAGTTTTCACATTTTTGGAAAATGAATTTTGCCATTTTTACGCTTTTTTAAGAAGGACTCGAGACAAAAATGGCCGTCACACACCCTAATATGTCATAGATTATGTTACATATAGTTTGAAGAACTGTTTAACTGTAAAAGATATTATCCAAGTCGATTGAGAATTTTTTTGTACTCATTTTGTTGTGACCCCTTTTCTCAAATCTCTGCTTTTTTAAAAAATGAAAAAGTATGGGTTTTCAAAATTAATTTAAATGAATTAGCACGCGGACCCAGATATCACACATATATTTTTGGAGACAGTTAGTATAGATGTTTATGGGCAAAACTTTTTGTCAGGGTGCAAATGAGATATTTTTTGTAAAAATGTTTCAAAGAATGGCTTTTTTCATTTTTTAACAAAAATCTATTTTGATAGATTTTTCCTTTATTCAAAATAATTTCTAATAATCTCCATAAATAAGCGTAACAGGTACATAGGTAGTATACAAATTACAAAATGAAGTGTTTGTAGAAACCATACCGTACCCACCTCTTTAACATGTAGGACCTATGTTTTACAGTATTTATCATTTATTTGATCGACAAATGTTTACTTTCTTTACCAGCTTCGTGAATATACGGAGTGTACCACTCCGGTAGATTAGCGTGTTTACCGCTTTTTGTTTATATCGGCCATATATCGGCCATATATCATTAAAACCATCATATATTTGTGACCTTGACCATGGCGGCTAATGTTGCGTATCAACACAAACAGCGCTATAACACGTTAAGAAATACGTTTATATACTGAGTACATATAGAAACGCAAAACTGGAGTTATTGTCAACACTTTTTCAAACTTTTTATGATTGACAACCAAAGTGTATTTACCTGATGATATTTAATTCCATGAACAATACACTTGTAACATTGTTTCATAAAGTGCAATCGATGTGATTGGACAGTGCTGGCTTGTATAGTGCGGCTAAAAAGTAACGACACAAAAATTGGTAAAATCCTATTTTTTGAGAATCGTTCTTCTAAGTGAAAAATTTAAATATTGGTTAAGTATTGCTTGATTACATATTCTTGACGTCCAACAAGTTGTTTAGAAGTGTATGAATCAGTTGTGAACTTTGCTAAGCTATGGTACACGTGGAGTTACTGGTCCTATCGGAAAATTGTTTTACATCCATGACCTGGACAAGGGTAGTTGTAAACGGTGCCAAAGTGCTACTAGAGTGTCTCCAGATGAAACATTGCCGGTTAATGATAATTTTGCTGAAGTAAAACCTCTCATTTGCCGTCCCCGTCATAAGCATCCGAATCGCCTGATTTCGCCCATGTTCGGATTATCGTGGCATTTTTATTCCGAAGCCTAGAACTTTTCTTTTCTGATTTTCTTTCTATTGGCAAACCTTACAAAGAATTCGAAGCAATTTACACAAAAAATCATCATGCTTAAATAGTGCACGTGAAATTCGTGCGCTATGTGATTTTCTTGACACACGGGAGTTATGTAACCCGATCGATAAAATTTGAACAATAGCCAAGTTTCTACACGATTGTACAATATTATTACATAAAATTAAAACATGTATGAACAATGGAAGTAAGAAAAAATCAAGGATGAAAACGTTGCGTTTGTAGATGTACTGAGCATATTTTTGTTTACTGGCAGAATAACTACCATATAAAAGTATCTGGTGGACGTGACAACATAATATCAGAGAACCTGTTATATGATGCTGAACGCTATGCTGTGAGGCTAGAAGTCCGTTCACAACTTTCTGGCACAGGTATTGCTACGTTGGCCGTAAGTATTGATTGCATATCTAATATGTTCTAATCTAACATACACCTGTGTTTGGGTTTTGGTGTCATTATACAGCTTTTTACTTACCTAAACCAAGTTTCTAAAATATTAAGCTATGGACTTATTAGACAGCTTTCATTTATTGTTGTAAAATATTTATTTTTATTGGTTTATGATGTTGGTCTCTGATAATTCTAGTCAGAATGACCACATATTATAGTTGTTTTATATGATGTTGTTTGCATAATTGTAAATGTGGATGAGACAAAAATAAACAATTTATATACATGAAAGTACTGTTAAATAAGTGACAATGATATTGGTACATAGTTTAATAGTCTTTGTTCATGTACTATTTCGAACAATGATAACTATTGTACAACTACGGCGTTGGCGTTGATCGTTTTAGACAAACACGTTAGACATTGTTGGTCAGATTCCAATATGAATTACACTGATACTTTTAATAATTCCATTTATATTATAATTAGTAAATTACTTGTAAATATATGTTATACACTTGTCACGTTAATAAACTATTTACTTACTAATAATAAACCTTAAACTATTTAATGATCCTAAATTCCTTGTTTTTTTTCTCAAATTATCATAGACCACCGGCCAAAAATAAAACAGTGCAAATAGTGATGCATAAATTAAACACGAGTTAGCCCAAATGTTTACAAATAAAAGAAAACATGAAAAAGACAACTCAGTGGATATAATTGTTTTCAATTGATAGATTGAATGTCTGTGTACAGGGAAGTAACCAAATTGGTCAATGACATATGTTTTGAGAATGTTTTCAATGTATAGAGCGATTTTGTGAATATGTTTTTAGTCATGTGAACCAACCAGTCTATAAAAATCCTGAATATTCGTACTCGAAGTATATCAAAACACTATATTGTTACTGAACAACCCTATTATAGCACTCCACAAGCATATCACAATTAGACGTCGAGTTGACTATAGATGCGTGTATACTATAATTAATGGTAAAAAAAGTCTCCCGACGTCATGCCGGACGGACCTGTTGTGTATTTACTTGGCATATGATCCAGCTATGTTAAGAAACAGTAATGTCTGAATACCATACACAACGGTGGTCATAACCATACACTACGGTGGCCATAACCATACACAACGGTGGTCATAACCATACACAACGGTGGTCATAACCATACACAACGGTGGTCATAACCATACACAACGGTGGTCATAACCATACACAACGGTGGTCATAACCATACACAACGGTGGTCATAACCATACACAACGGTGGTCATAACACGGTATTGGTAGTAAGGTCGGACACCATTTTATAATTATTTTAGTTTTTCTTTAATTACAATGGTCCTCACAATTTTCAGTACGGTTGGTTTTGGACTAGTTTTCCTTGCTATGATATTTAAACCAAAACAAAGAACAGGGCTGAATGGAAGAACTTTGTGACGACCTTTCTATCCGATCCTGATTAAAGAGGATAACCAAAGCTAGCAATTTTATAGTGTCGAAAGAACTCTATATCGATTATATTTTATAAAAAAATAAATGATAATGAAGGGGCGTAGTCAATGATGCAACAAACATTGATTAGTTAATACATGAACTGCTATTCCACATGATAACTTGCAGAAAGTGCCGTATACAAATGCTGTATGGAGTTTACGATATCCGAAATTAGCAGAACTGGACAAACACAACGCCACGCTTCCTGAAGGTAAATCATTTTACATATTTTCAGTTTTATTTCAAAGCTAGGCCCGTATGGGCATCAGCATAAACAACCAGTACATCATTTTATAGAAAAGAACATAGCAAACACACATAATTGTGCAGATTTATAAACAAAACAATCTGTTATAGCGCGCCCAGGATAACAAGAACAGCGATAAAATAATATAGGCCACGTCGATGGAAAAGACCCAGTGTGCACGATCTATCAATGCCATTTTTGCATATATTGACCGTTTGTCTATTAAAGCAACCTGTTCCGCAAAAGTAGACCTGTCCGGACAATGTTTGTAAACATCACACTATCCTGGACGCACTATACTATTATTAATTAAATGACTAGAAGTGAGGATAATACGTGGGTGAATAAAAACGTTCGTAGAAAAATATCGTAATTCACACACCACAGCTTCAAATGCTTTACATTTTTAATATAACGTGATCATAAGTATAACAAAACAATTAGTCAACTTTCAATGAATTAGTCAAAATTACATGATTTTAACATTGAAACGCACACATGCTGTAACAGCATACCGAAGCACGTCAGCGTCATTTGATGAACGACGTCAAACTTACGCCACGTTTGTCAATACTTACGTTAACGTTAACAGGCCCCCCTTGTTATTATGTGAGAGGTGAGTGTTCACCTATAGGCACGTGTGGGTTGCATATTTTTTAGTTAAACGCATATTACCGACATACATAAATTCTTTGATAAACAGTACCTTAGTTTTAGTCGTTACTTGTATGCATAACTCCTCGACGAGACACCACTTTATTGACCCATAGTATGTTTGTCTTTTTTATTATCATTTCGTGCCATTTATTTCTTTGCAGGAAACCAGGTTTCAAAAAACATAATGTTCAATAAAGAGGGTGTGCCATTCATATCAGGAAATGGAGACTTTTCGCGCCCAGAATTCTTCAACGTAACAGACGTTGGATTCGTAAGAGTTTACACTATATTTCATGCCAACCTTATTTTATTGCGGCAGGCTGTTGGGTTTGATGTTGTGTTTTTGTAACTGTTCAGCCTCTTGTGTTCGATATAACGGCTATAGACACACATCATCCACCCTAACAGCCTACCGGACAGATGATATCAAACGATAACCAATCGAAAGTGCGCTGATTTGTACATGAACTTACTAAAGGTGATAACACCGTTTTGAGTGGAGTGGAAGCTTAAGCATTCCAATACCTGTGACGAATCTTAAGCGTCTAACTACAATGATCTTATAGTATGAACAGGCTTGAAAGTGACCAAATCTAGCGCATTGAATACACGTTTGTAAAGGTGACAGGGGGTATATCAAATCTTTAGTGTAGGGCTTATTTATGGGTACCAAAAAATTATTTGGTATTTTGAAGAACCAATTCTGTAATTATTTTGTGCAAAGAAGGTGTTTAATATTTTGAAAAATCATAGAAACTAAATATCAGTTGGCTCTGAAGGATTTGTAGCTCTTCAAAATGGAGGTTACCACCACTGGCGGAAGTTCAAATTTAGCGTCGTTAGAAACCGCGAAAAACTTTGACAGCAAAAAGCAAGAAATCGGCAGGTATGTGAGACACTTTTCTTGCTAAATTAACATAGCTCAGACATGCTATTTATGTAAAATGGGACCAAAAATAGGATTGCATTGGGTTTAAAAATACTGTGTATGGGGTGAAATTGGTCACTTTTGTATTTTATTTACTAAAATTTGGAGGGGTAGGGCAAAAACAAAGGGCCATAACTCAACAACCCTAGGGGTTAGCCTTGCAATTTGATGTTATTTTCTATTAATATTGCATAGGCCCTGAGACTGACACATAAATACTTTCTTGTCTTGTTTGCTGTTTTCAAGAAATCCGCTTGACTGTTTGCGGCCTGTCGGAACCTCAAAATTGGCCAATAATATACCCCCTGCCCCCTTAAAGCGTAGCACTCTGCACCCATGTCAAAACTAATTAATATTTTAACAGCGTCCTGAATATTTTTGAAGAAGGTTATTTTACATTTATTTCTGAAGACTATTGACAAGCAAATATAGAAGAACCAGATCGTAAACTGTTAACATATTTTATTATAAACTTAAATTGAACCAGTATCGCAAAACAGCACAAGTATGCTGTTTAACGACATTTCTCGTTAAACTTTTTTGTTAATAAATACTGTTTCAAAATAAAAAAATTGTTCGATTGCCCATCTTAATTGATCGAGCACTTACAAGGTGTCCCAACAAACGGGGACCTACCTTAAACCCTTATTACTCATTCATAGTTTGATGAATTAGGCTGCTATTTTGTGAGGGATCCCCACTTCTTAAAAGGGTCCTTCTTGAAATATGGTGCGTCAAAACAGGGCGTGACGTCATCATTTTCACTATGGCAACCTTTCACGTTATTTTTGCTTAATCAACGGAAAAGGGGCATTATGAGAAAAGGGAAAAGGACATTTGTATCAGGGCAAAAATTGATAGAAAACAACATATAAAGTTAAAGGGGTGGTCAAAGTATTGTGAAAATAAAACAAATGTGACAAGAAATAGCAAAATATAGGAAAACGTGGCAAGTTTACTGACCAAAGGGGATGTGGAAATCCTTCCAAAATAGCATCAACTATCATTCAATGATAAAAACATAGTTATTGTCAAGGACTATTGCAAAAAGAAGCTCAGACTATAGAAAGAAGCAAAAAGTGAAGTTTTATCCAAACGAACAGTTCATAGATATATTTTTTTGAGTAATTGTGTATGTCAGAAATTAAACTATAGCACCATATGCTAGCAGAAAATACTAATTGTAGTACATCAGCAGCAACATCAGGATATGTTTGCTAAATAGTACTGATATCTTACCTCATATCACAGGTCATATGACCTAAATATTACTCATACTTGATCCCAGTAGTGAACCTGTTTGCTATACATAGTGAACTAATATATCACAAACCATGAACAATGATTTGGAGCATATGAGAAGAAGTTTGGGGTCAGCATGGAACTATATCTCATTGAAGTCGGAAATCCCTGCTTCACTTTATGGTATTTTACTGAAACTTGCGATTGTAAACATGGGAGGTAACTTTGGATATTGGACTAAATAATCATGACAGTGATGCTAGTATTGTGAACTGTGTTCTTCCTGTATTGTTTTTACATATTAATAGTGTGATATCTATAATAGAGAAAAAAGTTACAACTGTTTATCCTAGGTGCCCGTTTTTTTTTTTATGGACACCCTGTTTATGGATGGAGCAGACATATCCACAAATATTTGTTTTATTTCAGTCCACAGGACCGACGGATCATTACGATGTTAAAATTGGAGACTACCGAGTACGATGTGATTTAATGAAATGGGCGAATAAAGAAAATGTTCCACAATTTGTCTCTCCTAACGATGTCGGTCCCAAAAATGAACCCGGACCTGCCTACCTACACAGAGGTAAGGGATTTTTGGTGACAATTGAATTTAAGATTTCACATGTTATTCCGTTGCACAATTTTGTTTGTTGTTTCTAAGTTTATGTACTACTGCTGAGCTAGATATCGACTGTGCAAAGGCATATGCAAACAAATTATGTTCAAGAATGTGTTACATTTTTAAATTATTATTTCTACGAAATATCATCCTTTCCTTATGTAATAGATACAGGACTATAGTTTTTTTATCAGAAATGTCCTCCTACAAGCGTTATAGTATCGTTTTGTAAAGACAAACAAGAACTTGTCCGAAGCGAATCTTTGTTTTGCTATTGCATAACGTCCTGTTTATGCGTTCGAAAAGTGGGTTATAACGTTGAATCTCGTAAGAGTCTGGTTGGCAAGTGACTAGCTAACTATACATAATGGTTAACTTCCAGATGTCTTGGATAACTGAAATTATCAATATTAAAATATATCAACTTAAAGTTATTTTCAGCTATCTTAGGAAATAAATAACTCTGGGTGTGATAACATAGATATTTCAATGCCTCAGGCCAGTGGTAATTTTCCAGTAAAATCATTGAAGAAATGTGAAGCGAAACCTATCAACTATTGCTTTTTGTTTGGTCATATAGGTAGACAGCATATAGTTACTCTACACACAAATCATGCACCTTGTTCAACAATGGCACCATCAACAGATCCGCCAATGCCTGCTTATATACCTGATGGAACTGGTACACACGTTCACTTCAATGTCACCAATGAAGGTATAGTATACTTCAAATCATCATATTATCAGTTAAAGTTATAGTAGTACTTCACTGATTACCAGTGCAAAGTTTACTCCCCTAATTGATTTGCACATGATGGTTTGTTTGTATAAGTTAAGTTAAGTTACCAATTTTCTAGGGCTCTTTTCAGCTGTTAGGCCGCTCAAGCACCCTTTGACATTTTAACTCCCCTGGTCATTGGGCTACATATGGAAACCTACATTCGTGTCTCCCTGGGGAGACTATTTCTCTCCTGTGGTGTGGCAGCCAACATCGATCTTCGGCGCCCGGGAATAGACACTGCCCTCACAGGTACCATTTTACACCATGGTGGAGTGGAGCTGTGGGTCTCACTCAGAGATTTTAACCAGTGGTCCAGAGGGGGTCGAACCTGGGACCTCTCGATCCCGAAGCGTGCGCCCTACCTCTAGGCCACCGCTCCCCACAATGTATGAGCACATGTTTGTATTGGTCCAACTATACGCATACGCATTTAGTCCTCAACATTGCAATGTTATAGATCTACTACGAATATAACTAGATGAACGTATATGTAAAAATACTTGTGCTCATAACGAATTTACTAAGAAACCAAATTTCGATATAGATTTACCTGTTACTTTGAAACTGTTTTATCATCTTTAATAAAGAATGGTGAAAGAACTTTTCAAAATGTTTTGAAACACTGTTGATGCCTCGTTGCAAAAAACATTGTTTGATAGGTTTCTACTATTTGTAAGTATATTGTTTAATTAGTATTGTTATAGTTTATAATGTAGGTTTTTATACTTTAATAGTGTTTTGTATAACATATAGGTTGTTGGCTGAGTGTATCTAAATGTGGCAATCACACAAGTGCTGTCGGTACATACCGAGATATGTATGGTGAAAGATACCAGGGTGCAAGGAACAGTGAAGAAATGTGTTTGAAGAGAGCTTCTGCAGAATGGGAATATTGTGGCTCGAATCCAAAAGAAACGGTGGCTGCTATCTATGGGCCAACGGGTACGATATTTTTTGTATTATGATTGGTTCAACGAACTTCAAAGGTGTAATTTATTTGAGATTTAATTACGTATGGATTGAAAATAATTGTTGCTTCAACTTCTCAAGTATAATGAGATATATTTTGGTGACCCGTTGGCATATACTTATAGTTATCTGGAGAAATGCTCGAAATTACCAAATGACATGTGTTGATGAAAAAAAACCCGGATTCTGGTCGAAATAGGCCTGGTACTCGTGAAATCGATGCTCAACATAACGAAGTTTTACTTACTTTTCTAACTTAAATTGTATTGTGCTGTATTTGTCCATATCGTTTACCGTTTATTCTTCCTTCCTTTCATTGCAAACCAATTTAAACACAAACTACAATTATGTTCTTACTTTATGTATCATATGGTCTAAACTCTAGGTGCGACCAGCTATGGCGGTCAGGATTGTGTATATGCTCGGTATGGATGTCCAAATCATGGAGGACCCAATGATGGACATAAGTTTGGTTATAACAATGGTTCAATTACTCCTGACTATTCCTCTATACACAATCAAGATAGCAACCATAATGAGTCAGTGTGTCTCGCTCGAGCGTTATCAATCTGGCGATCCTGTGGCTCACACAGGAATCATCCTGTTACAATGATCTACAAGCCAACAGGTAAATATCGTTGTGTGTTATTTCATACAAACGGTACTTAGTTCAGCTCATACATACATTTACATGATTTTTATGTGGCTTATATTAGAACTTCAGATATCTACATTTTTTCGATTTGTTTTAGAACAAATTTGTACAATATACATAAAAATATTGAAGGTACCCTAGTTTATTCGTTGCCTATTGTCGGAATGGGAACACTCGCATGTCATTAACAATAGTCGCGTGCATTCCGTATGTGATTTGAGAATACACTCAAAACAGTCAATACTTGTGTAAGGGTATCGACTCACGTTGGACGGAACACCATCTAAAGTGCATTTTCAAATTTTATGTCGTTAACGTCAATGTTGAACTTAACGTTAAAGTTGTGTAAGATATATTAAGGCTGGTGGCCTTATAGCTCATGTAACACGTATATTTTATGTAGACGATCAAACAATGCGTCATTTAAGACAGAATCACCCTCAAACCATTCATGTTTGTGTGTAAAAGCGCTCGAGAATGATGTCTTTCTGAGACGTCACCGAGACATACGTACATGAATTTATTCCAAACTCACTAATGATACCATGCTCTTGTACCACAATGGACTGGCACAGTTACAGTTTGCCATACACTAACATGTACTTGTACAAATGTGGTCATTATGTGGTACCAGGGTTACACAATTCCTTAAGAATTACTATACTTAATTTGGCTTATGTTTATCCTAGATAATTTGAACGTTGCAGACAGTATGTGTTACTGAAAAGTGTCAGCGCGTCTTTTAAACCCCGGTCAGGCGTTGTTGCGTTTAACGTCGAATAGAAAACGTTTCCCTGAAGATCATGTGAGAGAACGTATTCGCTAGGCATTTCCTCGAGAACTTCAACTTTGACCAACGAAAATGAGCGGCATTACCCTCAAGCATAAGATTATTTCATAATCAAAATCAGTCATTTGGTTCTAATATTCTTATTTATTAAAAATACCTTGACCCATTAACGGAACGTATTTGTATGAACACATCACAATGTAACCAGGACATATAGTACGAGTATAGTCCACATATATATTCAGGTGCAACAAGAACTGCTGGTGGTGGATGTTGGATTAAAACTATGAAATGTCCAAAACACCCCGATAAGAAAACGGTCTTCTATGATGCATGGGGAGCCACTAACCGCTTCACTGGTGAGTTTAAATATTGCTCGTATGTCTATTATATATATACATTACTTATCTGTGGCAGATGAACGATATATATGTGTAAAGATATTTATACCGTGTTCGTTCCATAATAAGGCTCCTGGCGACAACCATGCATAATAAAATGCGTATTTTATATATACAAACAAAAAAGACGAAATAGTTGAATTGCAACATGCTAACAAGCATGTATATACGAGTATATATGAGTACATGAATGTTGACCATAATTAAAGCACATTTATATTGAAAGAGAACAAGAGCATAAAAGTATATACTTATCATACCCATGTTGACAATTCCAGATAGCGTAGAGATATCATGTTTGTACCAAGCTGAATATTACTGGAACTGGTGTGGCTATGATCCAAAATATCCAGTAACTGCTACCTACAGACCAACAACAAAGTCAGCTACATATCCATAGTTACTTGTATCAAGCTACACCTATAAATGTTGAATAAATATATACGTCTGTTTGTTCGCGTGCTATGTCATTAGAATGATGTTATGCTTGAAAGAAATGTATTTGTAGTATCCTAGATGGCCCTTTTTAGTGGTGCATTCTTCATGTTAATTATGACTTGATAATTTCAATTATATTACTACCAAGTGTCTACAGCATGTTTATCTGACCGTCAAACAAATCAAAACGGGTATTCATTTATGTGGACCACACCTGTTTATACATAAGTTTGGTCTGATGCAAATGTACTTAAGGTGCTATTCTAGTCTACATACAAGTCGCATACATTCTGTGTTGAACCCCTCACAAATTGGGGGTGTCTTTACACTTCCACTTCATAACAATAATAATAATAATACTAATAATTACCGACATCAATGTATATATGAGCACATAAGGACAGCTATTTGACCAGAACCCCTTGATACTTTTACTACAAACCCAATACACCTCTCATATAAAAAAACAAAACAAAAAAAACTTTTAAATTGATAGCTACCATAGTGGACACAATTCTAGTGATTTTTACTTTGTTATGACATGGTCACCTAGCCAAACTCAGGCTTTCTGTACTCTCAAACGACAATTTATCACTTACATGCATGACCAAGGCATTAAGCTCCCTACGCCAAAGATGACTTTCGAGAGGTCAAGACTCGGGTCATAAACCTAAACTAGATGGAAAGTTGTGGTTAGGATCATATTTATTTCGATTTGACTGAAGATTATTTAGTTAATATGTATATAAAATTAATTGTTATAATTGGGTACATTTTCAATTTCCTTTTATAATATGTTTATAGAAACTTTTGTCACAATGCTTTGTAAGTCTTATCTATTGTGTTATGACATTCCTTGAAGTTCACGTGAACTGTACTCATTTCTAACACTGCCCTGGTGCATTTATCTCACTGTTGTCACGGCATAAGTTTACAGTCGGATTAGAATATAGTTTAAGGCGATTTTAGCCATGAAGGAATTGTTGGTGTGTGTTGTTTGGATTTATTTGGTGTTGGAGACAACACTAGCGGCTGATGTGCATTTATATGTGAACCCGACCACCGGGGATGACGACAATAATGGGTATGTAATTTATATATGTTTAAGAAAACACTGATATACTAGTATATCTTATTTACAATCAAGATGGAAGAATTCAGTCATATTTGTTGACCCCATATTAAGCCATGTTTAACTTTTTGACTGTCTTACAGGTTGACGTCGTTTATACCTGGGAATATCTTTTGAGACCAGTCTCCTATTACTTTAAAATGCTCATGCTGAACCATTGCCAATAATATGCCGTCAATCGGCAATCAAAATTTATTTAGACCTTACAGCATCGTACATTGAAAACAACCTTACACTCTTAGTGATAACTGACCTGTATTATATTAATTAAAACAGAACCCTTGTAAATATATTGCCTTTCAAGAACGACGCGGTGGCCTGTATGTATCAAACATGTAAAGAACGAGCACATTGTATCTCACATATAAGCTTTAACGAAACACTTATGTGTTGTTGCATTGCAGTACATCGACCAAGTTTCCATTCAAGACTGTGGATAGAGCGGTTTTTAAAGCAAGTAGAGCACCATACAACCTGAACAGTAAGTAGACAAACACGAATTCACTGAACGCTCGCTAAGTGTATAAAAGTTGTCTCGGTGATATAGATTAAACGTTCGGTATTTGTCTCTTTCGTGGTGTTTTGATGGCTTCGAATTGACTACAGACGTGACGAGTGTTATTACATGTAGAAATATGCACATTACGTCGGTACCTAACTAGGTTATCTTCAGGAAGATTCCTGCATATCTCAATAGACATTTATTTGATTGGGTTGTATCAAATTTCTAACACCTTTACGATTTTAAACGTGAAAGTTGACATTATGAGCGCCGAGTGTTTTTTTTATTACAAATGCTATTTCAGAGACCTACATCGAGCTGATAGCGGGATACCATGAGTTGACCTCTACGCTATATCTGGTGAGACCCGATCTGGTGATGCGATCTTATCAACATCAAGAAGTGCACGTGGTATGTATTTGAATTCAACACCATTTAGTCCGTCAGTCCTTCCTCCCTTGGTGCACGTGGTATGTATGTCTATTCCACAACATTCAGTCTGTTAGTCCATGGCTCCCGTATTATACCGATATTTCTCATGCAACTACCATGGTAACTGCCTGATAACACATGACCTGAGATAAGTATGTGTTCTCAGGTCAATAGCCTGAGAACACTTTTTGGCTCCGCCCACAAATAACGGACTATTTTGCAATATGGCATTCCGTCTTAAATTGTCATAAATATCATTGAAAACAACAGAATTGTGCATTTAATAGCTATTATTTATTCAACGTTTAGTTTTACACTCAAGATTAGCAATGCTTCTTCGCCAGGTAGGGCTACGCCACAGTAATTGTTCTTGAATTCATACGGGTCGCCCACGGATCGATCGTTTTGAAAGGCCCTGAAATAAACCAACAAACACAGATAAATACACTGGCTAAGCATCGTCAAAGATAAATAAACGTTAAAATAGTCATAGTTATCCACTCTATATCCAGTTTTCTCGTCTAAAGGAATTTTTAATCTCATTTTCACGACTCGCTGGAAGGTTGACCTACAAAACGAAAACCATGAGACACCGAGCTTTTTTGTGAATCAAAACATTGTTACATTCAGTACACAACCCTACAATTTATACAAAAAATAGAACAAACTTTAATATACTCTTCAACAAACCAATGTCTTACTCACCATTGTATATTTCCATCTGTTTTCATCAGCATTCTGTCGGGATTAAGTTGATCTTGTTGAAAACGGTTCTCCACCCACTCGGTTCTACAAGCATGTCTAAACTGTTCATTCTTGAAGTTATTTCCATTTCACGGGATACAATTTTGCACTGTCCGTTGCCACACACAATCCAGTATTTAAATCAATCCGTATTTTGTCATTGTGTGATGCATAACATAAGAAAGTTTGACATAATTAGCGACCTTCTCCACACACACTACGTCATTGATGACGTTTCATTGATGCATCATCCAGAAGAAAAAAACGTCAAAATTCATGAGCGGAATTTTATTCTACTTTTACGACACGATGTTCTTATTTTGGTAATACTTATAATTTGCTTAGATTTCTCGTTTTGACTAAAAACTGAAATAGATCTTATTTATTTTTTAAATATTTTTGTTAATTGAACAGCGTAGAATTGAGAACTATATTTTGTGTACGGAAGCAAATGAAGTTGTGTTAATCGGCGGGCGGTCTAAGGACGATCGACAACTCCAGTTTAAAATTAAAAAATATGCCTCTAAATTGTGTCCCGTTGTTGGTTTTTATGAGAAATAGAAACTCGGGTCCCTGTCCGGCTCGAACAATGTTATCAGGCTTGGCGATATCGCCCGGGATGGCTCGGTAAACCTCGCCACCCGAACGATATCACCTCGCCTGATAACATTGTTCTCACCGGACAGGGACCCGAGTTTCTCTATATATACGACCTTTCTTCTGTCCGTCCATTGGCATGGTGACATCTGTCCACATTTCCATTTGCTCTTCTACTCAATGTATGTGTGGTATAAATATAGTTTCATCTGTAAATCCTTCGTAAATCCTATACCTAGTATGTGCATCACATACATTTTAACACATATTTGGGTTAGTACGTATATATTTACCCATAGCTCCAACAATATATGTTTGATCTTTGCTCTCAAAATATGTAGCTTAGACATGTGCAAAAGCATTGCAGTCGATTTCTTACAATCTTATTGCAAGTGCTACAAACAGAATAAAAATAAGGAAATCATCAAAATCCAATGTCACACATTTTTGCCTTTTGTACATCGGCCATTTGTTAGGGTGTTAATGCACCTATGTGGCCTCTTTACTGCTACAGTTCGTTTTCACGTTTATGTTCTTCTAATTAGGACAGCAATTAAGAAAAAAAACCACATGTACTATAAAAAACCTAATTAAGGTTTTGAAACACCGACCTTTTTACTTAAACATGCATTTTCGAACAAATTATATACCCTTGACCATACACATCCATACAAACAAAATATATTTTTTGAGGTTAATTACCATTATTTTCTGCACATATATTTTAAATCAATACGAACTTGAACATGTTGTATATATGTTGTGTATGGGCCGGTGGCCTTTAACATGTTTCGAAATAAACTGTAAATAAAAAATAGAGCATCAAATATGTATTCATTTAAGAGAATCTTCCATATGTTCTAATGTACAAACATTATATTTTAAGATATTGATGAACCCAATATAGCATCTTATCAATTTACAATTTATTAATTACAGATAGGCGGGAAACGTATACCTAGTGCGGCATTTAAACCTGTCACTAACGCCGGTGATCTCGCTAAACTTCCGACAGCAGCAAGACCACATGTAAGTTACTAAATATATTGTATATGTTCCACATACCTGACAGCAAGACCACGTGTAAGTTACTGACTATATTGTATATGTTCCCCATATCTGGCAGCAAGACCACATGTAAGTTACTGAATATATTGTATATGTTCCACATACCTGGCAGCAAGATCAAATGTAAGTTACTGAATACATTGTATATGTTCCCCATATCTGGCAGCAAGACCACGTGGAAGTTACTTAATGTATTGTATATGTTCCCCATACCTGGCAGCATCACCACATGTAAGTTACTGAATACATTGTATATGTTCCCCATATCTGGCAGCAAGACCACATGTAAGTTACTGAATATATTGTATATGTTCCCCATACCTGGCAGCATCACCACATGTAAGTTACTGAATATATTGTATATGTTCCACATACCTGACAGCAAGACCACGTGTAAGTTACTGACTATATTGTATATGTTCCCTATACCTGACAGCAAGACCACATGTAAGTTACTGAATATATTGTATATGTTCCCTATACCTGACAGCAAGATCAAATGTAAGTTACTGAATACATTGTATATGTTCCCCATATCTGGCAGCAAGACCACGTGGAAGTTACTTAATGTATTGTATATGTTCCCCATACCTGGCAGCAAGACCACATGTAAGTTACTGAATATGTTGTATATGTTCCCTATACCTGACAGCAAGACCACATGTAAGTTACTGAATATGTTGTATATGTTCCCTATACCTGACAGCAAGACCACATGTAAGTTACTAAATACATTGTATATGTTCCCCATATCTGGCAGCAAGACCACGTGGAAGTTACTTAATGTATTGTATATGTTCCCCATACCTGGCAGCAAGACCACATGTAAGTTACTGAATATGTTGTATATGTTCCCCATATCTGACAGCATGACCACGTGGAAGTTACTTAATATATTGTACATGTTCCCTATACCTGACAGCAAGACCTTATGTAAGTTACTGAATATGTTGTATATGTTCCCTATACCTGGCAGCAAGACCACATGTAAGTTACTAAATATATTGTATATGTTCCCCATACCTGGCAGCAAGACCACGTGGAAGTTACTGAATATATTGTATATGTTCCCCATACCTGGCAGCAAGACCACGTGGAAGTTACTGAATATATTGTATATGTTCCACATACCTGACAGCAAGACCACGTGGAAGTTACTTAATATGTTGTATATGTTCTCCATACCTGGCAGCAAGACCACGTGGAAGTTACTAAATATATTGTATATGTTCCGAATACCTGACAGCAAGACAAGACCACATGTAGGTTATTGAATATATTGTATATGTTCCCCATACCTGGCAGCATCACCACATGTAAGTTACTGAATATATTGTATATGTTCCCCATACCTGGCAGCATCACCACATGTAAGTTACTGAATATATTGTATATGTTCCACATACCTGACAGCAAGACCACGTGGAAGTTACTTAATATGTTGTATATGTTCTCCATACCTGGCAGCAAGACCACGTGGAAGTTACTAAATACACTTAAACGAATTTCTAATTGGCCACCCTAAAAAATATTATATCATTTGATAAATTATATCAATAAATCTTAGGCAGTGTTATTTGTTCATTCCACGCACTTACTTATCTATTTCTGGAAAGAAATGGCGTATTCATATACCAAATCATCCATGCGTAACGGTTGGTGCGAAATTGCTTTTATGCACGTTGGCCTCGTGCGCAGCGTGGAATAGTATCGTATTTGGTATAAATTTGTTCCCTGTAGATCGACTTTTCTTTAAACACTATAATTTGTGAAAATGAGCCATGTGGAACGCGCTCATGACGTCAGATGCATGCATACATTAAACGAATTTCTGCTTTGCCACGTGTTTTTATAAATTAGTTTAAAAAAATGCTTTTAGAAGAATATAAACAATCGAAACCCCGATACTGTCCAATTGTATTGATAGAAAATATGTTTCTCGCAGGAATTCGAGCTAAGCCCCACGTTATTATAAATATCGCTTTTTACAAAAAGACGTTTTGACGTACATGTCTGGATATTGGTGCTGGTACTCGTCATTCTAACGGCCTCAGCGCGCCCCGTATTACTTATTCTCGCCAGTATTACCACCTTTCATTAAGTCAATCGACAGAGAATACATTTTGGCTGATTTCAAAAATCAAACATGTCTGGCACGCGAACCACGTGCACGTAAGCCATTTTGCACTAACTGTTCCACATGGATGATTTCTTACATGCATGCGTAATTTATTTCTTGAAATCGATAGATAAGTGCATGGAATGAAAATAACCACAATTTTAGAAATATTGACTGAATATATCGCACAATATAATATTTTATTTGGTGGCCAATTAGAAATTCGTTTAAGTGTATGTTGTATATGTTCCCCATACATGGCAGCAAGACCACGTGAAAGTTACTAAATACAGTTCATATGTTCCCCCATACATGGCAGCAAGACCACGTGAAAGTTACTAAATATGTTGTATATTTTCCACATACCTGGTCGATTATAATATCTGTTTGGTCAATACAAAATCTACACGATGTATAACATGTAACCTAGCACACTGACTGCTGAGCGGGTATGCATGGATAGAATCTTGCACGTGAGTCGTAACCATTTAGTATATAGAAAAAAATGATAATGGAGAATAGAGAGTTAAAAGTTAATGTGTAGTCACAGCTCTATATTCGTTTTCGACCTTTAGTACTCGGTCTTACTATAAACAATGTAGTAATACTGTATTGTTTATTGCAATATGTTTGTTAGTCACCACCGGAATATATCTTTAGTGTCTTATGTGCTTTGTGTAGTCATACCTATTTGTAATCACAGGTGAAGATTGTTACCTTACCGTCAGTTAACATAACAAATTATGGAACTATTGCATCATATGGAACATATCAACGTCGAAATGCTGAACTTGAAATATTCTACAACGGTCAACCATTGCAGCTACCTAGCTGGCCAAAAACGGTTGATATCATTATCTACTATCAATATACATTGTTATTAACTGTTCTTATTGGTTGTTGTAATTAACTGTTCTTATTGGTTGTTCAAGTTTCGCTTACAAGTAGATCAGCACATTTTTGTCTTAGCCATTTGTAATGAGTTTTCCTCGAGCGAATATATTGACATTCTAATACCATTTCAATACTAGAAATGACAGTTCGACTATGCCGGTTGTCTGGTAAATCTGTTTCTTGTTCCGACCTTATCAGACTGAAAATATTTAAATTAATCACCACAAGGCGCCTCTTGTAATCATATTTTCAAGAAAATCGGAAATTATCATGTTGACCAAACTGAAGCTGAAACAGCTGGTATAACCATAAGTGATGAGTGGTTTTTGACAGTTTTATCTAGTTTTCTCATCATATTGATTTTTGTACTTACGACCTTCTCAATATAAGCTAGCCAAATGTATTTAAACGTTTAAAGTGACGAAACAAGCTGATATGTATTGACCAACAATTATAGATTGTATGATGATTATGATTATTGCAACTATCTTAAACAGTCAATCATAGAAAAACCTATAAAGCCATTATATACCACAAATACACACCACAATGTCCACCTTACAACTAAATGAGAAAACTAACTTACCTACTTAAAGCATGTTGAGCTTTTTTAATGATCAAATATTGATACCATCATTGAAAAATATAAAAATTACTGTAAATGATTTTCAGGGATATATGAATATTACCAACGTTCCTGATCCCCATGGTTTGAAATTTCAATACAATGATACAGCCACTCGCTCCTGGCATCATGAAGATGACCCATGGATATACGGATACATGTAACTAAATTATTAATGTTAAAGTATTTCAAACATTTATGGCATAGGTACATACCTAGATTTTACATAATTTCGTTGTTTTGGGCATTCTATTTGGAGTCGTCCGGTATCTGTTATCACAGGCCTAAGAAATTATACCACAAGAAACGGAGTTTAACATCCCCAAATGTTCACTCATTCGCTAGGTAAAAGAACAGTTTTGAAACATCTCTGTCCGCCCCTACACGAATATACCATACACGCATAAGCGGGCCAGAAAATGGTTTTGATAGGGACAAATTGTGTCTCTAACATACAAAACAATCAAAATATATATAATATCTGGTACTTTAGTCGATGAGCCGTTCTTGGTTGGTAGCCATTGTCACGTTGCTTTGGTATTAACAATTGAATCCAACCCGAAACTTTGCAAACCTAACAAATATATACTATATTGAATGGATGAAATATTGGTCCGGTCACTATGGGTAGCCGTTTTTGTGTGTCTTTATGAAACTAGGTCATCCTGTTTTTTACAGTTTAATAGATCTTTATGTTATGTGTGGCCATTGTGCCGTGTAAGGTATTTGTGTTAAGTTACTTTATTTATGTTATCTATGCTCGGCTTTTTAAGCCGAATTCTGACTTCGCTGTCCGATTTCCTCATATTCTTTTTAAGAAAAACGTCACAAAATAGGCGACATATGGGCCGATTATTTCAAATTCCTTTGTACATTTAATTAATTTGATCATGCGCACTTCAAGAGCCAGTTTATTAAGTTATTAAGTAATATCCATTTATATTTGTATGTTAAAGAGTATGATTCTTTAATTTGACAATAATGGTGGCTAATATATGGCCTATACATACCAATACATTAAAATGGTGTGATATGATTCAAATTTATTACCGCAGTAAAATTGCTTTAAAATTTTAAATAATAAAAATAATTGATAATAAACAAAACTGGTCGTCAAATTATTGCCGCAATAAAATAGTCTGTCTTGTATTTGTATGTTAGAGAGTATAGCTGGAGTGACAGATCGGTGAAAGTGGCATCCTTAGATACACGAGCACAAACCGTCACATTGGCTAAAAAGACCACAACATCAATAAAAACTGGTAATGTATATGTCTTGTCTGTCGTATCAAATGTGATTGCATGTAACATACTGCTTAAGACAAAAGGAGTAATTATTGAAACTATAAGTACCACTTAATTGTAAGATCTCGGCTTACCGTTGAGTTTTCTCACTGCAGTTTCGCATCACACGCATGTTTAGATTAACAGGCATGTATTTCTTGTGATCTATAATATTATTGTCTGTGACTTTCTTATCATTCTGTACACGATTTCAAACCATATGCATATGACGTTTTTATCTTTGTAATTAATTCAGAAGCAAAACATGGCTAGATCGATAATCAATGCTTTATATTCTAGGCAATACAACACATCTAACTTATGCGTAGGCCATTCTTGATTTATTCAATTTATGCATTTGCATATTTTTTTAGGATTGAAAGAGTGAGGTTGTATATGTTTCAGGTCATTGGAATAGTTCCGTGAAACATAACGTGGCGTATGGTGGATTCTTTAAATTTGTAAACATTCTGTCTGCATTGAGTCAGCCGGTAAGTACAAGACGAGCCCATTGAATATATAAATCTAGCTCGATACACTGCAATACACACTTACAAAACATCAATCGTATCTACTCGAGCATTTCCGTTAATGAGCAATACGCCTCGTGTATAAATGTAGGGTTACAAATTTTGGTTATGCGGTTTCTGTTAACGCCCAATCATAAGTTTTTCAATGCTATCAAGAAGTCCTTGAATTATCGGTATCCTTTTAGGAGTTGATACCTTCACAGGAGTAAGTAAACCTTTAGTTCTCTTTATTTCCATCTTTGATTCTCATTAGCTATGTTGTAAAGTAGTCCGTGATAATGGCTGCTACATTATTATGTAACTGTGTATGTAGTCATTTAAATCTGCAATAGTTAAAAGCTTAAATTTACCAATCATTTTCTGAGTAAATGTCTCACAAAAGTGTCCTCTTGCAGAAATAATGTACATTTTTAAAAGGAATCAGTGGGCATGTCGGAGTATAAAATAGAGTAAATGGTGTAATATTGTAATCATTTACATCATAATTTTTATTGTAAACCCTTCAAAAAGATGCCTCATATATTCGTTTTACATTGACATGTTACAATTTGCACTTTAACAGTGCCTCTGCTTTTAATTTTTCATGGTGTTTAACATGGTAATAGATTATTTATTTTATGCCTTATAGACGAAGTTATAGTAGGAAAGTAGAATATAGGATTGGAGGATATAATTACAAATTTTGATAAGCTTAAAAAGCTGATGACACAAACTCCATAGACAACGACCTTATATCATACATCCTTAGCTAATTTGTTAGCGCGTTTACCTTCGATAGGGCGAGCACAGTTCATATCCGGGTGGAGACACTCACATGCTATATCCATGTTTCGGCGAAACGCTGATTGGTAATGGAAATGCCCACACTTTAATGATGTAAATGTACAAATGAACATACACGTTGTAGGGTAAATGAAAAGAAACAATGTTCAAGAAGATATATTGGTAGTCATAGATGCTTATCTCCACACGTTTAAGACTGTATCTAAACGATTACACATATTGTATTTCAGGGTGAATACTACATAGACAGAACACATGGTAAACTCTACATCTGGCCACCAACCAAGGACAGCAACGTTCATACCAATGATATCGTCTATGCCTCCATTGTGACCAACTGTATATTGTAACGTCATTTTATATTTAGTTTCAAACGTTATCATTACGAAATAAAAAAGTCCGTATTATTATTAGTAACATGGGGCCGTTCTCAAATTCAAATATAAAATTATGTTAAAACCTTTAAGGTATGAGAGACTAATACCTATATTGATATGGGTCACGAGTTATCAATTGATATCAACTGATATAAAGCGAGTTTTGGAAATTTTATTAACGAGCCTCTGGCGAGCTTTATAATATTTCCTGAACGACTTTGGTATCGATTGGCAAGGAATGATATATGGCACTAAAACTCAATATATACTTGTTTTAATGGAAACACACCCATGTAGTATTACTTTATACTACAAATGAGTGTCATAAGATTATACAAACTCACAAAATTAAACCGGATACATGGAAAGTCATATACGGTATACACATGCTTACAGTATGGACTCTCGATCAAAGAATGTGATACTCCAGGACTTTACTGTAGAGGCATGTAGGCGTCATGGAATTGATGCGTATCATGTAGATGGTTTACAAATCATCAATATGGAAGTAAAGAATACAGGTGAGCTTTGTAACATATAATACCAGATTTATATCTAAGCCTGCCTGTATCCCACTTTGGGTCGTCATAGCTATTAAGAGGATCATTTGATTTCTATCATAGTTTTTTCGATTATATAATATTGTAACTAGTAGGTAAAAATTAATATTTATTACCTTAGAAAAATCAGACAGTTAGCTTATTTTATTTAAACTATTGAAAATGATATTTTCGAGAGTAAAATAACCCGGATTTATGACGTCAGCTAAAAATTTAAGCCTGGCTTAGGTTTTTATTAGCACCATTCATTTACTTTTTACCACTGAAACCACTCGAACTAAATAACTCACTGTCCAGACATTGTTCACTGATACAGTTATCATGAATAAAAACAAATTAAGTCTTTTCGGCTAAGATTGTAGTGACTAACTTGCAATGGCTATGTATGATGACCATGAACAAAAATACCCGACATGTGCATTCAAATATTCGACGAAACTCAAATGTGTATGATGCAACGCTGGTTTGCTCAGGACTGCATCGGAACCTTTAACGGCTTTTATCGCAATCGACTCATTGAGTAAATATATTCACTAATCGATCCGCAATGATATCATAGTTCAACTATCATATGATTTGATACGCACAATAAGTGTTTCGCAAGCCAATTTGAATTATAACATGTACGTATACATGTGCCGCACACGTTCGTTTTGCAAACTGGTGCTTAGGCTGTGCTTATCTAAATAGTATAGAGAATTCACTTTATATATCAGGTGCGGATGCTATTCTCTTCAATGGTGACAACAGAAATTGTTTGGTATCAAAATGTCTCCTACATGATTCAGACGGTGGTATTCTTATTCACGGTAAGTTTAAATTAATTCATTATAAGATATTCTTTATAGTTCGACTAATTGTGAACAAGTGTTCTTAGCTCTTGAAACTTTACATTCAATTTGGTCGAATATATTGGTTAAATATTGAGCAACAGACAGGAACGTATCTTCAACTAGAGACTAACTGTTTGGAAACTCAAAAGTAGCACCACGTGTACCGGGTACGTCAAAGAACCAAGGAGTCTATTCGGTAACAGCTTGGACAAGACGTTAATATACCTTATATCACACGTATTATCTTTCCTTTCCCCTTGGATGGACATTGCCCAATTAGGCTGAGATACAACCGACCGAGCAGGCATAACGGCTATCTAAGTCTAATGCAAAATCAACGACAAACATTCATGTGATTGCCATTTTGGATATTTTTTTTCGACAACATCAACTGCGAATTGTTCGGATATTTCAATGAAATCTAAGTTTATCTCAGCCATTCAGACTTTGTTTCGAACGATGTATATCATCATAAGAAAAGAATTCTCTGTATCGCCGGCTTCTGTTTTCAAAGATGTCATTTTGTAACTAGCGAAAAACATTTCAGGTGGCAACAAAACATTATTGGAATCGTCGGGTAATATTTTTGAACACAATGAGATATATAAATACTCCCGCCACGGTGCTGTGGGTTATGGAGGCGTACATATATCGTCGGGCGTAGGGGACATTGTACGCTACAATCATATTCACTCCTCTAGATCAGAAGCTATCATATATTCGGTTTGTTTGCTGTTGTTATTTTTATATAAAAACGTGTTGAGTTTTTCCCATGTCATAAAAATGTTTTGTTCTTTATTATAAGTTTGTTTGTGCGTAAGTAAAATAAATATACTATTGCTCAAGCGTGATCATTTTAATGTCAATACAAACCACTTGACATTGCCTCGATTTAGGTAGTGACAGTTTTGTCTTTTCTTTTTAAGCCGTAATCGAGACAAGGTGGTATGTAGAGACTGGCATTGTTCGTTATTACTGTTAAGTTATAGATTGGTGATAATTGTAGCTACTATTTTGATTGTAGTGTAACGATGTTCTTATAGAATACAACTTGATCCACCATGTTTGTGAAGACAAGTATTACTGTGAGTGTGTATTCTCAGCTCACGACATGACTACGGTAGGAATCAAAATGTTATGTTTATGTTGCGACATCTACTGATGCAGGAGACTAATTGTCGTGTCTGTCCGTCCGTCAAAAATGTTAACCAATATGTTTTTTGAAAACTAAAATAATTCTTTATGTACATCAAGGTATTGCTTTGACACTTGACTTACTTGTTCACCAATATATTTCCCTCGCACAAAAGTATTTCAAAAAATAGTAGGGAATTCTATGTTTTACATACAGTCTAATGTTGTAGCAATTACATGTAAATAATGTACAAAATAAGCATATTTTTCAATTAAGGTTTTGCACAGACACAAAGTGTTTAATATTGTCAGTGATTGCGACTGCCTCTTCATACCAGCTTTAGTTTTTTGTATGACTGGTGAACCTAGTTTGGGCAATGACTGGCAAATCCGTTTAAGTAACGAGTGGCTCAATCAGTTAAGTAATGAATGGTTAACAACGGGTTATAGTAACGGAGTTTTTATTCAGTTTGAAATTTGACTAGTAAAATTAATATTGTTTTTCATATAACATGTCATTTCTTATGATCAGCGAGGCAATGTGATTAGATCGAATATAATACACGATGCTGTGGGTATGAGATTTGGTGAAGTACATGCTATCAATCTAGATGATCACGTGTCTGGTAACACTATAACAAACAACGTATTCTATAATGTAAGTATGGCAACTGCTTTGATATACCTATTACATTTGTATATCTTGGTAGGAAATAAGTGGAATGGTCCGCTAACCTTTCCTCCATATTTAGATTTACTTTGTCAGAAAAAATACTAAACACAGTTTTGTGATATTAGAACACTATCTTAATAACTAATAACAGTTATGAGAGTACAAACTTATGTTGAAATTATTTGATTTTAACATTCAGTTGAATAATTTAACTTGAGATTTAATTATGTTGCACATGTTGTATACGCAATGGGATTCACTTACGTACGTCCGAGAAGCAAGGTTCTACAAGCAATACTACTTGGATATCTAAAATATATATATTGCCTATTATTTTTATGGATATGTTTTATTTAATGGCAGAATCTGAACCATATAAGGATTGCTGGTGGACGAGACAACATAGTATCGGAAAACTTGTTTTATAATGCGAAAGGGTTCAGTTTGCGGTTAGACGTACGTTCAACAATGTCAAAAGGAGTTATCGATATCTTGCATGTAAGCATAGTTTGCATTTATCAATCAATGTTACAAATGAAAGTTCTTACAATGTTCCAGAAATGACAGTACTAATGGTATCTAAACAGATTGAATGTTTGTCAAGTTGTTTAAAAACTGTACAAGACCAGGCCCAGTGATTATAAACATTGGAGTACGTACTCCATGCTCCAACTCATACTCCGTACTCCAATTGGAGCATTTATTGGTTACAAAAAATGCTTTAACTTCTTTATTACTAGATGGAAACATATGAAATGGCGGTTCATTTTCTTAATTGTTGGTGTTAGTTTTGATGCAAACTGCAAAAAGCTGTTTTTCAAGTTTGAGCATTGAATATGGAGTTTGAGTATTAGATTAGAAATGTTTATAATCACCAGGCCTGGACTGATACTCACAAAGTAGTTTAGTAGAAAACTTTGAATGTTCTTAATGTCTTAATAAATCGTTCTGAGCTAAACAAGAAAGTCAAGCAATATCAATATTATGATTAAAGTATAGTGTAAAGAGTTTTTACTAGTCATTAGTCTGGCCCGAAGATTAAAAAAAATATCTCATTGTAATACTCAAACTCCATACCCCATGCTCCAACTTGAAAAACAAATATTTAGACTTTTGGATCAAAACCAACACCAACCTGTAGCAAGTGATTCAATTAAGAAAATGAACCACCATTTCATATGTTTCCATCCAGTGATAAAGAAGATATAGAGGATCTTACATAGAATCTTTTCATATTGAATTTATTAAACGAGTTAGATAAAAGTGATAGAATACGAGGCTCTGTCGAGTATTGTATCACTTTTATCCAACGAGTTTTATAAATTTAATATGAAAAGACACGAATGTAAGATTCTTTTTATCACATAAACAAAATAAGCCATTTAAATGTAGAAAACTAAAATTAGTAGACCCGCTTCCCCTTAAGAGAGAAGAATATTGAGGTGAGTAATGCGGTTAAGAATAAATGAGCATCTAAACATAGTGCAACACAGTGACTGTATTTCAATTACATTTAATTCAATGATGAAAACGAAAATGAGCCGAGACGTGTATATATGAACGGTAATAACGTCACGGACCTTTTAAGTAGGCCCTATCCAGTCTTGAAAGTAGTTAGGTAAGGGGAACATACTCGTTCTAAAAATGGGAAACGTCACGTACATCAAGATGTCATGTTTATTTTTTGACGTCATCACTACTTCGAATATCCGGGATGAGATGGATGCATTTTAAAGAGATGCAATTTTGAAACTCAAAATCCATTTAAATTGTGCAGGAAGTGTTAGCCTATACTTTGTTCAATAACTAAATGTAGGTTTGTGTTTTTTTTAATATATTTGAATTGAAATGCCCTTGAAAATTCTCGTTGAGATTTTTATATTCGTCTTGTCAATCGATCTGACCTCTACCGCTGACGAAAAAAACGCGATCGGCCATGTTTGTTGGGTTTTTTTGACAGCGCGTATGAATATATAAAAATAGTGATTAGCAGCCTTAATTTGCAAAGTTATTCTATTGCTGAGCCGTGAAATATCGTTTTTATGTAATGGGCTTTATTACACTCCCACACCGTGATTTATGTGATAAATAGCAACTTTTGTGACTAAGAAATGCTCCAATTGGAGATCGGCGCTTGAGTTGGATCATGGAGTACGTTTATAATCACCGGGCCTGGTTCCCGTCCAAGTAGTCTAATGCAATGTAAGATTTTGGAACAGGGACCGGATCACCCTAATCACAAAGAAAACATGATTTAATCGATTAAACAACGTATCGAAAACACGCACAGCAATAATTTCTAACCGGCCTAAGTCGCTATATTTAAGCTTTTCACTGAGAAACCTATTGTATAGCCGCTGACCACACGAAGCAGAAAGAAGGTGATGGTGTCTTCGTAACATTACTGTAACAATTATTGCATATACTCAAATGTATTTTACATTTAATGAATAGAAAATACCATATACGAATGCAGTATGGAGTCTTCGATACCCGAAATTGGCAGAAATAGACAAACACAACGCCACTCTTCCCGAAGGTAATATAATCTACATTTCAAAACTTACCTACTTAGTCCCATTCGATCTCTTCAGTGCATAAGGCTTCAACAACTACTCTCCGTATTCATCTGGTCTGGGCCTTCCTCTTTGTTGTGATCAAGGTGGTTCCCATTATTTTCATCTGTGATTCGTGTTCTGTTCTTCTCAATGTTTTTTGTCTCCCTCTTTTTCTATGTCCTTGGTGTGCCCATCAAATAACTGTTTTGCATGTTTCGTATATTACATTGTCTTGACATTCCCTGTCCACCTCCATCGCATGTGTATTATTACGATGTTAATGTCCCAATGTCTGTTATTTCTGTTGCTTCTCGTTTACCCTCAAGGTCTTTCTGAGAGATCTACATTCAAATCCTCACAGTAATGATTCCACATTCTTGATTTTTCGCAGGTTTCACTACCATATAATGAAACGTTTCTTATGTTGCTTCTTTATATCTAATGATTTATTTATAGCTTTTGTAGATGTCGCCCATTATATAAACTGATGTTGCTGTCTTTCCTGTCCTGATATTCCCACCCCTTTAGGTCGCATAACGTTAGGTCACTGTCCTAAGTGTTTTAAACTAGGTCACGCCCCGGAATTTGTTTGCCTCGTTTGGTCGCCGTTTTGACATGGGTCTGTGTGGGCATTGCTCAGGGTAGTTGTGTTGTGGTGTTTCTGATTTCTGTGCTCGGGTGGTTAGGTTGAGTGCTACCGATGCCACACAAGATCGATCTATATAGATATGTTATTATGTCTTGTAATTATGTCATTTCGTGTTATAAATTGCAGGAAACCAGGTTTCCAAAAATATTTTATTCAACGAAGAGGGCGTGCCATTCTTCACTGGGAATACACAAGAGTTTAGGCACCCAAATTTCTTCAACATAACAGACGTTGGATTCGTAAGCTTTAAGCACAATACTTAAGTCATACTAGTTTATCAACGTTTAATGGAATATAGTGTATTGCTTTTGGCTATGATATACACATATGATAATTCAAAGAAAAGGGACCCGGTGCCAACATCACAGCGAGATTAACGTGAAATTCACGTTTTGTATTTTCGTTGTGCAACACCAGAGCGCAATTCAATGACAGAACGAAACTTGAAACATATAGCCAATATACTAAGGAAATATTTAACAACGTTGATACAATATAAAAACATTGAACATACAGAAATATCTTCTTAGATTGGAACTATAATTGCGACACGTGGTAATTGGTACGACCATGTTGCTAATGAGGATTATAAAACAGTAAGTTATTACCTTTTTCCACGATCGATCAGTTAACTTTTGTGCCATGTATTGTTTTGTTTCAGTCCACAGGACCGACGGATCATAACGATGTTAAAATTGGAGACTACCGAGTACGATGTAATTTAATGAAATGGGCGAATAAAAAAAATGTTCCACAATTTGTCTCTCCTAACGATGTCGGTCCCAAAAATGAACCGGGACCGGCCTACGTACACAGAGGTAAGGGACAAAATGTTGTACAGTTGTATTTGGTATGTTTGTCGCATTGTTTAACATGTACTTGAACGTAATTGTTGCACAAACGATTAATTGATCAACATTTGCTGTCTAGTGTTGACAATTATACAGATACAGACGAGAAAATTGTGGTCTTGTATGTTGTTTTTTGCTTTTGTTTTCTTTTGCGATTTGTTTTCTATTGATGTTGTTTGTTCTGTATTACATATCAGCCTGTATGGGAGTTAACAGATGTAATGGTTTCCCGGCCTGTTGGGACGAGTGTGGTGTTGCTGCTACAGTGTTTCCTGTGGGTTTTAACAGTTGTGTTTTTGTGTTTCTCACCGCAGTACTGTAAAATTGATACTTTGGCGGTGTCCTTGATAATGCGGTGTCCCCATTCCGCAGTGTTGCCCCAATGCTGCTGCTGTTGTGCTGCGAAATGATGTGACGGTGTTGCCGAAGTGTCCTTTCAATGCTGCGGTTGTGCATGTGCGATGTCATTCATATTGCACATGGGACAAAATAGTATATTATCAATCTTTTTTATTGTATTTTGTTTTGGTTATATAGGTAGACAGCATATAGTGACTTTACACACAAATCATGCACCTTGTACAACAATGGCACCATCAACAGATCCGCCAATGCCTGCTTATATACCTGATGGAACTGGTACACACGTTCACTTTAATGTCACCAATGAAGGTATAGTATACGAACATATTCCCTGAAAATCATGATGAATTTGTACCATTTGTTTCATATTGTGTAGCACTTGTTGCAAGTCTGTTTAATACTATTGTGGATGCGATTTCAACCGAAACAGCGGATGTGTTAAAACAATTCTTTGTCAATATTTTTTCTATAAGCCTAGGCAGTGCTGTGGTTGCATGATTTATCACATAATATTATGTAATAGGTCTACTTTTGGTTGTATAAACCTTAGTATATCGTCGCATGTTTGCATAATATAATGTATTCGCTGGATAGCCTACGGCAAACTGTGAAACGTATAACAATGTTTTAAGTTGGGAATTAGTTGTATAATTATATACATACGAAGGTTGAATTTAGTGAAAAGAACTGACGAAAAACACTTTTTAAAACATTTTTCTCTTTAAAAAATAGTGTTTTGTATAACATATAGGTTGTTGGCTGATTGTATCTAAATGTGGTAATCACAAATATAGGTTGTTGGCTGAGTGTATCTAAATGTGGCAATCACACAAGTGCTGTCGGTACATACCGAGATATGTACGGTGAAAGATACCAGGGTGCAAGGAACAGTGAAGAAATGTGTTTGAAGAGAGCTTCTGCAGAATGGGAATATTGTGGCTCGAATCCAAAAGAAACGGTGGCTGCTATCTATGGGCCAACAGGTAAAGCTCTTAATATAATATACATAATAAAATGTCTGATTAAAACACTGAGTTTTTTATATTTATTGTAGTGTAGAATGTTTCAGGGTGGTGGTAAGCAAAGTAATTCAATGCGACATCAACAAGCAAACCATAAATAAGAACTATATGTAGTTATATTATTACCTATATGGTATTGACGTGTTTTGTTTCTACAGTTTGTGAATTGTTTATGTAGTGTGCACCAATGAACCAAACACCTTGTTGTACTGTCAGACTGTTCGATGTTTTATACATGTATACTCTATTGAAGGAGCCACAAGTTATGGCGGTCAGGATTGCGTATATGCTCGGTATGGATGTCCAAAGCATGGAGGGCCCGCTGATGGACATGCGTTAGATTATAACAATGGTACAATGGGACCTGAATATTACTCCATAGTCAACCTTGGTACCAACGAAAACGAGACGGCGTGTCTTGAACGAGCATTGGCTATCTGGTCGTATTGTGGCTCGCACAGGAACCATCCTGTTACAATGATCTACAAACCGACAGGTTAGCATTTCTAGGGTGTAACGTCATACATGCATTTGCCCTTCCATACCTAAATGTGTCATTGTATAGATTAGCAACACTTTCTTACATAATGTAACATCTTTGCCAACATATTGTTTCGGTCATGCGCGATGCATCTATTCATACATCATTAATCAAACTATTCCATATATTCATCGATACTTGCACATGTGTTGTTTCTCAAAGTCGTGTTTAACCATGAATGAGACACATTTTTATTAGTATGTCTAGCGTTGGCTGGTTTAAAGAGGAACTATCTCAGTGGAAATATCCACTGAGTTACAAAGTGCAATGCTTTTAGCATCGAAAATGAGAGAATTATTAGCCTTTTTTATTTACTTCTTTCTGTATAGAAAACACCTGATAAAATACATCGTTTTGTGATCGATATGCGCTTTTTTATGATGACGTTATTATAAATGGAATCATTTTTGTGTTATGTGCGAGTGGTCTGAATTGGATTCCGTACAAGTAATGAACTCCCTCCCAAATGTGTCCTTCAACGCAAACCAAGACGCGTTTATATGAAATACTGCACAATATAGAAGGACAAGTTGAATAGTCCACATATATATTGAGCCGTTCTCCAGAAAGACCGGGCTTATTGACAAAAATTACGAAAATCATTATAATAAATCGTTAGAAGGACGAGACTCTTATGAACACTTTTTGAAAATTGAACGAATAATTGAACGAATAGTTGAATAAATTAACGAAGTTATAGACTTTTGAAACTAACCACTCTCGGCAAGTTTTTAGTGACGTCGGAAACGTCATTATAAATTATAGTGTTCCCAGAGATTATTGAGAGTTTTCAAGGTGTTTCCAAATTGGTGTAAATATTTTATTTAATAAACAAACAACTGTTAATTTGTATAAGTTAGGTATCCAAGTCCATTGTATGCATTGCCAATGATTTTAGTACAGATAATGCAATGGTTGTCATGGCAACAGGACTTTTAAGCCACAAGTCATCAATTTTGCTAGTTTTGCATACAATGCCTAATTCAGGCCCTTTATTTAACTTGAAAGTGTTAACAGATTGTTCATAATTAACACTGGAAGCAATTTATCGACAAAATGCAACTACAACGAGGATATGTATGTTCTGAATTAACTGGAGCTGCAAACTGTACCTTGGGTGCAGCAAATAACTGCCACCCAATATGGGGGTTGCGTTTGAAAAATCACTACTGGATTTTTTTTAATGCATTGTTGGGCACTGTTTTGTGGTTGTTTTTTATTCTCATTAGGTTAATGCATAATAAACAAATAATAAAATTGTAAGGAAATTCATAAGTTGGCCTTAGTGTGGCAATATTTGTGATATGACCCCAAAATATGTATATTTGTTTTTTGTATATTTTCTCAAAATGTCGCTTTTCGGCAAATAATAAGATTTTCCAAATATTTCATGTTTTTAATTATGTAAGCAGTGCTTAAACCTTATTAATGACATGTTCAGATATGCAAATAAATAATTTGGATTCAATATCCCCTTTTTAGCCCAAATAATAGTCACTGTGGCTTTTACATCCCTACCCCCTTTCTTCATTTTTAGGCAATTTTTTCAACGACCCGACTTTGGACCGTTATGCCCTTTCACACAAAAATATTTCAAACATACCTTACTCATTATATGTTTTACAAATAGGTTGACCAATGTACAAAATAAACAAATACGTGCAATTATGCTATGTTTGATTCTCAATAATTTCTGGGAACACTGTATGTGCAGGTGCATATGACGACGTCATAAATATTACTCCTGACGATCCCGCTGCGCTTGAGTTAAGTAACTTAATTATTTTGTGAAAAGAAGAAATAAATAATGAAGCTGCAACGTCAGGCATCTTTCATAACGTTTTTCTTATTCAGGTGCATATAGAACTGCTGGTGCTGGCTGTTGGATTAAAACCATGAAATGCCCAAAACATCCCGATAAGAAAACAGTCTTCTACGATGCCTGGGGAGCCACTAACCGTTTCACTGGTGAGTGTACACATTACTGGCATGGCTATCTACCTTCATAGTCCTAGTTTTACCCGTATAAGGTAAAGGTTAAGTTAAATCTCCACGTGAAGAATTGTGATATGTGCAACATGTTTAAAAGATTTAATTGTCGAGATATTTAACACATTACACGGTATACTCGGATATAGAGTAAGTCAACAAATTTGACAGGAAGAAAATACGTCATCCATTTATTAAAGTGTCAAACATACTCGTTTTGCATCAAAATATCGTTTACGAGTGATCGTAAGATAATAAGTTACACACTCGTCCTGAACACACAAGTGTCAAACGAACAGGAATCCATGGATCATTTTACAAATCCGCAAATTAAGTTGGGCAAAATTACCCGACGCGCATAATTAACCTAAATGAAGGTATACATGTATTGTGTTTACCAACGGGTAATTTCAGATAAACACCACTGCTGACGTAAACACAAACATAAGTGTTTCAACTTGTGATACCAGCACTTAAAAGTAGCAATATCAATATTAACTCGTACCTTCATCTCCTGTATTCTGCACTATCCCCAAAAACTAAAATTACTAAATCTCTTTGGGGAGCCTCGCCCATTTGGATTATCCTCTGGCGAAGATAAATAAGACCATTGAATAGAAATAGACATCGATTTGTTTCTGTTTTTGACAAATGTAGACTGAAAGTAGTGGGGTTTAGAAACTCTGAATTTTGTGACATCCGCGATTTTTTAAGTGTTTAAAATTACCAAAAACATGGCTAAAGGTATAATTATTTGTCTATGACAAATAGTCCCAGACCAATTTCGTGAGAGTGGCAGAGACTCGGGCCTCGCTAAAAAACCTGTCTAAAGTCTGTCAATAACTTTGAGATTATTCATGTTTGTATTGCATGCACAATGATGATTAGAAAGCAGGAAATTGCACCAATTCACTGCGCGAGTTCAAACATTTTCGACCACTGGAGGGGACCTCTCCCGGAACCCTAACTAGGTTGAGCCCCCACTGAAACATTTCTAGATAGGCCCCCGAGGACATATCTTTTCAGTCTGTTCACAATAGCAGAGACTGTAAAAATGGGATAGCAAAACTCTATATTTTGTGATATAATTTCATAATTATCGGTGCTTTCGTTGATGGTTAACACCTCAGCATTACAGTGTAGTTCTCATTTACAATCACACCACTTTATTGTATTTTGTATATTACTCCGGCATTTTGATAGTCAGTATGCCTACTTACTTAAAATGCCATTTTATTGGTGATACGGATGTTACGCACTATGTCTGGTCCCGCTTCGGTATGGATTTGGATATTGTCTGTGCATTACAGCAAATATAAATGTATCATCGATACAGAGTAATGTCAAAGTAACCTTTGCATTTAAAGTCTCAATAAGTCTGTAACAGCTGTTTCAATAAGCTTAGCCTATTACTTGGTAAAATCTCTGCAGAATGATGCAATTACAGCCCAATTCCCAAATCTGGAACACACCATAAGATGGAAAAAAATGTAATAAAACATCCAGATGGTTTGTTTACAAAATTTTAATTTGTAACCAATAAATGCATGATTTAAAATCTAAGGGGAGCAACTCTTGCAAAATGAGTATTTTGTTCACCATACAATTTGCTAAATATGATATTTAGTCTACTCTTTCGACATATATAGTTAACATTCTATCGTCGAGTATTGGTCATTTGTTAAGAAACAGCATACTTGTTCCATACTTCATTGTATGTAATGGATGATCGGAAAAAGGTCGAGGGAGCAATAATGTGAATTTAAGTAATTGGTAATTATGTTGATCACACTCATGTTGACGTTTCCAGATAGCGTAGAGATATCATGTTTGTACCAAGCTGAATATTACTGGAACTGGTGTGGCTATGATCCAAAATATCCAGTAACTGCTACCTACAGACCAACAACAAAGTCAGCTACATATCCATAGTTACTTGTATCAAGCTACATCTATAAATGTTGAATAAATGTACACACGACAGGTACACAGTGTGTGTGGTACAAATACATTTTGTTTTGCTGCAATAATGACCAGGGACCTTATTCACAATCGTTTTAAGTCTAAGACTAAGACTTAAATTTGACCGAATTTATAATCGCTGCCTTTTCTTTGCAATTAGATTTTAACCATCTGAAGTTTTATCTGATTATTTGTTGTTAAAGAGGCGTTCCCTATAACTTTGATCGTTTAAGTCGATTCATGAATAGAATACATTAAATGAGAATCATTATTGCTTAAACTCCTCATATGTTAAACACAAATCTCACATTATTTACCGAGAAAAGAATGAAAACATATTTCCGTAACGAGCCAAATAGTCACGAGTTGTTTTCCTTTTACCACATAATAATAAATCGCTGGAAGCGATAAATTATTATTGGTGATTTAAATATATTTTTGACATCACAGAGACATATTTGTGCACACTTTCGTTTGATAAATTAGGATGATTAATAGTGCTTTGTACGAGGGGTGTTCCAGAAATAATAGGACTTTTCTCATAACTTATTAATTAACAATTACAATTTAATGAAATTTGTCATATATGCATAGCAATGTATGCTCTATATATTGGTAGCAACATAATTTCGTTTTTGCTGATGATGTTCATACAAAGCGTTGTCATAGAAACCATGTTACGCCAAGGCGGGTCACACTATTATTTGTCATTACCAGCCTTATTAAAAATGTGAATATCTCAATAACCCCTTGATCAATATTAACGCCTAATTGTATGGCATTACGTCGTTGACTTGGAAATTCGCATGCAAAGGTTCGAAGAAATCGCTCTGTGTTTGTTATCGTAAGTCAGTTATCAAGTGTATGTAACCAAGCGTGTCATGGATAAAAATGACGTGAACGGCGATAAACAGAAACCGGGCGATTGTCAAATAATGGTATACATTGGGAAAACCAACAGTGTTAACCAATGAAATGATGAAATACGTAGAATATAGTGTCATTAAGCAGCCACTGGTGTTCTGTTGACTCAAATTGTTTACAGATCGCAGATTTATGAACTTACAAATAAGCACTGGTGAGGTCATAGAACATTAAGTAGACGTTAATAAACACTGTTAATAAACTGATAGACGCTCCAAGGTTTGAGCCAGTTCCTATCATCATTGCAACGCAGTTTTGTGAACAGTGGTACGGAAACACATTTAAACAGTCGGAACAGTGGTATTAGATATGTTCAGAAAGTCAAAATGACTATAAACAAAAATATTAAACGTTTCTTAATGCTATAAAATACTGTGGTTGAAATGCGACGTCATAATAACGTCACGGTGTGACCCGCCTCCCTGGTACATAGTATATTTAATGTTTAATAAATTTCTTATTTTTCAACCAATTTCTTTGATATTTCACATATGTGTCAGTGAAAGATCAAAATTTAATTATAGACAATTAGTGTTTTTAAATTCTGATTTACTGTGCTGCTATGAAAAAAGTCCTATTAATTGTGGAACACCCCACGTACATTTAGCTCATTTAATGTGATGGTAGAGAAAAATATGTGCTAGTTATAGGGAATGCCTCTTTAACCACCGAACCATTAAAGATGTATACCAAGTAATATCAGAATAGGTATACATTTATAATAACATCAGAGCGAATAGAATATTTGTCAATATTAAGTCTAAGACTTGAGTTTTAGACTTACATTTTGATGAATAAAGCCCACAGGAGCAGACCAGCTCGTTTAATGAGCAATACGTCTCAATGTTTAGTTAAAATGTTCTCTCTTCTGAACAAACATAGACTTGAAATGTGTGTTGAAGCAACACGTTACATTCATTACAGACTTACATGTGTGTATGATCAAGCTTAAGAAAAACATCTTTTTAGTACAGAGCTAAATTGTTTGAACAAAGTTTATTTACTTACACACAATTTTAAATTCCTTATACTGCTTTTGCATCAACAAATGGGGGAAAGATCTTGTTTGAAAACATTAACTGAATTAATTAACTATTGATGTTACATATTGCCTTATCAAAATTTGAAGCAGTTAAAGAATTATAAATAATTCAAATTTGAGCGTACGTTTACGATTACCGTAAACGCGTTGATAAAACAGTACCCAGATACACAAACGACCAAGGGATGTTTTCTGTATCGTGCATTATTCCCCAAAAACCAAGATGACTAACCTCTTCTGGGGGCCTCGCACATAAGGATTATTCGGTTGCGAAGATAAATAAAAGCATACATAACACTAAAACCCCAGTTATATCTTGTCGATTTTCCGGAAGTGACGGGATTAAATTTAAATATACGACTTCAAGAGAAAACGATAAAATAATAAATGATCGGACAGAGTAAGCAGTGCTCAATTGAAATAACCGGACACAGAAAGAATACAAAAAGTTAAAAAAAAGTTAAGTTACCAATTTTCTAGGGCTCTTTTCAGTTGTGAGACCGCTCAAGCACCCTTTGACATTTCAACTTCCCCTGGTCATTGGGCTACATATGGAAACCTACACTCGTGTCTCACTGGGGAGACTATTTCTCTCCTGTGGTGTGGCAGCCAACATCGATCTGCGGCGCCCAGGAATAGACACTGCCCTCACAGGTACCATTTTACACGATGGTGGAGTGGAGCTGTTGGTCTTGCTTAGAGAAATTAACCAGTGGTCCAGAGGGGGATCGAACCCGAGACCCCCCGATCCCGAAGCGCGCACCCCACCTCTAGGCCACCGCTCCCCACACAATACAGACAATAATTAGACAGCCCACTGCCCAACACTCAACTGGACGAGACCATGACCTTAACCACTGAAGGCACAAACCTTGTGCAACTATATTCATGCTTGAATGTGTACTATTGTTATTTATTGTCAACATGAATCTTATGTTGAAATTGAGTTTAAGCATAATCGGGGCAGCTCTCATATGTAACAATAGGCCGTAAAGTCAATGAACATATAACCTGTATTATGGTATATTTCTGAAACAGATTCAAATAGTTGATGGTTTTACGGTTAAAATACGTAAACTTCATAAAGGATAGCATTTGTTTTGTATCATCCCACGAACTTAAAACTTGAAACAAATTCTTAAAGGGAATGTCATGCTATCTACATATGAATGAATAGAGATTGCTTTACTACTTTCCTTTTAATATTTTATATATACAATGAGAATTTTACGACTAGTTTGTTGTTGCACTACATTTATTTATTCAAAGTATATTCACAGATTGATTTTAATAGAAGCTTTCAATTGAAATACAAACACAATGTACTAGTGTATCATTGGTCCAAGGCTCTGTTTTACAAACAATGAGTAACAATGCGTAAATGTCACGTATTTACGCATAGATATCTACCCTTCGCAAATTTGTAAGTGAGTATAACAAAACGATCGCAAGTACTTGCATATATTTACTAAAAAATATCGAAGATTGAACGTACGTCGGGACACAATAAACCCAATATAACAGGTCCAGAATGAATAAATATACATAAACGGTAGTTAATATTTGATGATTAATCACATTCTAAAACAACAAGTGACTGTCTAAAACAACAAGCGACGGTCTAAAATAACATGCGACAGTCAAAAAACAACAGTGCGTGTTAAAAACTCTTCAGTTACATGCATATTTGCCACTTAAGGTTGCCCAGCCTTGGCGTAGAAATAAGCCAAAATAACGAGAGAAACTTTGTAAAACGCATTTACGCAAATATTATCGGCATTCTCAATATGTTTGGAAAACTAAGTGTTTAACAAACGTAGATGCTTTGATAAAAAGTGCCCAGGTGTTTATTAATTTCACCGAACGTTTAGATAGTTATATATACGTTCTCAAATACACCTTATCAGATAAGTTACCATATTAATGATTTACTGAAAAACATAATTTATGATAATATAATGTGCATATGATTATGGAAAGAATTTGCGTTGCGATGTTTTTGCCAGAATAGATGGCCAGGGTGTATATAAGTCCGCCGAATGGCGAAGGGTTCTATAGTTTCTATTATTTCCTTCGTTAGTGAAGTGTGTATGGTGTAACAATAGTATTGCATGTATTAAACTTTTTTGACCTAAATGCGTCGAGATTGATAAAAGATATATTTCAAACTCCTCTAATAATATACTGGTAACTATGTAAATTTGATGTCTTACCATATTATAGCTTGGCCAATTTGACACGAGCCTGACCTTTTGATTACCATAATTTAACCGTCGATATCTACCTACGTTTACAACACCGATTGTATGTTTTCATAATCGGGGAGTATCACAATGACGCTCGAGATGTAATACAAACACAAATTTGAAATACCGATATCGCCCGATTTGCTAGCGGAAATTGATATATTCAAAGCGAAAACCTTGTAATATATTCTTGCATAAAAGTCAGGTTCAGGTCAAAATAGCCAAGCTATACAATTTTCAACGTGTTTGATACTGCTGACGATTTAGTGAAATATGAAACAAGATGTATGCGGGCTTTATAACAATAAAGAATAAGCAATGCTATTGTGCGCACAGGATAATGTAATATGTAATAGATACTGTACTTGTTTAGTTTTTTATCAAAAGTGTCTTATTACAAGCGTTGTAGTATAGTTTGTAAGGACACAGAAGACATTTGAAAATCCCTGGCTTTTAGGCCAACTATAAACAATTTATTATGCCCATTGCACACATAAATGAATAAGTTGTCCACAAATTTGAAAATTCCTAGCATTTGATTGGAAAGAGAAGAAGGGTAAACTATAACTATAAACATTGGCCGATTTAGCCTACTGTTGTAAAACCGGCACACGTTACATTGTGTACTTAAAATAACACTAACACATCTTGCACACTTGAGTAATCCACCTCAGTAGCTTACAATATCATATTGCATAGCCTTCACATTATCCTGCATGCACTACAGTAGTTAATATAAAATATTATATAAACAAGTCTTAGTTGTAACTCAAATTATGTTTTATACGTAGGTGTCTGTTATTTGCGAAATACGTCATTGCCATGGCAACGAAAAGAACACATACTGAGAAAATTGTTAAGGTGTGCGAAAATTCGTTGCTAGGCAACAAAATAATACAGCAATAATTCAGAAATGGATGCTCATTATTATATTAGATATGCTCTTCTACAAGATACGCTTGTTAATTGTAATAATTCAACAAATAAGAGGACGCGCTAAACCATAACCAATATTCCTGTCGCTGGTGTGAATGCATACGCCTTAGTGATGTGCTTTGGTTGATTCTTAAATTATCAACTCTCAGTTATTTTGACTGACCCTCGTACATACAAACTCTCATAAACCTTGCCATACTTATTGACTGTCGGCATAACAAAAGTCCCTTCATGTTTAAACCTAACATGTAACTGATACGGACGCGGATACCCCTATAATTTATCATTTGATCATAAGTAGGGCTCTCAAAGAATCGCCTCGGTACAAGCTAATTATAACATTCAAACTACTCTCAAGAAAAATGTTCAGGTGAAAATCAAAAGTACAGGTTCATTGTTTATCGCACTAACATAATTTGCAGCAATGGAGCAATTGTCTAATTTATAATTTATAAGCAGACTTGATAATACAATAAGTCGATTTACATAATATTTTCTCGTTTTAACTATCAGCGTTACTCCGTACATCAATTACTTAATTGTGTGCTTATATACAATACCCTGTACACTGATCAGCAATCATATGTTTCGGTATGCATCTTTGTTGTATTTTGACCATTTGTTCAGAAATTTGGTCACATTACTATTTAGTTCAATATAAACAAATTACTCATAGTCTAGCATCTTGACTATTTTGTGTGCAAAAAATGTCCAGAGCGTTTCTTGGTTATTCCAAATTTCCCACAATTTTTAACACAGGCCACATCTTTATCTAACCATTCGTACTTGTATGAACATTTGTATACAAATATGAATTTGTACATGAGTTAAAGTACATGTATAGAGCACCAAATTTATATGTGTATCAAGGTCATTGAATTTCAGGATCAAGGTCATTTGAAGATCAAAAGACAAAAATGTGTAAACAATGTGTTTTACCCCAAAATGTTATCTGTAATTGGTACAATTATGACTGGCCTGTGACCTAAACGTGGTCACTGGTGTATGCCCTTGATACACATGATCAAATAAATACTATTTACTAGTATGTAAAAATGTGTCACTACGTTCATATATAAAAATAGTCTAAATGTCACCTTGGAACATAGAAATGCAGGTTTTTTTTATCGATTTATAACGCCATTTTGGACGCTATTTTGGAATTTCAAGTTCAAACCATTCAAATGACCACATATATGCATTTTTGCACTAGAAAACATTGAGATTAAACATGCGTATCACATTTGTGGTAAAAACCATGCAATTTGATACAAATTATTTTAAGTTTGGCCTCTAAATGACCTTGACCTCCACCATTTGACCTTGGTAAAAAGTTCATATCGGAGGGTTACATATGTTTTATTGGTAACAATCATGAGATTTTGACTTGTTATTAGCTGATAAAATGACTGTAACAAAGGCCGCCATCTTGGTTTCTATGGTAACTAACCTTATTTCAGCAAGTCACGCTCTCCAGGATTTAAATCTTAGACACCCAACTGCACGAATATACAAAGACATGTATAATAGAAGGTAATGGTACTCGCTGAAGCAAAATGAAGTAAAGATTCTTCTCTTTTTACAACGAAAACACGTGACTTGAACTATTTTCTTGAATTTTCACCTTGTAATAACCTTGACCTTGGTAAACAGATCAATTTAAACGCTGGCCTAGATATCAGTTTGTAATAAGGTTGCTCATATTTGGACATTTATGCGCTTTTCAAACATTTAAACCCGGTGATATAATGTCATAATTGTACCAATAACAGATAACTTTTTGAGGGTAAAAACACACTTTTACCTTCAAATGACATTGATCCTGAAATTCAATGATCTTGAAACACATATCATTTTGGAACTCTTTATATGCTCTTAAACTATTGTAAAAAATCATATTGGTATACAAGTGTACATAATAGTACGAATGGTTAGATAAAGATGGGGTGTGTGCTTAAAGTGGCGGGAAATTTGGACGCCATCTTGGTTTCCATGGTAACCTGCATGGTGCCAGCTGTCCAACCTCGCTAAAAGTAAACTTCAAGCATCCAACGAAAAAAAAACAAGAAACGTTCTGGACCTTTTTGCTCACAAAAAAGTCCAGGGTACTGTTTTATCAAACCATTTACGCACATCCTGAACTTACGGTCAAATTTAAATTCTCTATACTAAAGTAACACTTTAAAATCTGTAAAGTGAGGTTAATGGAGCTGCGATACTAATAAAGATTCAGCTAATAAACTCATACAAACAATGTCTGGTCCCAGTTTGTAGTTGTTAACGAATTATAAAAAAATTAAATTTGAACGTAAGTTTACGATTTCCGTAAGTGCTTTGATAAAACAGTGCCCTGGTGCTAAACTATCAGTTAAAAAAGATATATCTAGACAATATGCATGTGCAGTACTACGGTCAATATTTGCGAATGAACAGCGGCCCAATACTGGGTGAATTCGCTACTCGTACGTATATCAGATATACCACAATGTACTATAAGTTACAAAACAATTCAAAGACGTAATAACTTAGTTGGGATATACGTATAAGTGTTAAGGGTTATTTCTGTGGGTTCATATGACGTCACGATGACTGTATAAATAATGTATATATAATATATTATAATAAATCAGGGTTCCCACGGTCAGAGAAAAGTCAGGGAAAACATATTTTTTCAAGGTCAGGGAACCGAAATTTCGAAATTGAGCAAAAGTCAGGACAAAGTCAGAGAATTTTTCATTAAAGATGTCAAAAAGTGTCAATTCAAATGAAAAATATATTTAAAAAACTGAAAAACCCTCGTTCGTTTCACTCGCTCGCAAAATATTTACATTATGATTACTTTATTTCAATCAGTAATAGCCCTAAAACTGCTTCCTGAAACTTTTTAGTTCTTTATAAAGCAAATATAACCGCCTCTTCACTATTTCTATTCCACTTTTTTGCTCTAACAATCACTGATATCCATCGCACATACACTTAAATTAACTGAAGCATGACACTAATCGTGTCGGACGGTACAATGGGTTATATTGTCATTAAGATGTTTATCTTCTGAACTATGGAAGGGAATATCCGCCAGTACATGCATGCTGTTAAGTGACAATTTTATGCTATCTACTTGCACATGCGTTCTACTACTTGACAACTGCATTTTGGTTTCTTACAAGTGTTGTCCACGTTATTCATACTTCATGCTTCTTGATGCAAAGTGGACAATCCCTTCATGTATATCGTTTATTCTTGCATGTAATTGCCAACTGCGACATACCTTTTTGTTTTGACTTCTGTAATCTTGAATTATTCATTCTTACTATTTCTAACTGCATTCGATGTTTGACTACGTGCATTTGACTTTGTTGCAACTTACAACATTAATAACATTACAGGGAACCAATAGAAATTTTAGCTTCTATCGCAAATTACTATACAAGGGAGATCACTCTGGACAGCAAATTTAAACGGTCGGTATTTTCCGTGGTTTAACGGTGAGTAAGTGAAAACTTGCTCGTCCGTTGTATCGTTTTTCGCGGAAATCGTGTCCAGTTAAGTTTTCTCTTCAAACGAATTATTTACAATGGACGGATAAGAACTTGCAGAGGGTCTCGTTCGACTCGAATGATCATACACTACGTCAGTATACCCGGTCTTTTGGGGTCACAAAGCATGGTTTGGACGGTACACGGGCTCGAACCCATCATAAGTCGACAATGACATACAGCTATTTTGGCTACTTTGGGGGGTCTGGCCTCTCTTTCAGCCCCAAGATAGCGGCCTAACGACGGTATTTTTCGACTCTCGTCCACCTGTAGTACATCTACATACCTGGTCTTCCGGGGTAACAGAGCCTGGTTTGGGCTCTGTTCGGGCCCGTAACCGGCCCAAAACGCAAAGTTCAATACACTGCTATTATAGGCACCACGGGGTCCGGCCCCTAGCCGCTACCCTCCCCAAGATAGGAACTTGCAGAGGGTCTCGTTCGACTCGTATGATCATACACTGCGTCTGTATACCCGGTCTTTTGGGGTCACAAAGCATGGTTTGGGCGGTACACTGGCTCGAACCCATCATAAGTCGACAATGCCATACAGCTATGTTTGCTACTTTGGGGTCTGGTCCCTCTTTCAGCCCCAAAATAGGGGCCTAGCGACGGTATTTTTCGACTTTCGTGCACCTGCAGTTCATCTACATACCCGATCTTCCGGGTTCACAGATCCTGGTTGTCTCAGTATGCCAATTTTTATCATACCAAGTCTTATTGTTTGCTAGGAAATTTAGTGGTGTTTAACCTATATCCTTATCGTTCGCTGGACTATCGTCGGTTGCTCACTTGACGTTGGTTTGGGCTAACACTAAATCGTCGTGTAGTTTTTAGTTTACGCACCGTGCAAGGTTGACATTTTTACGGGAACTGACGAAAAAGTCTGGTTCCCAGAATTGTATGAATTGAATATTACAAATGCATTCGTTTAAGTTCATGCTAGCTGCTGCTTAGTGCTAATTGGTTTCGCCTTGCTCAATATAAGATCCTTGATGTTAACACGCATGGGTCGGTATGATGATAATGGAGGAACGATTAAATCAAATTAACTTAGTAAAACGTAGGAAGCAAAAAGAATTTGTTGGCATTAACATTTTAAGATGATACACAAACAAATTAATAGAAAGGATGCATTTGTCATTTACGCACAAGAGTATGTAATTTATATACATAGAGTAAGGAAAGATTCAAGCCACGTGCCACTTACTGAAGGAAAGAAGCACAAAGACACACGGCTGTTGCAGTTAGTTTAAAACGAATGAAATAAAGCAAGATGCAATTGTCATTTAGCAATATGCATGTAACAAGACAACATAAAATTGTCACTTAACAGCATGCATGTACTGGCGGATATTCCCTTCCATACTGAACAGCCCATCGACTTTTATTGCAACGAAGGAGGCCAAAAGAAGTTTGAACATATGTTGAAAGACTAGTTCATATCCTATTAGAAATACCATGTCTTAAGTGTCAAAGCCGTCACTATCTATGTTTTACGTGCTATTGTATACCATGAGGTCAATGAAAAAGATTGACATTTGCTGAGGGGGTAGAGTTGTGCTTATGGCTACAGAACAGACAAAAAAAACTTAAAATTGAAAGGTTTTGCGAAAAAGGTAGAATATATATTAGGGTATATGATAAAACTTAAAAACCAAAGAATCGCACGTGCAGATAGGGACTAAATAGGGGTCAAAGGTCAATGAACTTTTAAAATCCATAATATTAATGAAATCTTGTTCGTACATTTTATGTAAAATTCCATGAATCTTGCAATGTAATAATTTGCACATAATTTTATTCCTTTAGAAATGAATCTAAACTGGGACATTTTTGTCTATAAGTAAGCCGTATCTTATTTGTATCAAATTCTACAGCTTCCGGGGATAGATAGGGGTACGGCATGCGGGGCACGTCAACGGAACGTCACGACCTCGGAGGAACTTCCAGGGTAAATGAAGCTCCTAACTGTGTGCAGTGTAGGTATTAAGATGTGCACGACCGTGCACAAAACTTACGAATGTTTATTTACTACATTAAATGTGATAAACAGTTCCAAGATATTACTAGTAGTGTCGCACATAACCCTTATATTAGAACTCCGATCCATGTCAATGTTGTCCTAGAAAACTCTTAGTGACGTCGCATTCGCCATTGGTTTTCGCCGTCGGTCCATGTCGTTGTATTCGGTCTCGACCATGATTGGTGCGCTTGTGTCGTTTGAAAATCAGGTTACTCGATACAAGATATTTAGAGTTAGCAGGTTCCAGCATTTAAAGCGTTTATTCTGGCGTCTATCCGAGGTTCACACAAAGCTTCATGTTGATGTGAATCCCAGCGTATTCCACTAACGTCATATTCTCACTGGTTACACGCAGCAGCTGCTGCTTGTTTTGTACCATAAATCAACAAAGGTTACCTTTATTATACTGAACTTTACGGCGTATGTTCCAAGGAAATAGTGCTTGTATGTCACGAAGTCGTGTTAAAATTTGACTTGTTATTGGTGAGGTATAAGTATTTGAATAATGCCAATACTGTTTTTAAGATACGCTGCCCCGCCTATCCAACTATTGGTTACTATGGCGACAGATTAAATGGCTCTCTAACATAGCTCCGTGAAGTTGGCAGCGGGTTACAAGTTCGTAGTTCGATATTCAATTTCTAACTGATAGCCAATACCGAACTATCACAAAGTTCGTTATTCGACACCCTTTGGCCAATACCGAACTGGTGTCCAATCTGCTGCCAGCACCAAGTTCGATATTCAACCCGAAAAAAGCCGAATACCGAACTGGGGTCGAATCTGCTGCCAGCACCAAGTTCGATATTCAACCAATCAAAAGGCGAATACCGAACTGGGGTCGAATCTGCTGCCAGTACCAAGTTCGATATTCAACCCCAAACAAAAGCCGAATACCGAACTAAGGTCGAATCTGCTGCCAGCACCAAGTTCGATATTCAACCAAAAAAAGGCGAATACCGAAATGGGGTCGAATCTGCTGCCAGCACCAAGTTCGATATTCAACCCAAACAAAAGGCGAATACCGAACTGGGGTCGAATCTGCAGCCAGCACCAAGTTCGATATTCAACCAAAAAAAGGCGAATACCGAATTGGGGTCGAATCTGCTGCCAGCACCAAGTTCGATATTCAAACCAAAAAGGGCGAATACCGAACTGGGGTCGAATCTTCTGCCAGCAGCGGGTTCGATATTGAACCCGAAAAGAAGGCGAATACCGAACTGGGGTGGAATCTGCTGCCAGCACCAAGTTCGATATTCAACCCAAAAAAAAGCGGAATACCGATCCGGGGTCGAATCTGCTGCCAGAACCAAGTTCGATATTCAACCCAAAAAAGGCGAATATTGAACTGGGGTCGAATCTGCTGCCAGCACCAAGTTCGATATTCAACCAAAAAAAAAGGCGAATACCGAACTGGGGTCGAATCTGCTGCCAGCACCAAGTTCGATATTCAACCAAGAAAAAGGCGAATACCGAACTCAGGTCGAATCTGCTGCCAGCACCAAGTTCGATATTCAACCCAATCAAAAGGCGAATACCGAACTGGGGTCGAATTAACTGCCAGCACCAAGTTCGATATTCAACCCCAAAAAAGGCGAATACCGAACTGGGGTCGAATCTGCTGCCAGCACCAAGTTCGATATTCAACCAAAAAAAGGCGAATACCGAACTGGGGTCGAATCTGCTGCCAGCACCAAGTTCGATATTCAACCCAAAAAAGGCGAAAACCGAACTGGGGTCGAATCTTTTGCCAGCAGCGGGTTCGATATTGAACCCGAAAAGAAGGCGAATACCGAACTGGGGTCGAATCTTCTGCCAGCAGCGGGTTCGATATTGAACCCGAAAAGAAGGCGAATACCGAACTGGGGTCGAATCTTCTGCCAGCAGCGGGTTCGATATTGAACCCGATAAGAAGGCGAATACCGATCTGGGTTCGAATCTCCTGCCAGCAGCGGGTTCGATATTCAACCCGAATAGATGGCGAATACCGTACTGGGTTCGAATCTGCTTCTATCATCTGGTTCGATAATCAACATGAAAATAAAAGTCACTGGAAACTAACTTTAACATACTTGCGGCCTTATTATACAGACCACACAGAGTATCTCCTAGGACGATCATTTGTGAAGCGGCGTTTTTGACGTTAGTTGTGAAGCGGCGTTTTTTGGTGTCTATGATCCTTTGATGTCAGCGGGCTTGATCCACTACACACGCTCTTTGCGCATGCGCACGCCTTTTGGAAGCGTAGTTACGACCCGCAGATATTTTAATTTGAAGACACCAACCAGAGACTGAAGTCAATGAACGACCGTTATGAGTTTTAAGGTTTTTTTTATAATTACGTTGATATGTAACGTAGCGATTACATAGAAGCAGGGAAGTGCGCGTTTCCAATTTAACAGTCTATCTTGTGGAAGCATGTACATCTGGTCAGCATAATGAAGTTATAGCAGTTGGATATTCGCCTTTTTTTAGTTGAATATCGAACCCACAGCTGGCAGCAGATTCGAACCCAGGTCGGTATTCGCAATATTATCAAGTTGAATACCAAACCCGCTGCTGGCAGGAGATTGACCTCAGTACGGTATTCGCCTTTTTTTGGGTTGAATATCGAACTTGGTGCTGGCAGCAGATTCGACCCCAGTTCGGTATTCGCCTTTTTTTCGGGTTGAATATCGAACTTGGTGCTGGCAGCAGATTCGACCCCAGTTCGGTATTCGCCCTTTTTTCGGGTTAAATATCGAACTTGGTGCTGGCAGCAGATTCGAACCCAGTTCGGTATTCGCCTTTTTTGGGGTTGAATATCGAACTTGGTGCTGGCAGCAGATTCGACCCCAGTTCGGTATTCGCCTTTTTTTCGGGTTGAATATCGAAGTTGGTGCTGGCAGCAGATTCGACCCAAGTTCGGTATTCGCCTTTTTTCGGGTTGAATATCGAACTTGGTGCTGGCAGCAGATTCGTCCCCAGTTCGGTATTCGCCTTTTTTTCGGGTTGAATATCGAACTTGGTGCTGGCAGCAGATTCGACCCCAGTTCGGTATTCGCCCTTTTGTCGGGTTGAATATCGAACTTGGTGCTGGCAGCAGATTCGACCCCAGTTCGGTATTCGCCTTTTTTTTGGGTTGAATATCGAACTTGGTGCTGGCAGCAGATTCGACCCCAGTTCGTTATTCGCCCTTTTTTCGGGTTAAATATCGAACTTGGTGCTGGCAGCAGATTCGACCCCAGTTCGGTATTCGCCTTTTGATTGGGTTGAATATCGAACTTGGTGCTGGCAGCAGATTCGACCCCAGTTCGGTATTCGGCTTTTTTGGGGTTGAATAATTATCGAACTTGGTGCTGGCAGCAGATTCGACCCCAGTTCGGTATTCGCCTTTTTTTTGGGTTGAATATCGAACTTGGTGCTGGCAGCAGATTCGACCCCAGTTCGGTATTCGGCTTTTTTGGGGTTGAATATCGAACTTGGTGCTGGCAGCAGATTCGACCCCAGTTCTGTATTCGGCTTTTTTTGGGTTGAATATCGAACTTGGTGCTGGCAGCAGATTCGACCCCAGTTCGGTATTCGCCCTTTTTTCGGGTTGAATATCGAACTTGGTGCTGGCAACAGATTCGACCCCAGTTCGGTATTCGGCTTTTGTTTGGGTTGAATATCGCACTTGGTGCTGGCAGCAGATTCGACCCCAGTTCGGTATTCACCTTTTTTTGGTTGAATATCGAACTTGGTGCTGGCAGCAGATTCGACCCTAGTTCGGTATTCGCCTTTTTTTGGATTGAATATCGAACTTGGTGCTGGCAGCAGATTCGACCCCAGTTCGGTATTCGCCTTTTTGGGGGGTTGAATATCGAACTTGGTGCTGGCAGCAGATTCGACCCCAGTACGGTATTCGGCTTTTTTTGGATTGAATATCGAACTTGGTGCTGGCAGCAGATTCGACCCCAGTTCGGTATTCGCCTTTTTGGGGGGTTGAATATCGAACTTGGTGCTGGCAGCAGATTCGACCCCAATTCGGTATTCGCCCTTTTTTCGGGTTGAATATCGAACTTGGTGCTGGCAGCAGATTCGACACCAGTTCGGTATTCGCCCTTTTTTCTGGTTGAATATCGAACTTGGTGCTGGCAGCAGATTCGACCCCAGTTCGGTATTCGCCTTTTGATTGGGTTGAATATCGAACTTGGTGCTGGCAGCAGATTCGACCCCAGTTCGGTATTCGGCTTTTTTGGGGTTGAATAATTATCGAACTTGGTGCTGGCAGCAGATTCGACCCCAGTTCGGTATTCGCCTTTTTTTTGGGTTGAATATCGAACTTGGTGCTGGCAGCAGATTCGACCCCAGTTCGGTATTCGGCTTTTTTGGGGTTGAATATCGAACTTGGTGCTGGCAGCAGATTCGACCCCAGTTCTGTATTCGGCTTTTTTGGGTTGAATATCGAACTTGGTGCTGGCAGCAGATTCGACCCCAGTTCGGTATTCGCCCTTTTTTCGGGTTGAATATCGAACTTGGTGCTGGCAACAGATTCGACCCCAGTTCGGTATTCGGCTTTTGTTTGGGTTGAATATCGAACTTGGTGCTGGCAGCAGATTCGACCCCAGTTCGGTATTCACCTTTTTTTGGTTGAATATCGAACTTGGTGCTGGCAGCAGATTCGACCCTAGTTCGGTATTCGCCTTTTTTTGGATTAAATATCGAACTTGGTGCTGGCAGCAGATTCGACCCCAGTTCGGTATTCGCCTTTTTTGGGGGTTGAATATCGAACTTGGTGCTGGCAGCAGATTCGACCCCAGTACGGTATTCGGCTTTTTTTGGATTGAATATCGAACTTGGTGCTGGCAGCAGATTCGACCCCAGTTCGGTATTCGCCTTTTTTGGGGGTTGAATATCGAACTTGGTGCTGGCAGCAGATTCGACCCCGATTCGGTATTCGCCCTTTTTTCGGGTTGAATATCGAACTTGGTGCTGGCAGCAGATTCGACACCAGTTCGGTATTCGCCCTTTTTTCTGGTTGAATATCGAACTTGGTGCTGGCAGCAGATTCGACCCCAGTTCGGTATTCGCCCTTTTTTCTGGTTGAATATCGAACTTGGTGCTGGCAGCAGATTCGACCCCAGTTCGGTATTCGCCCTTTTTTCCGGTTGAATATCGAACTTGGTGCTGGCAGCAGATTCGACCCCAGTTCGGTATTCGCCTTTTTTTTGGGTTGAATATCGAACTTGGTGCTGGCAGCAGATTCGCCCCAGTTCGGTATTCGCCTTTTTTTGGGGTTGAATATCGAACTTGGTGCTGGCAGCAGAGTCGACCCCAGTTCGGTATTCGCCTTTTTTTGGGTTGAATATCGAACTTGGTGCTGGCAGCAGATTCGACCCAAGTTCGGTATTCGGCTTTTTTGGGGTTGAATATCGAACTTGGTGCTGGCAGCAGATTGGACACCAGTTCGATATTGGCCAAAAGGTGTCGAATTACGAACTTTGTGCTAGTTCGGTATTGGCTATCAGTTAGAAATTGAATATCGAACTACGAACTTGTAACCCGCTGCCAACTTCACGGATCTTTCTAACATTCTGTTAGAAAATATTCTTACCGATTCTCTCGAAAAAGGTTTGAAGTTTTTCTACGGTGAATTTGGTGATAATACATGCCTAAATAAAAAAAGTCATGACAAAAGTCTACGTAATTCTGGTACTGCCCTTGTACATGTTCAATTGAACGCCAAAAACTATCTTACGATCTGAAAGTATTTAAAATTACATATGAATTGAGATTCATATATCTAGAACACCAGTTTCAACAAATAGAAATAAGGGGGTCGCCAGCCTCTTTTGTGAGCTATTCGCCAAGAAGTACTTTTTAAAAAATAAATTTGCATGAACTCCACCAAGATGACAGCCCCCCTCACCTCCCCGCAGCTATTCTGAGCCGAACGAATGAAGCCATCTAGGAAAAAAGGACCAGCATCCAAATAATGAAATTAACTTAATTGCTGGGGTAACGATGATGCATCCTGCTGTTGTGTATAAAGATAGTCATAGAACGATTTCAGTCTATAACAGGCCCCTTCAATCCCACTTACCGATACTCACTTAAATCACCAACCAGACAAACATTCTTTTGTGTTACCCAGTATTGAAGTTTTTTCTCAATGAATCAACCTGAATTTTAACTGAAACATACTTATGGATAACATAACATTACCACACGGAGCAATGCGCCATACACAAATACGAAATAATTGAAAGACCAAGTCCTCGTTGTACAAATGCAGTTTCTGTGCTCGGCTGGTTAAGGAGTGTGCTGCTTTCCCTGTCCAATTTCGTTTTATCGTTTTTAGGCATTGTACCATGTTGTTGTTGTATGTGATTTGTATATATTTTCTGCACTCGGCTCTTTCAGTTGAGAGCTCCATTCTCTGTCCGATTTAAAAAATAATTATCTACATTTTCTTTAAGCATTCTGAATATGAAACTTCAAAATTTAACCTACTCTTTCAAAAATGATACTTGCTGATACTTATAACAAAATCATTGTGCACGGCGGCGTATCAGTTGTTAGATAGTATTGTATTGTGTTTCATATACAGGGTGTCTCAAAATACATGTCCGCTTGTTGAAGAGTCATAACTTTGCCAAATAAGTTAGTAAATTGATAATCTTAGTCATATGAAAGCTAAATTAAAAAATTGTGGGGTGAATTATATCATGTGTCAATACTCGAACAGTTGATGACGTCATATACATTATACTAATGTCATTAGCAACGGACGTTCTAAAATGTCCGAAGAGGCAGATAACATAGTTTGTACGGTAACATGGGTACAATTTATATAAAAGGTGGGCATAGTAATAGTCAGTTATACCATACTATGCACACACTGCCTGAGAAACTAGTCGGAGGTCATTAGAAAATAAAATCGGACAATCTGACGTATTTAAGGGAGGAACACATTTTAAAAACAATTAGGACTGAAAATATGATATTCACACATTTCTAGGCATATCGTGTTCATAAAAGATGCACCATTGCCTCCAATGAACATAAAGGGCTGAATGTATTTAGCAGTGTATCTAGCTTATCTCCAACAGTCCAAACATAGTCATATAATGTAATTTGAAAGTATAAAATAGTACTTAATGAAGTATCAATCACCAAAAACTGCCTTGGTAGGAGAATGAATTTGGTTACGCTTCTTTTATTGAAATCAGGAAAAAGTAACCAAAACATCCTAAATATTTATTTCTTCTTATACTATTTGAAAGTTTGATTATACAGTTCAAGATATGTAACTACATCGAAACTCAAAATATTAATTTGTGGAGAAAAAGGAAACATCACATCCGACTAAAAGGTATGTGAACGTCATTAAAATCGTCAAACGACGTCAAAAGTAGGTTTTTACCGAATTGGGGTTATCTAGTCAAAATGCATTCTATAGGTTTCGTATGCATTATTTTGGATAATTGTTTCGTTATTTCTACATTGATTTGAATGCCCTTTGATTATACATACAAATTGGATATGTAAAGCAATACATTACGGAGTGATATGTCCTCAACAAGCGGACATGTATTTTGAGACACCCTGTACATACACTGGTAATAACTTTAGCTATGAAAGAAAAACATCACCGTATCATATGAGAACTTCAGTTTATACTGTTTGTTGGATATATAGCCTTTTGTCAGGTGTCTACAGTAAGTTTGATTTATGTTTTAAACTTGTGTTTGTTTATTGTGCCGTTTTTATAAGTCCGTTAAATATGACCACCGAACAGTTAAAGCAAACGAAAATATTTTTTACCTGAAAAAATATTTTATAGATAAAAAAAATTCTTCAAACTCTGTGAATACATATATTGTTCAGATATTGTTCAGAACATATATCGCTGGCTTAGAAATTCAATGTGAAGACTAATGCATATTTGATATCTGCATCACATGGCGCTTCTTATGAGCCTATTTTCATGTAAATCGGAACTTGTCATGTTGACCAAACTGAAGTTTACCATCAGTAATGATTGATTGTCAGACACTTTTTCTCAAAATATTGATTTTGTTGTTACGACCTTCTCATTCTAAGCCAGCGATATACGCAAACCTGGATAAATATCAAGGTATCAATAAATATATCATTTTTATGTAAATTGAACAAAACTGATTACGTGAGCGTTGTTTCAATAACTCAGCCCTAGAACCTTCCTATATTACACGTAGGTAGGCTGGCAACAGTAGATGATTCTAGGGTCAGTAGGTCAAAGTGCAATGTCACTGTGGTATTTAATATTTCAGACAATTGAACTGCCATGGGACATACGTGGGTGAATCAAAAAGTTCGTAGAAACAAACTCTCAAACCACAGCTTCAAATGCCTTGACAGTTTAATATAACGTGAACATAAGTATACCAAAACAATTTGTCAAATGTCATTGAATTAGTCAAAACTACATGATTTTTACATTGAAACGCACACATGCTGTAACAACATACCGGAGCACGTCAGCGTCATTTGATGAACGACGTCAAATTTACGCCACATTTGTAAATACTTGCGTTAACATTTTGACTAATTTTCGTTCGCTTCTCAAAGTGTCTAATATGTAGGTATTTTTGGATAACCATCTTGAACAAAGTTTCAGCATTTTCAATAGTTTGTTTAACATACTGTATATATAGTGAGCGCTGTCACATAAGATTAATCTAAGTGTTTTGCTATACCCGCTATTATATAGCGCTGGTCCTCTTCGACGACGTTGCGAACCAACGTCACCAATATCGGGTGTATTTTATTCGGTTGTCAACTTCAGATATCCAACACGAAATTATAAATCGATGTATATTTATTTCCGGATAATGTACTTACATGTTTCAAACCATGTATCGTTTCTGATGCCGTACGTATATTCCAGTTTCACGCATATTTTGATAGCACCTGTGGTCTCGTAAATTCCAGTAGACCCGTTTTATGCGGTTATTTCTATATAGTGCGATTATGTAAATGTGGATTTAAACATTTTTTATCAGAGATGATGTCTGAAATGTTAACAGACTTTATAAATGATATCATGCAATCAGGCATAATATTTTGACCGTTTTTAGAGGTCCTACAATTGAGATATTTTAGAAAACTTAATAAAATGTGTTTCAAATGCTCCGGTATACGTAATCGCCCTTATTAAAGACGGTTATTATCATGACTATAAATCTATGTATGTTAAGAAAATACCAATATATTTATTCATCATAGATATGACGACAATAACTCTGAAAATAAAAACGTTATTGCAAATGTCTACGAACTTTTTGATTCATCCACGTACATGTTTGATAAACAACTTCCTGTTCAAATATATTTTTAGTCAAATTACGCGGTCAAAATATTTGTTTTCCTTTTCAACGAAACAGTTACCTGTGAATGAGGCTCGAATAAATGTCAAAAAATGTTTGATATCAGATTTAGCAAAATTCTTCATTTCTGACAGCTGTCAAGTAGCAGACATATGAAATATGTAATTAAACCAACAATACAGGGAGGTTTTATCATTGAAGAAAGTAGTTCCGTCAAAAACAGTGAATTAACAAAATGTTATTTTTCACTGTTATTTGTCATTGTCATTTTCACTGAAAATCACCATAATCCATTGAAAGTGCTCATATAATAAAGCGTATTACATTGCTACTGAACTCTAAACACGGGGAACAAATGTGTTCGGGCATTTTCTTGACCCCTATATAATGATTAAATGATGCAAAAAAGTAGTTTGTAGATGCGAAAACGGCGTAACGTAGCCATTTTTGGACGTCGTCTTGGGCCGACTAACGTTACGTGTACTTACTAAAACGCTAATATCTAAAAACCCTTCAAAGTACCAAGTTGAAATCTTGTTTGTGAATAAAGGAATGATGTGAATGTACTGATGTGCGTTTTCATAAATATCCGTCCAGTGGGTTTTCAGCAATATTGATCGTCCGGGAATTAAATGAACAACCCTCGTTACCCAGAATATATTGTGCGGGATATACGAATTCAATTATGTTTGAAGTTTAATGATGAACACAAAACTTATAGTGTCCAGTGATTCACAAGGCTAACACCATATCATACAAACATTGTGTGCATATTTGTCTTAATTTATTCTGATTTAATGGCCGCTCTTCCTTTGGAGAAAAAGTCTGTAACGACGTAATGTGAAACCGATATTTCTTCACGTGAACCTTAGATGGTTTGCAAGATTGGCTATAAAAAAATTATTTGTAAACCAAACATACCGGTAAATCATAAAAGGCAATTACTTCAATATTTTTACATTCACTGGATTTTTTATGGTTTTAGTTGGTAGATTCTGTATTTATATACTAATATTGTTACCCTATCTACTTTCTTAATGTAGTAATATTTGTTTCATAAAGAAGACCTATTTACTAATCATACCTACACTCTTCGTCCCCAAAGGGCCATTAGGGGTCGCTCCTTTAAGGAGAGGATCGATTGAACTATTCACTGACTTAGCCGAAACCAACCACCTGCTTGACTTTGCGAATACACGCATATGCTCGTATCAGTGTCAGACAAATAGTTTTATTCTATACAAAGATCGTTTGCAAGTTCTTCATTTGGACAGTAACAATAATTATTATCTTCATAAGTGTTTCCATATCCTTTGTCCTAATATATAACATCGCCTTTTTCAAATTTGCAGGTTGAAAAAATTGTATTTGACAGACCATTACAATTTCAGTCATCATACAACATATAAAGAAGATCTTGTGAGTTCTGGAAACAATACGTGGAACCATAGGTTACTGCAAATTCATATTTTATTAAATTGAAAGTGACTAAACACATACATTTTTGTAATCACATATAACTACTATTAAGGATGAACTGCCTTACACATTGCTCAACTAACAGACTATTCAACAGAACGTGGAGAAGTTGTAATTATGTTGTTTTTGTGTTTGTAATCTTAGTGTTTCTCCGATCATTCCATCAATACATTAAACCGAGCATGTTTGAAACACGTCGCGAAGCGCCTGAAGCCAATGGACACATGTCGGTATCGCCATTTCTCGATAACAATGCTTTAGAAACGGAAGAAAAAGGAGAAAAGGAAGAAAGGGACGAAAAGGAAGACATTGTCGAGTCTCAGACTGAAGAAACTGATGACGGAGAACAAATATTCGATGCCAATGTAAAGTATCATGGTCATGATCTAATGAACGACGTACGTATGCTTAGTTATTGTTAAGCATAGGTTATTTCGCTGGCTTAGAATAAGACGGTCTTAAGTGCCACTTATGACCAAGTATAAGAATAATGTAAATTTGAAATGTAAATCACATGGCACTTCTTTTGAGCCAATTTTCATGAACATCGGAACTTGTCATGTTTGCCAAACTCAAGTTGAAAAAGCTTGTTTTACCATGGGTTTTTCTTGCTTTCTCAAAATATTGATTTTGTAGTTACGACCTTCTTATTCTAAGCCAGCGATTTGTTATATTCTTCACATCTGATAAATCATTTCAAATGTTACCATTTGCCTGGAAGGTATGATAGAAGGGAAGTCACTCATTTCCCCATAGTGTTGAGCGTATGGAAGGACTATTACTGGAACTATGTTTATTTCTTATTTGTACATGACGCTGACAGTGTTAATCCAGGACCTCTGGTACTGAAAGCGACAGTTTTACAACTAGGATATATATTGCAGGGTTAGAACGAGAAGGTTGTTAGTACCTCAGTGGTTAAAATTAGTCAGTGGGCTTGTCGTCTAATCTGGCGATCTGCGTTCAAATCCGGCTTCAGGACACATATATACCTGTCATATTTCAGTAGAAATAAAGCAAATAGACGCTATCCTTGGTATAGAAAACATATTTTTGAGAAAATATATGAAACTTTATCTTTACTTTTCTAAGAGCAAGCTGATTCAACTTCAGTTTTGACAACATGACACGTTTCGATATTCATGAAAATAGACTCATGAATAGCGCCTTGTGGTGTAGTGTGGTTCCCGTCCCAAATCTAACAGCAGTTTGGGCCTGGTAGTATCTGATTAATCAATAACCCCAGTGGTTAAATCAAAATATGCATCCGCCATTTTGCTTTACCCATGGCGGAATTCATTTTGAATTACGTGGGTTATGCCGGACCTGAACTCTACTGTAATTTAAGATTTAGGTACCAGAATCGAGGAACCAGGCTACTTGTGGTGCAGATATATCTCTTATAAAACACATTTTTCCTTCATTTTAAAATCTTAAAACGGGATGGGCACTTGCTTTAACAATATTGCTTTTGGATAAAATACATACCCCTTTTTTATCATATATGTTTATTGGGTTAAATTCGTATTATTGTAGGAACATGCATCGAAGAATACACTCCTAGTATTCATTTTGTTCATTCCATCTATTTCTTGCATATATTGGCTCAGTCGAGTATTTTATTCCTTTTATTAAACTAGTTTTATAACATCTATATCGCTGGCTTAGAATGAGAAGGTCGTAAGTGCTACTTAAGACCTTATAAGTCTTATTCATATTTAATATCTTCACCTTAAGACGTTTCTTATATGAGCCTATTTTCAGGAAAATCGGAATCTGTCATGTGTTGAACAAACTGAAGTTGAAAAAGCTTGTTTTATCATAAGGAAAGAGTAATTGATTGTCAGGAAGTTTTTCTTGTTTTCTCAAAATACTGACTTTGTAGTTACGACCTTCTCATTCTAAGCCAGTGATATGGCTAACAAATACAGCTTTCATGCATTGTCAATCATAATAACTATCTTAACTACTAGTAACCGAAGACAAGTTTGTGTGAATCCTACTCCGGTGTAGGGGTAGGGGAAATGATGGTTTACAAGACTATGAAAAGTATGAAAGCAATATCTAAGATGGATTTGCATTTTCTTTCCCTAGACGCCCAAACCTATTCGTCCTTGGACACGAAGAAACGATTTGGTATGGCCTTATCGTGATAAAACATGAACTGTATAAGTTAGTATGTAATATATAGCGAACTAACGACGTTGCGTTCATATTACACAGCTATCGCAAGGAAGACCAGTGAATTCCCCCGATTTACTGCTGTCGGCAAGATGGTGTGACAATGGCTTTTTATCAAAGCATTTCACGTTATGATACCAATGATCATATTTCTTATTCAGCCGCCGAAAAGGTTTAATCCAAACTTTAAGAACCCATGTTGGTATAAAGGAAAACAGTTTAGATGTTTACCGTATGTGTTTCTCATTGGTGTGAAGAAGAGTGGAACGAGTGATCTCTTTATGCGAACATCAAAACATCCTGATTTTATTAACCCTGGATTTAAAGAAGCTCAATGGTTCGCAAGAGGACGCTTCGGTGAGTACAGACCGGCTTATGTCACGCAATGCTGCCCCCATTGTCCCCTTTTATATTGTAGAGTTTTATGAACCAGTTATTTTTATTTATTTATTGTAATATATACCTACGAGTGTTCGTTTAATATATTGTACAAAATTCCCATATCATCTTACTCATACAACACTACATATAAAGGACCACAATGGAACAAAGGTTCTTCCGAACCCTTCTTTGTGTTATCCTTGACATTTAATGTTGATTTGGTATAAAAAAGTTACCAATTTTCTAGGGCTTCTTTCATGTGTTAGGCCGCTCAAGCACACATTGACATTTTAACTTCCACTGGTCAGTGGGCAACCTATAGAAAAAATACACTGGTGTCTCCCTGTGGAGACCATTTCTCTCCTGTTGGTGTGGCTGCCAACACAGGTACCATTTTACACCATGGTGGAGTGGCGTACGTGGGTCTTGCTCAGCGAAATTAACCAGTGGTCCAGAGGGAGGTTGAACCCGGGACCTCACGTCCCCGAATCGCGCTATCTATCTATCTATCTATCTATCTATGATCTTCGCCAGTTTTTTGGTGCCTATTTCTCTTCCCTGTTGGTGTTCATCTAATAGCTACCCGTGGTATAGAATCTGGCTTCATTCGACAGACGCCACGTCACGTGACCTAGTCATATCCATCTTCACCATCGTCTCAGGATTTCTGTAGATATCGGAATAGTGTTTGTTTTTTGGTAAGCCTCTGTTTGAGATAGTTGTTTGCCAGAATATTCGAAGAAATCTTCTTAATTAAAGTCACATTTAGTCTTAAACTGATATTTTAATAAGCTTTAACTCTTAAACTGATATTTTAATAAGCTTTAACTCTTAAAATGATATTTTAATAAGCTTTAACTCTTAAACTGATATTTTAATTAGCTGTTACTAGGTAATCTCTCAGCAGAATGATGCAATTTGAGCACTTTAGTTGATTCCCAAATGTGGAAAACACCATAAAATGAAAGAAAATGTAATAAAACCGCCAGATGTTTTATTGACAAAATGACCATTTGTAAACAATAAATGCATGATTTAAAGTCTAAGGGGAGCAACTTTTGCAAAATGAGTATTTTGTTCACCATACAATTTGCTCAATTCGATATTTGGTCTACAATTTCGACAGATATAGTTAACGTTATTAAATGAGTAATGGTCATTTGTTAAGAAACAGCTTAATGATTAGAACTACAATTCTTTTTATGTAATGGATGTTCGGAAAACAGTTGTGGGAGCAATAATTTGACTTAAAGTAGCTTGTTTTGAAGACATCCAGACTGTGTGTTATGGCGTTGATAACCTTCCAGGATTCTGTACCATACACAAGGACCGATATACTAGTAACTAGCTGGCTGGTAACATGTCGTTACACACACGTATCCAATACCACGTGTATTACGTCAATGCGATATAAAGAAGTAATTTAATTTGCATTTATTACACAATTATAATTAATAATTACGGATGATTTAGCCAATCTGATTCTTGAAGTAGTTATGGATGTTTGAAAATTGTGTTCAAGGTTGGTAACTGTTTACTTCTTTTATACAACAGGAGCAAACAAAGACAACTTGAACACGTACATCAACATGTTTAAGTCTGCTGCCCAATCTATTTTAAAAGGAGCTAACAAATCGTCGAATACAGTACAAAACTTCAGACAAATAACAGGTTTGTATTATCATATTAGTTTAAATTATTCCTTATTGTAATGTTAATAAGAATTATGTCACAAATGTACCCCCGTAGCTCAGTGGTGTGGTTAGCGTGCTTGTCGGCTAATCTGGCGACAATAGTGATTTCAAGTTTGTTGCTCCAAATGTTTATACTCACCGGGCTAGGTTTGTTGCTCCAAATGTTTATAACCACCGGGCTAGGTTTTTTGCTCCAAATGTTTATAATCACCGGGCCAATTTGTTGCTCCAAATGTTTATAACCACCGGGCCAGGTTTGTTGCTCCAAATGTTTATAATTACCGGGCCAGGTTTGTTGCTCCAAATGTTTATAATCACCGGGCCAGGTTTGTTTCTCCAAATGTTTATAATCACCGGGCTAGGTTTGTTGCTCCAAATGTTTATAACCACCGGGCCAGGTTTGTTGCTCCAAATGTTTATAACCACCGGGCCAGGTTTGTTAATGTTTATAATTACCGGGTCAGGTTTGTTGCTCCAAATGTTTATAACTACCGGGCCAGGTTCGTTGCTCCAAATGTTTATAATTACCGGGCCAGGTTTGTTGCTCCAAATGTTTATAATTACCGGGCCAGGTTTGTTGCTCCAAATGTTTATAATCACCGGGCCAGGTTTGTTGCTCCAAATGTTTATAACCGCCGGGCTAGGTTTGTTGCTCCAAATGTTTATAATCGACGGGCCAGGTTTGTTGCTCCAAATGTTGATGGCACTACGAGAGAGAATATGTCTTCCAGGCAATTTGTGTGAGAATTGTTATTTAAACCAAATATTTATGATATATCGGAAGTCAAATATGATTATTAATTCTCAAAAAAGGTAAGAGTTTTGTTAATATATTAAGGAGCCAGTTTGTTAAATAATTTTACTACTGCAACATTTATATGTATCATGTTTGTAGCTATCAATGTGCAATAGTAATCAAACATTGGTGGAATATATAAGTTATAGTATAGTATAGTTGAGCCGTGACTGCACTTTTAAAGTTTTATCCATTCGCCGATAAAGATTGGCGTGGGATTGACTAGTCATATATACTGAGTTCCAAAAGTTCTGCATCTTTATTAAAAATTCATTTTTTTGGAATAGTTAACTTAAAAGAACTTTTTAGGAACACTGTCTATTTGCGTATCCTTAGTGTTTATGTTGAACCTATTTCCGTTGGATTTCGTCATGCTTGAATGATCACACTATCACAAATGGTAAAAACGTCTATTCAATCACCCATTATTTGGGTTCTTCATTGTCTTTATTTTCACTTCCAATTTACTTGCATCGTGTCTGTGTTACGAAAAAACACAATAAGTTAGTTAAATAAGTTAGAAATGTACGCATAATTTGATTGCAAAATGGATAATGGTGAACGTACTCGTGTATATAAGACGCTAGAGGCTGGTGTTTCACTAAAAATACATTGTGTCGAATTAAATTGACATGTCTCTATCATAATAAGACTGTCGTTTCATCTCCATCCGAAAAAAAACTGTATATGACGTACCACGTGACAACAGGTCAAGGGTCAATACCGCTGACATAGACAGGTAATGCTGCTATATTTTTGCACCAAGAACAACGGGATTTTTGTAGCTTATTTGTAGTCCACCCAACATTAAAATTAGAGGAAACTTACTTTTATGTTACGTTACATCAATAATTGTCTGTGGTCAAAGAGAGATAATATTCGGTATTATTACCTCCCTTCCACTGCAAAATAGTAGTTTATCGTTGTGTGTACTTTGGAATCGTGGGGTGGTGTCACATGTGGTGTTATTATGGATCGATGCATATCTTCAAATCGATAACTGTCATGGATTTATATCAAGTATACATCGCTCTACACATGCGCATTTGAATTATCATAAATAAGTTGGAGATTCTAGTAAAAAAGACACACCATATATTGGATGCGGAACTTTTGGAACTCAGTATATGTATAACACACATTGGTAAGTAGCATATCTTTAAATCATGACTATTGAAATCAATAAATCACGGGTTACCCGCACAAATAGACTCGTCTAAAAGGTCATGGCTCAGGGTTCAAAATTGAACTACACGTATAACAACTCCTTTTCAGTTGTTAGCAAATATAAATATTCTTAAGTACCAGTAGTGCACATTTGGCATTCAGATATTTACAAACACGTTCGATTCATCAACGCATAATGAAATAATAAATATCTATACGTAATGTGAAGAAGGTTTTGGGAGATCAATTGTGTAAAACGAATGTCTTAATTATCATGCGTCTGTCATGGGTAGAGGAATAGGAGGTATTGATTGGCAATTGACATTACACCAGGTGTCAATCAATATCCTTTAAATCATTTTTACCGGTAAATTAAAATCACATGACCCTATAGAGTAATCCTTCGCCAAGCAGCCTTCGACAACAACCAGGCGGGGCGATCTATGCTCTGGTTTAATGTTAATTGTTATAATATTATATTTTATTGGTTCATTTCAGGGGAAGCAAGTCCTTCCAATTTACATCTCAACACTCACTGGAAGTATTTACCTGGTAACGAGAACATGGACGAACCTAAATACGTCATTCTAGATTATATTCGTCACATTCTACCAAAAGCTAAAATATTGATTACATTTCGGGATCCCGTTGAAAGGTATTTTTCAAACTTTACTTATTTTTTTTTACTTCCAAAGGTTCTCGAAATGACTCAAAACCAATCACTATATGCCTCTATTAGACAGGGCTCTAAATCACTGTCTCGTCCTGAAATACACAAGTCAGAATAACGTCCAATATTTTAAACAAACAGAATGCGATCCCGTGTATTGCACTCTTTACAAAAATGGTTTATCATACAATAAAACACAACTTTAATCAACATTTCTGTACAGTGACGCCGGTATCGAGCACTGAATGTTCGCAAAATACGTCCACAAATTGCCAAATACATACGCGTGTGTCCACAGACGCTTCAACTTCTGAAAGCAGCCCTACTTAATAATCAACTAAAACCCAAACTTGAATACCGTGCGTTTGTCACCCACGTTTTTTCGAGTGTGTTAATTTGGTACACGCATGCAGAAAACAAACATCTCCCGTTCTCCCTCGATAGACTAGTGGTTGAGTGTTCGCTTCGGGTTAATGAGGTCCCAGGTGCGATCCCAGGCCGCGTCATACCGAAAAAGAAATAAAAATGGTAGCAGAAATGCCCTTGCTACGCTCAGCATATAAGGGAAACTCAAGAATGAGATGTCGAGTGTGATTAATATAAGTTGAAATAAATTAGTATAAACCAATTACTGTGTGCTATTAATTTGTATAAAAAACATAAGTTTAACAAGTTATGAAATAAATATTGCTTAAAATAATCTTATTTTGGCTTAATTATTTTCCTCTTAGCAATAGGAAAACTGTCAGTGACTTACAGGTACTGTTTTATCAACGTACTTACGGAAATCGTAAACTTACGTTCAAAATTAAATTCTGTATGTTTCTTTAACAACTGAAATAATTGTGACAGATATTGTTTGTAGAAGTTCATTAACTCAATCTTGATTAGTATTACAGCTCCATTTACTACATTTTATAGTCTTAAAAGTATTATAAATAATTTGAATTTGATCGTAAGTTAAAGATATCCGTAAATGCTTTGTTAAAACAGTACAACAATGCTTAAAGGCCATATATCAAATATCATTCTTTACTTTGCATAGTTATTTGTCTTAGTTCACTGCTCATTGTTCAGGATCTTATGGAAGATTGATTTAGTATATAGTCAAATAAATTTCTTCGTTAAATATAGTCTATTTTTTAATTATTATTCAGTAGCAGTAGCAGTAGCAGTTGAAGCAGTAGTAGTAGCAGTAGTAGCAGTAGTAGTAGCAGTAGTAGTAGTAGTAGCAGCAGCAGCAGCAGCAATAGTAGTAGTAGTAGTAGTAGTAGTAGTAGTAGCAGCAGTAGCAGCAGCAGCAGCAGTAGCAGTAGCAGCAGCAGCAGCAGTAGCAGCAGTAGTAGTAGTAGTAGTAGCAGCAGCAGCAGTATTGGTAGCAGAAGTAGCAGCAGCAGTAGTAGTAGCAGTAGTAGCAGCAGCAGTAGTAGAAGTAGCAGGAGCAGGAGCAGTAGTAGTAGTAGTAGTAGTAGTAGTAGTAGTAGTAGAAGTAGTAGTAGCAGCAGCAGTAGTAGTAGTAGCAGCAGCAGTAGTAGTAGCAGTAGTAGTAGCAGTAGTAGCAGCAGCAGTAGTAGTAGCAGAAGTAGCAGGAGCAGTAGTAGTAGTAGTAGTAGTAGTAGTAGTAGTAGTAGTAGCAGTAGCAGTAGCAGCAACAGCAATAGTAACAGCAGCAGCAGCAGTAGTAGTAGCAGCAGTAGTAGTAGTAGTAGAAGCAGTAGTAGTAGCAGCAGTAGCAGTAGCAGCAGTAGTAGTAGCAGCAGTAGTAGTAGTAGAAGCAGTAGTAGTAGCAGCAGTAGCAGTAGTAGTAGTAGTAGTAGTAGTAGTAGTAGTAGTAGTAGTAGTAGTAGTAGTAGTAGTAGTAGTAGTAGCAGCAGCAGCAGCAGCAGCAGCAGCAGCAGCAGCAGCAGTAGCAGAAGCAGTATAATTATCACTAGCAGTAGTTGTTGTTGTTGTCGTTATTATTATTTTTTTTAGATTGTACTCGGATTATTACCACGAATATGGGACTTTAAGAGAGCAGAACACACCAAATCCCCAAGAGTTCCATAGTGTTGTAACTAAAGGAGTACAATCATATAAAGACTGTTTCCAACATCACACAATCAGAAGCTGTGTTTACAACGTAGATCTATATCAAACAACTCGAGTAAGCTTCGATTTAATGCGTTTCTTTATTTTTGCCCCCCGGACATTCCATATTGGCGTGGCCCCCAGATGAGTTTTAGTACTTTTTAGTTTTTAGGGGATAGTGCATGATACAGAAGATGTCCCAATTCCAGAAGCATCCCTGGTTTTTTTACATGCCAGGTGTATAGCACCCATACATGGGACCTAGGTTTAACGTCTCATCCGAAAGACTATTAGTAAGTTCAGGTGACCAGCCCGGGATCCGAACCCACAACCCCGAGATCAGTAGTGACTACTCGTGCTCTACCGACTGAGCTTAGTGGGCTGGTTCACCTCGAGTAAGCGTGGTATCTAGTATAAAACATAGCGTTATAAATGTATATAAAGACATGTAGTATTATTAGTATATTAAAATGTCAGCCATCTTAGCTCAGTCGGTTAAGCACGAGACTTCTGATATCGGGGTTGTGGGTTCGAATCCCGGACTGACTAACTTGTGGACCATATTGAAAATTGGTCTAGAACCAAATATGTTATCCACTATAAATAAAGTCGTTATTATTATTATTATTATTATTATTATTATTATTATTATTATTATTATTATTATTATTATTATTATTATTATTATTATTATTATTATTATTATTATTATTATTAACTAATATTACTAATAGTCTCTCGGATGAGACTTTAACCTACGTCCCCAGTGGTGTCTCTTGAACGAGTACACCTCCTGTATTAACACTATCCCCCGAAACCTAAAATGACTAAAAATTTTCGGGTGCCTCGCCCATATGGAATATCCGGTGGCGAGGATAAATAAAAGAATGTTGTATTGACTCAGAGAGCAATGAATTGTTGTCTACTGCAATATACTAGTAGTGCAATTAAGAGTGTAATGTTGTTTTCATAACTAGTTCAGTATAATGGTCTCTTGTGTAGAACCAGCTTTCACTGTTTAGGCTTAGCATATAAATGTATGATTGGCCGGTACTAGTATTCCAGTCTTAAACAGATTGTTATGTAATCGCTTCCGTTTCTTGTTGGAAGTTCAAGCTTGCTTGATAATAGTTTGGTCGAAACTAAACTCAAAAGACAACCATTGCGACCCGATTAATTTCATGAACATATTTTAATCCTATTTATTTTTATCACGTTCACTTAAACTTTCGTAATTAAAATAATTAGTGGGGTGACAATTAACCCAAAAGTGGCTTATTTAAAGAGTAGGTGACAACTCAAGAAGAACAAGCAATATTATATACCAATATTATCGCCTATGTCTGAAGTATATTGAACTGCCGGTGTATAAATTGTCAGCGCGTGGTGGGGGCTCGGAGATTCAAGATGGCGTCCAATATTGCCGCCATAAATTTCAAATACACCTGGAATTCTATGTTCAATTGTGAATTTTTTATTTATGTATGTAATAACAAATATTTGCATGGATATTGTTCATTTGATTAAGTGCATCAAATTGATATACTACACAGACCACTTGTCACGGTCATTGCAAGGTCAAAATACCGAAAAATACCTTAAAAAGTGTTATATACTGCCTTCTTTTGTCTTTTTTTAAAAAACAATTTTAACATTCTATTTAGGAAATAGATCTTAATTTTCCGTGATATAGGGTTAGGGTTAGGGTTATCACGGAAAACTAAGATCTATTTGCATTCTAACACGTGTAATATGCGCAATTTCATATGGACTCATTTTTATTGCAGAGTGATGCGTTGTTTGTCGTGTTGCTATAGACAACTTCCGCTGTTTAAAGTATAAAACCTCCACCCCTGGAATATTGCTTTTTGCTCATTTCATTTAAACAGAGGCATAACTAGAGCTCATTCCAAACTATGTTTTTCATAAAAACTAAAATGAATCGATAAATGCAATTGCTGTTGCAATAATACGGATATAATTAAATAAATTAAGAAAGAACGCTACGCAAATAAAAGTTGGTGTCACACCGGTGGAAAGTACTTCCGGGTCGTAGTATGCTAAAATAGTCGCTTTCAAAAATTTGATATATGTCTGTTGAAGCACTGTTTTAATGTGGAAAATGCTGATTGTTGACCAAATTACATGAATGTAGATCAAATATGACCTGCATGCTAACTTTTAAGAGTGTTTAATGGATATTTTTCTGAATTATCTTTCCCTGGCTAAAGACTGACAATGTATGTGTGCTTCGGTCAAGTCAGCTTTTGAGGCATGGAAAATAGCATTGTCCTTCCAGAATCCCTGCAGTAGCTCGAAAACGAAACTATCGACATGCCATTTTCTCCAGCTTATTTTGGATAACAGGGATTGCTTTTTATGGAAACGGCCACAGAAAATCACCCGGAATGTCAGTGAAACGGAGGGAGAGATGCGAATTTGGGTCATTTTGCATTAATTTCAATGGCAGAAAATTCACCGGTGTGATACCTATATCAGGATTTTTGAAGTTCAATATTTTTTCAACTATTTGATATAAACCAATGAGATTTGGCATGCAAGCACCCCTGGACCATAAAAACTAGTAGCCAAGAGGAAATTGTTCAGGTTTGTGAAATTTGGATGTTATTCAAAAAAATGATAAATATGTCCAATTCCTCTTCAAATGGTATATTTGAGTTGTTGCCCTTGGCCTTGGAATTTTGTCAGGTTAATTTGGTGGACAAACTGTTAATTTCCTGTTTGTTGGTGTGTGTTTTTTTAATAATATAAATTAAACCTCCATGGTTACACCACTAATTGGACCCTGAAAACTGGTCTTATCGCTAAGTTGGTCTTTATATAGAGGTTCGATATAGCACAAAACCGCGGAAATTGGACCTTGAAATTGTGACCGGTCTAAATTTTGAAGTCGCCTAAGTAGTGAAGTGGTCACAATTGTGGGGTAGAAGTGTAATGGAGGTGGTCTTTATGTTGAGGTGGTCATTTTATTGAGGTGGTCTTATTATTGAGGTGGATTTTATTTTCGTATCGCGGAAACGATTTATTGCTTTCGAAACACACTATTTATGATTAGTATGATTTCGTCGCGTCTCATGATTCCGGTCCATGATTGAAAATATTTGTTGTTGATTCATCTTATTATGGTCTTATTTTGCTGTGTCTGGACTGAATAAAATATCTAGTTTATTGAGATCCATTCCATAATTGCCAAAATAATGCAATAATAGAACAAAAATAACCTTTCCAGGAATTTTTCAAGTCCGCGCCAAGTTCTCGGAGGGGGGGGGACTATGTTTTAACCGGTCACACCAACTTGTAAGGGGCTCAATGTGAAAACCGGTTTAACAACATATGCCGCAATACTTAAAATAACCAGAATAAAAGTATTCGGGTTAGCAAATTTCAAACATTTGAGGTATATTGGTGTCACACCGGTGGAAAGTACTTCCGGGTCGTAGTATGCTAAAATAGTCGCTTTCAAAAATTTGATATATGTCTGTTGAAGCACTGTTTTAATGTGGAAAATGCTGATTGTTGACCAAATTACATGAATGTAGATCAAATATGACCTGCATGCTAACTTTTAAGAGTGTTTAATGGATATTTTTCTGAATTATCTTTCCCTGGCTAAAGACTGACAATGTATGTGTGCTTCGGTCAAGTCAGCTTTTGAGGCATGGAAAATAGCATTGTCCTTCCAGAATCCCTGCAGTAGCTCGAAAACGAAACTATCGACATGCCATTTTCTCCAGCTTATTTTGGATAACAGGGATTGCTTTTTATGGAAACGGCCACAGAAAATCACCCGGAATGTCAGTGAAACGGAGGGAGAGATGCGAATTTGGGTCATTTTGCATTAATTTCAATGGCAGAAAATTCACCGGTGTGATACCTATATCAGGATTTTTGAAGTTCAATATTTTTTCAACTATTTGATATAAACCAATGAGATTTGGCATGCAAGCACCCCTGGACCATAAAAACTAGTAGCCAAGAGGAAATTGTTCAGGTTTGTGAAATTTGGATGTTATTCAAAAAAATGATAAATATGTCCAATTCCTCTTCAAATGGTATATTTGAGTTGTTGCCCTTGGCCTTGGAATTTTGTCAGGTTAATTTGGTGGACAAACTGTTAATTTCCTGTTTGTTGGTGTGTGTTTTTTTAATAATATAAATTAAACCTCCATGGTTACACCACTAATTGGACCCTGAAAACTGGTCTTATCGCTAAGTTGGTCTTTATATAGAGGTTCGATATAGCACAAAACCGCGGAAATTGGACCTTGAAATTGTGACCGGTCTAAATTTTGAAGTCGCCTAAGTAGTGAAGTGGTCACAATTGTGGGGTAGAAGTGTAATGGAGGTGGTCTTTATGTTGAGGTGGTCATTTTATTGAGGTGGTCTTATTATTGAGGTGGATTTTATTTTCGTATCGCGGAAACGATTTATTGCTTTCGAAACACACTATTTATGATTAGTATGATTTCGTCGCGTCTCATGATTCCGGTCCATGATTGAAAATATTTGTTGTTGATTCATCTTATTATGGTCTTATTTTGCTGTGTCTGGACTGAATAAAATATCTAGTTTATTGAGATCCATTCCATAATTGCCAAAATAATGCAATAATAGAACAAAAATAACCTTTCCAGGAATTTTTCAAGTCCGCGCCAAGTTCTCGGAGGGGGGGGGACTATGTTTTAACCGGTCACACCAACTTGTAAGGGGCTCAATGTGAAAACCGGTTTAACAACATATGCCGCAATACTTAAAATAACCAGAATAAAAGTATTCGGGTTAGCAAATTTCAAACATTTGAGGTATATTGGTGTCACACCGGTGGAAAGTACTTCCGGGTCGTAGTATGCTAAAATAGTCGCTTTCAAAAATTTGATATATGTCTGTTGAAGCACTGTTTTAATGTGGAAAATGCTGATTGTTGACCAAATTACATGAATGTAGATCAAATATGACCTGCATGCTAACTTTTAAGAGTGTTTAATGGATATTTTTCTGAATTATCTTTCCCTGGCTAAAGACTGACAATGTATGTGTGCTTCGGTCAAGTCAGCTTTTGAGGCATGGAAAATAGCATTGTCCTTCCAGAATCCCTGCAGTAGCTCGAAAACGAAACTATCGACATGCCATTTTCTCCAGCTTATTTTGGATAACAGGGATTGCTTTTTATGGAAACGGCCACAGAAAATCACCCGGAATGTCAGTGAAACGGAGGGAGAGATGCGAATTTGGGTCATTTTGCATTAATTTCAATGGCAGAAAATTCACCGGTGTGATACCTATATCAGGATTTTTGAAGTTCAATATTTTTTCAACTATTTGATATAAACCAATGAGATTTGGCATGCAAGCACCCCTGGACCATAAAAACTAGTAGCCAAGAGGAAATTGTTCAGGTTTGTGAAATTTGGATGTTATTCAAAAAAATGATAAATATGTCCAATTCCTCTTCAAATGGTATATTTGAGTTGTTGCCCTTGGCCTTGGAATTTTGTCAGGTTAATTTGGTGGACAAACTGTTAATTTCCTGTTTGTTGGTGTGTGTTTTTTTAATAATATAAATTAAACCTCCATGGTTACACCACTAATTGGACCCTGAAAACTGGTCTTATCGCTAAGTTGGTCTTTATATAGAGGTTCGATATAGCACAAAACCGCGGAAATTGGACCTTGAAATTGTGACCGGTCTAAATTTTGAAGTCGCCTAAGTAGTGAAGTGGTCACAATTGTGGGGTAGAAGTGTAATGGAGGTGGTCTTTATGTTGAGGTGGTCATTTTATTGAGGTGGTCTTATTATTGAGGTGGATTTTATTTTCGTATCGCGGAAACGATTTATTGCTTTCGAAACACACTATTTATGATTAGTATGATTTCGTCGCGTCTCATGATTCCGGTCCATGATTGAAAATATTTGTTGTTGATTCATCTTATTATGGTCTTATTTTGCTGTGTCTGGACTGAATAAAATATCTAGTTTATTGAGATCCATTCCATAATTGCCAAAATAATGCAATAATAGAACAAAAATAACCTTTCCAGGAATTTTTCAAGTCCGCGCCAAGTTCTCGGAGGGGGGGGGACTATGTTTTAACCGGTCACACCAACTTGTAAGGGGCTCAATGTGAAAACCGGTTTAACAACATATGCCGCAATACTTAAAATAACCAGAATAAAAGTATTCGGGTTAGCAAATTTCAAACATTTGAGGTATATTGGTGTCACACCGGTGGAAAGTACTTCCGGGTCGTAGTATGCTAAAATAGTCGCTTTCAAAAATTTGATATATGTCTGTTGAAGCACTGTTTTAATGTGGAAAATGCTGATTGTTGACCAAATTACATGAATGTAGATCAAATATGACCTGCATGCTAACTTTTAAGAGTGTTTAATGGATATTTTTCTGAATTATCTTTCCCTGGCTAAAGACTGACAATGTATGTGTGCTTCGGTCAAGTCAGCTTTTGAGGCATGGAAAATAGCATTGTCCTTCCAGAATCCCTGCAGTAGCTCGAAAACGAAACTATCGACATGCCATTTTCTCCAGCTTATTTTGGATAACAGGGATTGCTTTTTATGGAAACGGCCACAGAAAATCACCCGGAATGTCAGTGAAACGGAGGGAGAGATGCGAATTTGGGTCATTTTGCATTAATTTCAATGGCAGAAAATTCACCGGTGTGATACCTATATCAGGATTTTTGAAGTTCAATATTTTTTCAACTATTTGATATAAACCAATGAGATTTGGCATGCAAGCACCCCTGGACCATAAAAACTAGTAGCCAAGAGGAAATTGTTCAGGTTTGTGAAATTTGGATGTTATTCAAAAAAATGATAAATATGTCCAATTCCTCTTCAAATGGTATATTTGAGTTGTTGCCCTTGGCCTTGGAATTTTGTCAGGTTAATTTGGTGGACAAACTGTTAATTTCCTGTTTGTTGGTGTGTGTTTTTTTAATAATATAAATTAAACCTCCATGGTTACACCACTAATTGGACCCTGAAAACTGGTCTTATCGCTAAGTTGGTCTTTATATAGAGGTTCGATATAGCACAAAACCGCGGAAATTGGACCTTGAAATTGTGACCGGTCTAAATTTTGAAGTCGCCTAAGTAGTGAAGTGGTCACAATTGTGGGGTAGAAGTGTAATGGAGGTGGTCTTTATGTTGAGGTGGTCATTTTATTGAGGTGGTCTTATTATTGAGGTGGATTTTATTTTCGTATCGCGGAAACGATTTATTGCTTTCGAAACACACTATTTATGATTAGTATGATTTCGTCGCGTCTCATGATTCCGGTCCATGATTGAAAATATTTGTTGTTGATTCATCTTATTATGGTCTTATTTTGCTGTGTCTGGACTGAATAAAATATCTAGTTTATTGAGATCCATTCCATAATTGCCAAAATAATGCAATAATAGAACAAAAATAACCTTTCCAGGAATTTTTCAAGTCCGCGCCAAGTTCTCGGAGGGGGGGGGACTATGTTTTAACCGGTCACACCAACTTGTAAGGGGCTCAATGTGAAAACCGGTTTAACAACATATGCCGCAATACTTAAAATAACCAGAATAAAAGTATTCGGGTTAGCAAATTTCAAACATTTGAGGTATATTGGTGTCACACCGGTGGAAAGTACTTCCGGGTCGTAGTATGCTAAAATAGTCGCTTTCAAAAATTTGATATATGTCTGTTGAAGCACTGTTTTAATGTGGAAAATGCTGATTGTTGACCAAATTACATGAATGTAGATCAAATATGACCTGCATGCTAACTTTTAAGAGTGTTTAATGGATATTTTTCTGAATTATCTTTCCCTGGCTAAAGACTGACAATGTATGTGTGCTTCGGTCAAGTCAGCTTTTGAGGCATGGAAAATAGCATTGTCCTTCCAGAATCCCTGCAGTAGCTCGAAAACGAAACTATCGACATGCCATTTTCTCCAGCTTATTTTGGATAACAGGGATTGCTTTTTATGGAAACGGCCACAGAAAATCACCCGGAATGTCAGTGAAACGGAGGGAGAGATGCGAATTTGGGTCATTTTGCATTAATTTCAATGGCAGAAAATTCACCGGTGTGATACCTATATCAGGATTTTTGAAGTTCAATATTTTTTCAACTATTTGATATAAACCAATGAGATTTGGCATGCAAGCACCCCTGGACCATAAAAACTAGTAGCCAAGAGGAAATTGTTCAGGTTTGTGAAATTTGGATGTTATTCAAAAAAATGATAAATATGTCCAATTCCTCTTCAAATGGTATATTTGAGTTGTTGCCCTTGGCCTTGGAATTTTGTCAGGTTAATTTGGTGGACAAACTGTTAATTTCCTGTTTGTTGGTGTGTGTTTTTTTAATAATATAAATTAAACCTCCATGGTTACACCACTAATTGGACCCTGAAAACTGGTCTTATCGCTAAGTTGGTCTTTATATAGAGGTTCGATATAGCACAAAACCGCGGAAATTGGACCTTGAAATTGTGACCGGTCTAAATTTTGAAGTCGCCTAAGTAGTGAAGTGGTCACAATTGTGGGGTAGAAGTGTAATGGAGGTGGTCTTTATGTTGAGGTGGTCATTTTATTGAGGTGGTCTTATTATTGAGGTGGATTTTATTTTCGTATCGCGGAAACGATTTATTGCTTTCGAAACACACTATTTATGATTAGTATGATTTCGTCGCGTCTCATGATTCCGGTCCATGATTGAAAATATTTGTTGTTGATTCATCTTATTATGGTCTTATTTTGCTGTGTCTGGACTGAATAAAATATCTAGTTTATTGAGATCCATTCCATAATTGCCAAAATAATGCAATAATAGAACAAAAATAACCTTTCCAGGAATTTTTCAAGTCCGCGCCAAGTTCTCGGAGGGGGGGGGACTATGTTTTAACCGGTCACACCAACTTGTAAGGGGCTCAATGTGAAAACCGGTTTAACAACATATGCCGCAATACTTAAAATAACCAGAATAAAAGTATTCGGGTTAGCAAATTTCAAACATTTGAGGTATATTGGTGTCACACCGGTGGAAAGTACTTCCGGGTCGTAGTATGCTAAAATAGTCGCTTTCAAAAATTTGATATATGTCTGTTGAAGCACTGTTTTAATGTGGAAAATGCTGATTGTTGACCAAATTACATGAATGTAGATCAAATATGACCTGCATGCTAACTTTTAAGAGTGTTTAATGGATATTTTTCTGAATTATCTTTCCCTGGCTAAAGACTGACAATGTATGTGTGCTTCGGTCAAGTCAGCTTTTGAGGCATGGAAAATAGCATTGTCCTTCCAGAATCCCTGCAGTAGCTCGAAAACGAAACTATCGACATGCCATTTTCTCCAGCTTATTTTGGATAACAGGGATTGCTTTTTATGGAAACGGCCACAGAAAATCACCCGGAATGTCAGTGAAACGGAGGGAGAGATGCGAATTTGGGTCATTTTGCATTAATTTCAATGGCAGAAAATTCACCGGTGTGATACCTATATCAGGATTTTTGAAGTTCAATATTTTTTCAACTATTTGATATAAACCAATGAGATTTGGCATGCAAGCACCCCTGGACCATAAAAACTAGTAGCCAAGAGGAAATTGTTCAGGTTTGTGAAATTTGGATGTTATTCAAAAAAATGATAAATATGTCCAATTCCTCTTCAAATGGTATATTTGAGTTGTTGCCCTTGGCCTTGGAATTTTGTCAGGTTAATTTGGTGGACAAACTGTTAATTTCCTGTTTGTTGGTGTGTGTTTTTTTAATAATATAAATTAAACCTCCATGGTTACACCACTAATTGGACCCTGAAAACTGGTCTTATCGCTAAGTTGGTCTTTATATAGAGGTTCGATATAGCACAAAACCGCGGAAATTGGACCTTGAAATTGTGACCGGTCTAAATTTTGAAGTCGCCTAAGTAGTGAAGTGGTCACAATTGTGGGGTAGAAGTGTAATGGAGGTGGTCTTTATGTTGAGGTGGTCATTTTATTGAGGTGGTCTTATTATTGAGGTGGATTTTATTTTCGTATCGCGGAAACGATTTATTGCTTTCGAAACACACTATTTATGATTAGTATGATTTCGTCGCGTCTCATGATTCCGGTCCATGATTGAAAATATTTGTTGTTGATTCATCTTATTATGGTCTTATTTTGCTGTGTCTGGACTGAATAAAATATCTAGTTTATTGAGATCCATTCCATAATTGCCAAAATAATGCAATAATAGAACAAAAATAACCTTTCCAGGAATTTTTCAAGTCCGCGCCAAGTTCTCGGAGGGGGGGGGACTATGTTTTAACCGGTCACACCAACTTGTAAGGGGCTCAATGTGAAAACCGGTTTAACAACATATGCCGCAATACTTAAAATAACCAGAATAAAAGTATTCGGGTTAGCAAATTTCAAACATTTGAGGTATATTGGTGTCACACCGGTGGAAAGTACTTCCGGGTCGTAGTATGCTAAAATAGTCGCTTTCAAAAATTTGATATATGTCTGTTGAAGCACTGTTTTAATGTGGAAAATGCTGATTGTTGACCAAATTACATGAATGTAGATCAAATATGACCTGCATGCTAACTTTTAAGAGTGTTTAATGGATATTTTTCTGAATTATCTTTCCCTGGCTAAAGACTGACAATGTATGTGTGCTTCGGTCAAGTCAGCTTTTGAGGCATGGAAAATAGCATTGTCCTTCCAGAATCCCTGCAGTAGCTCGAAAACGAAACTATCGACATGCCATTTTCTCCAGCTTATTTTGGATAACAGGGATTGCTTTTTATGGAAACGGCCACAGAAAATCACCCGGAATGTCAGTGAAACGGAGGGAGAGATGCGAATTTGGGTCATTTTGCATTAATTTCAATGGCAGAAAATTCACCGGTGTGATACCTATATCAGGATTTTTGAAGTTCAATATTTTTTCAACTATTTGATATAAACCAATGAGATTTGGCATGCAAGCACCCCTGGACCATAAAAACTAGTAGCCAAGAGGAAATTGTTCAGGTTTGTGAAATTTGGATGTTATTCAAAAAAATGATAAATATGTCCAATTCCTCTTCAAATGGTATATTTGAGTTGTTGCCCTTGGCCTTGGAATTTTGTCAGGTTAATTTGGTGGACAAACTGTTAATTTCCTGTTTGTTGGTGTGTGTTTTTTTAATAATATAAATTAAACCTCCATGGTTACACCACTAATTGGACCCTGAAAACTGGTCTTATCGCTAAGTTGGTCTTTATATAGAGGTTCGATATAGCACAAAACCGCGGAAATTGGACCTTGAAATTGTGACCGGTCTAAATTTTGAAGTCGCCTAAGTAGTGAAGTGGTCACAATTGTGGGGTAGAAGTGTAATGGAGGTGGTCTTTATGTTGAGGTGGTCATTTTATTGAGGTGGTCTTATTATTGAGGTGGATTTTATTTTCGTATCGCGGAAACGATTTATTGCTTTCGAAACACACTATTTATGATTAGTATGATTTCGTCGCGTCTCATGATTCCGGTCCATGATTGAAAATATTTGTTGTTGATTCATCTTATTATGGTCTTATTTTGCTGTGTCTGGACTGAATAAAATATCTAGTTTATTGAGATCCATTCCATAATTGCCAAAATAATGCAATAATAGAACAAAAATAACCTTTCCAGGAATTTTTCAAGTCCGCGCCAAGTTCTCGGAGGGGGGGGGGACTATGTTTTAACCGGTCACACCAACTTGTAAGGGGCTCAATGTGAAAACCGGTTTAACAACATATGCCGCAATACTTAAAATAACCAGAATAAAAGTATTCGGGTTAGCAAATTTCAAACATTTGAGGTATATTGGTGTCACACCGGTGGAAAGTACTTCCGGGTCGTAGTATGCTAAAATAGTCGCTTTCAAAAATTTGATATATGTCTGTTGAAGCACTGTTTTAATGTGGAAAATGCTGATTGTTGACCAAATTACATGAATGTAGATCAAATATGACCTGCATGCTAACTTTTAAGAGTGTTTAATGGATATTTTTCTGAATTATCTTTCCCTGGCTAAAGACTGACAATGTATGTGTGCTTCGGTCAAGTCAGCTTTTGAGGCATGGAAAATAGCATTGTCCTTCCAGAATCCCTGCAGTAGCTCGAAAACGAAACTATCGACATGCCATTTTCTCCAGCTTATTTTGGATAACAGGGATTGCTTTTTATGGAAACGGCCACAGAAAATCACCCGGAATGTCAGTGAAACGGAGGGAGAGATGCGAATTTGGGTCATTTTGCATTAATTTCAATGGCAGAAAATTCACCGGTGTGATACCTATATCAGGATTTTTGAAGTTCAATATTTTTTCAACTATTTGATATAAACCAATGAGATTTGGCATGCAAGCACCCCTGGACCATAAAAACTAGTAGCCAAGAGGAAATTGTTCAGGTTTGTGAAATTTGGATGTTATTCAAAAAAATGATAAATATGTCCAATTCCTCTTCAAATGGTATATTTGAGTTGTTGCCCTTGGCCTTGGAATTTTGTCAGGTTAATTTGGTGGACAAACTGTTAATTTCCTGTTTGTTGGTGTGTGTTTTTTTAATAATATAAATTAAACCTCCATGGTTACACCACTAATTGGACCCTGAAAACTGGTCTTATCGCTAAGTTGGTCTTTATATAGAGGTTCGATATAGCACAAAACCGCGGAAATTGGACCTTGAAATTGTGACCGGTCTAAATTTTGAAGTCGCCTAAGTAGTGAAGTGGTCACAATTGTGGGGTAGAAGTGTAATGGAGGTGGTCTTTATGTTGAGGTGGTCATTTTATTGAGGTGGTCTTATTATTGAGGTGGATTTTATTTTCGTATCGCGGAAACGATTTATTGCTTTCGAAACACACTATTTATGATTAGTATGATTTCGTCGCGTCTCATGATTCCGGTCCATGATTGAAAATATTTGTTGTTGATTCATCTTATTATGGTCTTATTTTGCTGTGTCTGGACTGAATAAAATATCTAGTTTATTGAGATCCATTCCATAATTGCCAAAATAATGCAATAATAGAACAAAAATAACCTTTCCAGGAATTTTTCAAGTCCGCGCCAAGTTCTCGGAGGGGGGGGGACTATGTTTTAACCGGTCACACCAACTTGTAAGGGGCTCAATGTGAAAACCGGTTTAACAACATATGCCGCAATACTTAAAATAACCAGAATAAAAGTATTCGGGTTAGCAAATTTCAAACATTTGAGGTATATTGGTGTCACACCGGTGGAAAGTACTTCCGGGTCGTAGTATGCTAAAATAGTCGCTTTCAAAAATTTGATATATGTCTGTTGAAGCACTGTTTTAATGTGGAAAATGCTGATTGTTGACCAAATTACATGAATGTAGATCAAATATGACCTGCATGCTAACTTTTAAGAGTGTTTAATGGATATTTTTCTGAATTATCTTTCCCTGGCTAAAGACTGACAATGTATGTGTGCTTCGGTCAAGTCAGCTTTTGAGGCATGGAAAATAGCATTGTCCTTCCAGAATCCCTGCAGTAGCTCGAAAACGAAACTATCGACATGCCATTTTCTCCAGCTTATTTTGGATAACAGGGATTGCTTTTTATGGAAACGGCCACAGAAAATCACCCGGAATGTCAGTGAAACGGAGGGAGAGATGCGAATTTGGGTCATTTTGCATTAATTTCAATGGCAGAAAATTCACCGGTGTGATACCTATATCAGGATTTTTGAAGTTCAATATTTTTTCAACTATTTGATATAAACCAATGAGATTTGGCATGCAAGCACCCCTGGACCATAAAAACTAGTAGCCAAGAGGAAATTGTTCAGGTTTGTGAAATTTGGATGTTATTCAAAAAAATGATAAATATGTCCAATTCCTCTTCAAATGGTATATTTGAGTTGTTGCCCTTGGCCTTGGAATTTTGTCAGGTTAATTTGGTGGACAAACTGTTAATTTCCTGTTTGTTGGTGTGTGTTTTTTTAATAATATAAATTAAACCTCCATGGTTACACCACTAATTGGACCCTGAAAACTGGTCTTATCGCTAAGTTGGTCTTTATATAGAGGTTCGATATAGCACAAAACCGCGGAAATTGGACCTTGAAATTGTGACCGGTCTAAATTTTGAAGTCGCCTAAGTAGTGAAGTGGTCACAATTGTGGGGTAGAAGTGTAATGGAGGTGGTCTTTATGTTGAGGTGGTCATTTTATTGAGGTGGTCTTATTATTGAGGTGGATTTTATTTTCGTATCGCGGAAACGATTTATTGCTTTCGAAACACACTATTTATGATTAGTATGATTTCGTCGCGTCTCATGATTCCGGTCCATGATTGAAAATATTTGTTGTTGATTCATCTTATTATGGTCTTATTTTGCTGTGTCTGGACTGAATAAAATATCTAGTTTATTGAGATCCATTCCATAATTGCCAAAATAATGCAATAATAGAACAAAAATAACCTTTCCAGGAATTTTTCAAGTCCGCGCCAAGTTCTCGGAGGGGGGGGGACTATGTTTTAACCGGTCACACCAACTTGTAAGGGGCTCAATGTGAAAACCGGTTTAACAACATATGCCGCAATACTTAAAATAACCAGAATAAAAGTATTCGGGTTAGCAAATTTCAAACATTTGAGGTATATTGGTGTCACACCGGTGGAAAGTACTTCCGGGTCGTAGTATGCTAAAATAGTCGCTTTCAAAAATTTGATATATGTCTGTTGAAGCACTGTTTTAATGTGGAAAATGCTGATTGTTGACCAAATTACATGAATGTAGATCAAATATGACCTGCATGCTAACTTTTAAGAGTGTTTAATGGATATTTTTCTGAATTATCTTTCCCTGGCTAAAGACTGACAATGTATGTGTGCTTCGGTCAAGTCAGCTTTTGAGGCATGGAAAATAGCATTGTCCTTCCAGAATCCCTGCAGTAGCTCGAAAACGAAACTATCGACATGCCATTTTCTCCAGCTTATTTTGGATAACAGGGATTGCTTTTTATGGAAACGGCCACAGAAAATCACCCGGAATGTCAGTGAAACGGAGGGAGAGATGCGAATTTGGGTCATTTTGCATTAATTTCAATGGCAGAAAATTCACCGGTGTGATACCTATATCAGGATTTTTGAAGTTCAATATTTTTTCAACTATTTGATATAAACCAATGAGATTTGGCATGCAAGCACCCCTGGACCATAAAAACTAGTAGCCAAGAGGAAATTGTTCAGGTTTGTGAAATTTGGATGTTATTCAAAAAAATGATAAATATGTCCAATTCCTCTTCAAATGGTATATTTGAGTTGTTGCCCTTGGCCTTGGAATTTTGTCAGGTTAATTTGGTGGACAAACTGTTAATTTCCTGTTTGTTGGTGTGTGTTTTTTTAATAATATAAATTAAACCTCCATGGTTACACCACTAATTGGACCCTGAAAACTGGTCTTATCGCTAAGTTGGTCTTTATATAGAGGTTCGATATAGCACAAAACCGCGGAAATTGGACCTTGAAATTGTGACCGGTCTAAATTTTGAAGTCGCCTAAGTAGTGAAGTGGTCACAATTGTGGGGTAGAAGTGTAATGGAGGTGGTCTTTATGTTGAGGTGGTCATTTTATTGAGGTGGTCTTATTATTGAGGTGGATTTTATTTTCGTATCGCGGAAACGATTTATTGCTTTCGAAACACACTATTTATGATTAGTATGATTTCGTCGCGTCTCATGATTCCGGTCCATGATTGAAAATATTTGTTGTTGATTCATCTTATTATGGTCTTATTTTGCTGTGTCTGGACTGAATAAAATATCTAGTTTATTGAGATCCATTCCATAATTGCCAAAATAATGCAATAATAGAACAAAAATAACCTTTCCAGGAATTTTTCAAGTCCGCGCCAAGTTCTCGGAGGGGGGGGGACTATGTTTTAACCGGTCACACCAACTTGTAAGGGGCTCAATGTGAAAACCGGTTTAACAACATATGCCGCAATACTTAAAATAACCAGAATAAAAGTATTCGGGTTAGCAAATTTCAAACATTTGAGGTATATTGGTGTCACACCGGTGGAAAGTACTTCCGGGTCGTAGTATGCTAAAATAGTCGCTTTCAAAAATTTGATATATGTCTGTTGAAGCACTGTTTTAATGTGGAAAATGCTGATTGTTGACCAAATTACATGAATGTAGATCAAATATGACCTGCATGCTAACTTTTAAGAGTGTTTAATGGATATTTTTCTGAATTATCTTTCCCTGGCTAAAGACTGACAATGTATGTGTGCTTCGGTCAAGTCAGCTTTTGAGGCATGGAAAATAGCATTGTCCTTCCAGAATCCCTGCAGTAGCTCGAAAACGAAACTATCGACATGCCATTTTCTCCAGCTTATTTTGGATAACAGGGATTGCTTTTTATGGAAACGGCCACAGAAAATCACCCGGAATGTCAGTGAAACGGAGGGAGAGATGCGAATTTGGGTCATTTTGCATTAATTTCAATGGCAGAAAATTCACCGGTGTGATACCTATATCAGGATTTTTGAAGTTCAATATTTTTTCAACTATTTGATATAAACCAATGAGATTTGGCATGCAAGCACCCCTGGACCATAAAAACTAGTAGCCAAGAGGAAATTGTTCAGGTTTGTGAAATTTGGATGTTATTCAAAAAAATGATAAATATGTCCAATTCCTCTTCAAATGGTATATTTGAGTTGTTGCCCTTGGCCTTGGAATTTTGTCAGGTTAATTTGGTGGACAAACTGTTAATTTCCTGTTTGTTGGTGTGTGTTTTTTTAATAATATAAATTAAACCTCCATGGTTACACCACTAATTGGACCCTGAAAACTGGTCTTATCGCTAAGTTGGTCTTTATATAGAGGTTCGATATAGCACAAAACCGCGGAAATTGGACCTTGAAATTGTGACCGGTCTAAATTTTGAAGTCGCCTAAGTAGTGAAGTGGTCACAATTGTGGGGTAGAAGTGTAATGGAGGTGGTCTTTATGTTGAGGTGGTCATTTTATTGAGGTGGTCTTATTATTGAGGTGGATTTTATTTTCGTATCGCGGAAACGATTTATTGCTTTCGAAACACACTATTTATGATTAGTATGATTTCGTCGCGTCTCATGATTCCGGTCCATGATTGAAAATATTTGTTGTTGATTCATCTTATTATGGTCTTATTTTGCTGTGTCTGGACTGAATAAAATATCTAGTTTATTGAGATCCATTCCATAATTGCCAAAATAATGCAATAATAGAACAAAAATAACCTTTCCAGGAATTTTTCAAGTCCGCGCCAAGTTCTCGGAGGGGGGGGGACTATGTTTTAACCGGTCACACCAACTTGTAAGGGGCTCAATGTGAAAACCGGTTTAACAACATATGCCGCAATACTTAAAATAACCAGAATAAAAGTATTCGGGTTAGCAAATTTCAAACATTTGAGGTATATTGGTGTCACACCGGTGGAAAGTACTTCCGGGTCGTAGTATGCTAAAATAGTCGCTTTCAAAAATTTGATATATGTCTGTTGAAGCACTGTTTTAATGTGGAAAATGCTGATTGTTGACCAAATTACATGAATGTAGATCAAATATGACCTGCATGCTAACTTTTAAGAGTGTTTAATGGATATTTTTCTGAATTATCTTTCCCTGGCTAAAGACTGACAATGTATGTGTGCTTTGGTCAAGTCAGCTTTTGAGGCATGGAAAATAGCATTGTCCTTCCAGAATCCCTGCAGTAGCTCGAAAACGAAACTATCGACATGCCATTTTCTCCAGCTTATTTTGGAAAACAGGGATTGCTTTTTATGGAAACGGCCACAGAAAATCACCCGGAATGTCAGTGAAACGGAGGGAGAGATGCGAATTTGGGTCATTTTGCATTAATTTCAATGGCAGAAAATTCACCGGTGTGACACCAGTTCGCACAACGTCACGTTTACGTTGACGCCAAATAAACGTCATAAATCCATGACGTCATTTGATAAACAAGACGTAAATTCCATTTATAAAAAGCGTTATTTATACGTGGGAGGTAATTCAACAGCCAAAAAGTAGTACGGCAAAAACTGTGATATACCGGAAATTTAACCACGGTACAGTCCTTTACGTTTACACGGTGCTAAAATTAGACTGTGTTAGAATTATCATTTTAAGTGATACACATATGCCTAAGGGTATAATCACTTATTACAAGTAATATATTTAAGTTTAATAGCAACATGTTTCCAACTCCTATGGTAAGAAGAACAAAACCGCAGGCTTAAAACCATGTATCACACATCTGAGACATGTTCCAACATGATGTCTTTATTTGGATGTTTGTACATGTATAAGATATTTACATGGATATTATTCATTTGATCATGTCATCAAAAAGACATACACCACTGACCACTTTGAGGTCAATGTCAAGGACATTCAAAGGTCAAATTGAGAAAAATAGCTAAAAATTGTATTTTCGTCCTTATTTTTTTTATTTCAACCGACGCAGATGCTAGATGAGATACTTTTTAATTAGGTCACTGTGCTGTTTGGTCACTATAATAAAGATTTTTGGCATATATATTTTCGCCCTCTTGGTACATATTCTTAAATCGCTGCTGCCATAATGATATTTCATTGTGTTTTAGTATGACTGTTTCATTATAATGGTATAATTAGGAAATAGATCTTAGTTTTCCGTGATATACCGGCCAATATATCACGGTTTGGAGTTCATATGCGTAGGAATTAATCACGAAGGCCGTAGGCCTGAGTGATTAATAACTATGCATGTGAACGACAAACCGTGATATATTGGCCGGTAAATCACGGAAAACTAAGATCTATTTGCATTCTAACACGTGTAATATGCGCAATTTCATATGGACTCATTTTTATTGCAGAGTGATGCGTTGTTTGTCGTGTTGCTATAGAGAACTTCCGCTGTTTAAAGTATAAAACCTCCACCCCTGGAATATTGTTTTTTGCTCATTTCATTTAAACAGAGGCATAACTAGAGCTCATTCCAAACTATGTATTTCATAAAAACTAAAATGAATCGATAAATGCAATTGTTGTTGCAATAATACGGATATAATTAAATAAATTAAGAAAGAACGCTACGCAAATAAAAGTTCGCACAACGTCACGTTGACGTTGACGTCAAATAAACGTCATAAATCCATGACGTCATTTGATAAACAAGACGTAAATTCCATTCATAAAAAGTGTTATTTATACGTGGGAGGTAATTCAACAGCCAAAAAGTAGTACGGCAAAAACTGTGATATACCGGAAATTTAACCACGGTACAGTCCTATACGTTTACACGGTGCTAAAAATAGACAGTGTTAGAATTAAATGTTTGTATAAACAATAATAACTTTATAATTTATACTTACTGGACATGAAAATTGTTAAGGTCAAGACCAATGCTATTTCGAGGTCATTTTAAATACAAAATTGGAAAAGTACCAGTAGATTTGTTATTCTCACCGCATAGTTAAGATTATGTTGTCCATTGCAATTTGGAGGTGATGGCTACATTAGGGGGTGTTGGTTGGCTATTCCTGGAACGTATGTGCACCAAACAGGGTCTAGTAGTGCTGTTCTTGGAGGTGGTGGCTATCAAGCAGGGTCTGAAAGGGCTGTTCTTGATGGTGATTGGTACCTATCAGGGTGTAAGGTGACTATTCTTGGACGTAGTGGGTGCAAAACAGGGTCTGGTTGGGCTGTTCTTGGTGGTGGTGGGTAACAAACAGGATGTTGGTTGGCAGTTCCTGATGGTGGTTGGTACCACACAGGGTCTGGTAAGGCTGTCCTTGGACGTGGTAGGCACCGAACAAGATATGGTAGGGCAGTCCGTATATAGAGGTGATGAGTGCCAAACAGGATGTTGGTTGGCTGTTCCTGGTGGTGGTTGGTACCTAACAGGGTCTGGTAAGGCTGTTCTTGGACGTGGTAGGTAACGAACAGGGTATGGTAGGGCCGTCCGTATATAGAGGTGATGGGTGCCAAACAGGGCGATGGGTGGCTGTTGTTGGTGGTGGTGGGTACCAAACAGGGTCTGGTTTGTATGTTCATGGTAAAGATGGGTACCAATCAGGGTGTTGGGTGGCTGTTCTTGGAGGGGGTGGGTACCACATAGGGTCTGGTTTGTATGTTCATGGTGGTGGTGGGTACCAAACAGGGTGTTGGGTGGCTGTTCTTGGAGGTTGTCGGTACCAATCAAGGTTTGGTAAGGCTGTTCTTGGAGATGGTAGGTAGCAAATAGAGTCTGGTAGGGCTGTTCTTGGTAGTGATGGGTAACAAACAGAGTGTTGGGTGGCTGTTCTTGGAGGAGGCGGGTACCAAACAGGGTCTGGTAGGGTAGTTCTTGGGATGATTGGTACCAGACATGGTCTGGCAGGGCTGTTCTTGGAGGAGGTTGGTAGCAAACAGGGTCTGGTATGGCTGTTCTTGAAGGTTTTAAGGTACTTAACATGATCTGGAATGACTGCACATGAAATTATGATAACCTAACAGGGTCTGGAATGGCTGTTCTTCGTGGTGGTTGGTATCAAACAGTATCCGGGATTGCTGAACTAAGTGGTGATGGGTACAAAACAGGGTCTGGGATTGCTGAACTAAGATATAGTAGGTCCCAAACAGAGTCTAGAAGGCTGTCTTGTGGGTGGTGAGTACGAAACATGATCTGGTAGAGCTATACTTAGATTCAGTGGGTATTAAACTAAGCATATACCTGTCTATGACACTACTGTCCATACATTTTTCTCTCCCTTAAATATCCGATAGCTACGTCCTCCTCTCTGTTTACAATTTCCTTCAGTTACACAAATTACTGCTATCCATATGGAACGAGTATCTAAATAAGCTTAACTTTCTACTCAAACCTTGATTTGTATAAATAAATGTATGTATATCATGTTACGAATAAATATTGTTTAAACCAAATACAAAGAAATATCATTTAATATGGCAGCAGCGATTTAAAAATATGTACCATCAAGGCCTACATGTACATGTTTAAATGTCAGTTGTTAAAAGTTTGAATATTTTGAATTTAAAATGGACCTTATAATTAGAGAATATGTGCATATCAACACACTTAACATGTTTCAAACCAAATTTGATATAAAACACCGGTTGAAACAAGAAAATAAGGACGAAATACAATTTTTAGCTATTTTCTCAATTTGGCCTCGGAATGACCTTGACATTTACCTGATAGTGGTCAGTCGTGTATGTCTTTTTGATGCACATAATCAAATGAATAACATCCATGTAAATATCTTATACAAACATCCAAATAAAGATGTCTCGTTGGAACATGTCTCAGATCTGTGATACATGGTTTTGAGCACATGGTTTTGTTCTTCTTACTATAGGAATTGGAAAAACGGCTGTGATCATAAAAATATTGCTCTTAAAGTTAAAAATAAGACTTGAAATAAGTGAGTATACCCTTACACATATTTATATCACTTCAAATGCTAAATAGAATGTTAAAAAATTTCAAAAAAGACAAAAGAATGTCTGCGTAGTATGTCAATTTGGTGTGCTTTATCAAATGAACAATATCCCTGCAAATATTTGTTACTACAGTACATACATAAATAAAATAAATCACATTTGAACCTGGAATTCCAGATGTATTGAAATTCATGGCGGTCATCTTGGACGCCATCTTGGATCTCCGAGTTCGCATCCCGCGTTGACAATTTATGCCGGTAGTTCCATATACTACAGACATCGGTGAACAATTTGGTATATAACATTGCTTGTTCTCCCGGAGTTGTCATCTCAACCCAAAAAATCACCAACTGTCACCCCACTAATTTGTTTGAATGTAAGTGCACCAGATAACTAGTTAGTTTTCTATGTCGCAATATACTTATTATAAAATTCCTGTCGGTATTTATATATACGCTTGATCTATTTTAGATACAAATACAACTTGGTATATATTACATCTTTTGGCAAGATCTCCTGAGGAATTTTCCAAGACATCAGATATTGGTAGTTCAAAATAAAAATCTGCATGATCCAAAAGCCACAATGAAATCCGTCTACAAATTCCTAGACTTACGTACGTATTCCTTTACTGGAGATCCTTATGAGTCATAACCGTATTTTGTCCATTATTGCCAGCACTTTTATCAACCCTACTCAGATGCGAAAAATGGGACAGCCATATATTTTCGTCGCATTTATGAATTTGTTCCTGATTTTTTTTCGTTATGGGACTATATATTTGATCGATTTTGACATAAGTAAGGTTTCCCGGTGACCGGATTACTCAGAGTATTATGTAACATAAGTGACTCACAAGCAGATTCGATTTATTGCCAGGGAACATTATTGGTCATTTCTGAAACACATCTCGTTGCTTATCACTAAACTATATCATTGTGAACTGTTTCATAACCTTGTAGAAAGTTGGTGGGGAGCGTTGGCCTAGAGGTAGGACGCGCGCTTCGGGATCGAGAGGTCCCAGGTTCAAACCCCGTCTGGAACACTGGTCTATTTTTCTGAGCAATACCCACATGCTCAAATCCACCATGCTGTTAATTGGTACATGTGAGGGCAGTGTCTATTCCTGGGCGCCGCAGATCGATGTTGGCTGCCACACCCACAGGACAGAAATAGTCTCCCCAGGGATACATGGACGTAGGTTTCCATTGGTAGCCCAATGACCAGGAGAAGTTAAAATGTCAAAGGGTGCTTGAGGGGCTTAACAGCTGAAAAGAGCCCTAGGAAATTTGTAACTTAATTTTTTCTTAGTCTCGTATGTGTCGGTACCATACACTGGCTATAGTAAGGAAACAAGGAGGCCGTATGCGAACGAGTTGTGATTGCTCATCCAGATACCTCGTATCACACAACACCCTCTGTCGTCGAAGTCTTGAGGTCGTTGGCCAATCAGACATAGAAAACTCCGAATGTGCATACACTTACGACTTTCTCAGGCGAATACAAACAAACTAACACCATTATTTGTTTCGTTTCAGGTGAATTGTCGACTAGGGAAATGCACAAGATTGTAAATGCCAAGGAAAAACATACCAGAAATGCAAGTTATGTCGAACAGGGTCCGATGATGAACGAAACATTCAAAATATTACATGATTTTTATGCGCCATTCAATAAACGTATGGCTGAAGTAACGGGTGATAGTGATTTCCTGTATGTATAGGGTCATAACATAATGGCGATTTCCCGGCACTGTGGTGACACCTAACGGCATATAATGATGGCGGTTCCCTATGTGGTGACACCTAGCGGCATATAATCATGGCGGTTCCCACAGTGGCGTATAATGATGGAGAGCGGGTGTCTGCTTAAAGTCCCATTACGTCTAAAAATGTTATTTCAATAAGCTATAACTTGGTAACTTCTCTGCAGAATGTTGCAATTTTAACACTTCAGTTGAATCCCAAATGTGAAAAACACCATAAGATGGAAGAAAATGGTATAAAAACATCCAGGTGGTTTGTTAACAAAATGACGAGTTGTAAACAATAAATGCATGGTTAAAGTCAAGGGGTGCAACTCTAACAAAATGAGTATTTGTTCACCATACAATTTGCTAAATACGATATGTATCTGCTATTTCGATAGATACATGTATAGTTAACATTCTATAGTCGGGTATTGGCCTTTAGTGAAGAAACAGCCAAATGGTTCGCTAATTCATAGTGTTATGGATGATCGGAACAAAGTTGAGGGAGCAATAATGTGACTTTAATATACGGATTGTGTAATCCAACTACAATGACAACAAGCATATTGAATGGAATGCATGCACTTTGGCTGTATCCAAACATTGTTCAAGCAATGTATAACGTATTCGCAGTGACTTCATAAAATGTAACGGTTACCGTACCGCGTTGGAAGTGTCTATTCGACCCTTTTATGTAACTATCCACATGGAAGCGACTTGAAATCTATCTGACAGGATTAGAGTGATATAGACATCTCGCTATTTTCCAATAAAGCATGGCGTTTCATGTCCAATGATATCTCTACGGAAGCATCCTGCCATGGTGCCAAATCATATAATTCTATAAACATATAAAAACCTAATAAGGAAAGTTACATCCTATGACGGAGATAAAGCCTAATTGGCAGATTATATCTCCTACGTAGGAGATAAGAAAAGACCAAATTAGCAGATTATATCTCCTACGTAACAGATAAAAAAGGCCAAATTAGCAGATTATATCTCCTACGTAGCAGAAAAAAATGCCAAATTAGCAGATTATATCTCCTTCGTAGCAGAAAAAAATGCCAAATTGGCAGATTATATTTCCTTCGTAGCAGAAAAAAATGCCAAATTAGCAGATTATATCTCCTTCGTATGATACCAGTATATACAATGCATTATGGAACCATTATGCTGTTTTAACACAATTTATTAATGACTAATACTCAGCAATAGGATATCAGTGGAAATATTGGGTAAAATGTTTGATAAAAATAATACAGTAGATTCCCTCAAAACCGGAATCCCCATAAAATCGGACGATTTCTTAGGTCCCGTATTTTCTTCTTATCAAGTCAACTTAAAAAGCTTCCGCAATACTGGACCGTATTTGGGTCCTCTGACAATATAATCAACCTAGCTTCTAAAGGAAAACTGAACGCGAATATTTGATGCCAAGTGTCACCTTGTGTATTGTTAGTTAAACTATGGGGTCATAATAAAAGGTGTTATTGACAAGTCTTGGTCTCTATTGTTTACTATTTTAAAGGTGCACATTTGATTTACTGCTATAATTCTATAAGGGAAGAGAAGGAAAAATAGTATTCTCGATTATGTTGAAAAACTGCCTATTTACAAAAATATTTTGTTTCATATTTGTTTTTTGTGGTGGGTATTGCAACTAATGTTAAGTTAAATAAAGGAGTTTATTTGGCATATCAACGCTTAGATAACTACAAAACTACACTTAATCTTCTTTTATCTGTTTGACTCCCAAGTATCCGAGATTGGTCTACTACCGGTACACTACCGGTACATTTGTCTAGTAGGCTTGTACTATCTATGCCAATTAATGGACCAATTCAAAATTACCATTTTGGTGGCAGAAATGTGTAACTGTAGTACCTATGATAAAAGTTAAAAATGGTATTAAAACATTCTTAACTGATTTAGATTTACAAAGTCATAAACTATTATTGAAGTTTGAAACATTGTTATATCTTATGATAACTTATCAAAGTGTGCGTTATGTACTAATTATGCAAAGAGTTGCTTCCCTTAGACTTTAAATCAGGCATTTATTTTTGACAAATTTGTCAACAAATCATCAGTATGTTTTATTACATTTTCTTCCATGTTTTGGAATCAACTTAAGTGCTAAAATTGTATAAATCGGTAGATATGTTTCCAAGTTATAGCTTATTAAAGCCCTGGATTTTCCCTTCTTTGTTTCTGGTCCAGATTTTTCTAGTGTGAACAGCATGATGCCAGCATGAGATCACTATCAGTGATTATCTGGGGTCATAAAACACTGTAACTGGTCAGTGTAACGGACAAGAGGCCCCTATAGCTACTTAAAATCAATAATGTGCTATGAAAATTTGTGTTATATTGTGTGTTTGTTTAATTTGTATAATTAGATATATTTTTTAATTTTTGTTTCCACCTGGATTGAGTGTGTAAAAACTATTTGCCAAAATATTTACTAAATTAAATTAATATATAATACAAATAAAACTAAGCAAATATACTGAACAGGTACAGAATAGCTATTGTGATTGTATGTCTGTGAATATACCTAATAGGTTTTGATAACATTATACACATAGATCTTGTTTTTTTAATTCAAAACATTTTAACCAAACTAATCAAAATAATATTTTTATATTTTGTGAAAAATATCAATTCACTCATTTCAAGGTATACATTGTTTAGACATGTTAATCTTGAGGCATATTGTATACTATATATGTTTAGATTTTTCACACATTTATACCTTTACATTAATTGTATGCATTTGTGTCTACTCACTCGTTTTCAAGCAACACAATAGATATGTCAATCTCATGAATCTTGATGGTTCAGGTTTTTTTCACACATGTATTATGACTCATGAACAGGATTCCACAGTGAGCTATTAAATATGCTCCCCACCCACCTGTATCAAATATTGTTCCGGTAATTATATCTGGGTTTCTCCTACTTTACATTTTGTTCCAATTTAAAATTGCCAAGTTAATACGCACATCATACTGTGTATCTGCATATTTTAGTGTTTGTCATGAAATACATTAAGCACATTGTTAAATGACTTTGTAACAAACGTGTCCATGAATTTAATATACTGTAAAATCATTAATTTTCTAGGGGGATTAAATTTCGTGGATTTCGTGGTTCACCTCAACCACGAACTTTAATCCCAACGAATATGGATTTTGACCCTTGTTTTATTACCTGAAATGCACAATCCACGAAATCGAGTCCCAACGAAATCGTCTTTTTTACCAAAACCACAAAATTTCGTCCCAACGAAATTAAATGATTTTACAGTAGTTTGTGTTTCTTGATAGACTTCTATGAAGTATATAGCTTGGCTAATTGGACACGAGCCTGACCTATTGATAAGCATAGTTTAACATTCGATTTAGTGTCTACGTTTACAACATCGATTGAACGTTTTCATAATCGGGGAGTAACACGAAGACACTCGATATGCAATACAAACACAAATCTGAAATACCGATAGTGCACGATTTGCTTGCGTAAAGTGATACACCTTGTTATATATTTGCATAAAGGTCAGGCTCATGTCAAAAAAGCCAAGCTATACTCCTGCCTAAGGGAAACTTTTCTATGCTTGCCACGAAGTATCACCAGAGGATCTCTTTGAGTATCTCGCCCATTTTGTGCAGCAACTTGAGAAACCTTCGGAGTGGATGTATGGCAAGTATCCTAGGATTTGGTGGGTGCTATAAAATGGAACAACTGCTGTTATAGTTGCTTCAATGATCTCTGTCACAACCGCGTAAACAAACATTCACCCCGGTCGATTATATTACAAATGTGTCAGGATTAAATTCTTCCATCAATAATACACTTAAATGATTAAAAATCTAATGGTCCTGCAGCGTAGTGGTTATTCTTGCTTCAATTAGCTATTCAGAGATAGAACGTTATGGCGGTTTTGACAGACATCTTTGAATCGACAATATATAGGAATATCAAATAGCGTGGTGGATAGTTTCCTGACTGATGTATATTCCAAAGGAGTCGATATACTACTTATGTATTACAACATTAAAGTTTGTATTTCTGGAGAAAGAAAATTAATGCTGATATTTCCGTACAAACTCTAAAATATGGACTTTATTTTGCTCTTAACACATAGAAAGTAAATTGAAGTTATCATTGGTTCTCTTGTCTTACTCAGTTGGCCCTCAATGAATGCCTACCATGTATATACTGTGATTTCTGGTTAACTGATTTACGTAATTCACCGAGAACAAACAACACACGCAAGTTCTTGATTATCAGCATATGGCGGACATGGTAATGAACCACATTTAGACACAGCCAGGTATAATATATGCTGGTTGTCATTGATATCTCCACGTGGTACAGCTTCCGGGTGATGATCAACACAGACATGATTGTGGGGTCCTGGGTGATTGAAGTACGCTGTCATAAGATACCCTGAGTATTCTAACTTCCATCCGGAGTAACAATGGCTTCTCCCTGGTATCATGAGAATACTACTTGTCCTGGTATGACATACAGCACATGGAAGGTCTAACTGATTCACACGATGTTCAAATACACCACTAGGTTCCTCTATGTCTATCTCAGTACCGAACACATAGCCACGCCCACCGGAAGTAGTTGTTGTATAGTTGAACCAGGATGGGTCGTCCGGTAAACAGATAGTATCGCTTCCGCTACCTTTTTCATCATATTTCTTACCAGCGGTAAAACCTTAAATATAAAAAAATTGCATGTAAAGAGTGTTTTAATTACCCAATGAAATGTGAAGCACTTAATAATTTCTTATGCAGGACAGGAATCCATCAACTGGAGTGTACCACACCGTTCAACCCGATACATAGAAAACAGTTGGCACATAGAAGACAGTTGTCAGTGTTTATGTACGCAAAACTTGCGGAAGTAAGTAATGCTTGTTTTTATATTCCTTTTGCAGGGTCTGAACAAAACAAAGTATGTACATTTATTCGCAGTTAAAAGAGGTATCAGTACACAAAATTCTGAGCAAAACCGTGAATTATTTAGGGAGAAATCATGAAAAATGTATGCGATTTTTAACAAAAAACGCGTTATTTGAAACTTTCATCCACAAAAAGGTATTTTTTGACATATCCTTACCTTTTGACTTATACCATGACGAAATTACATATATCCCCGTCTATATGCAGATTTACACACTTTTATTCGTCCTTTTCGCCGAGATATAAGAGTTTAAACATGACATGGTGTCATATTTTTGAGAACAATGGAGACAGTTGATGATTAAAAAAGATCACATAGAAATCAGTCGCAAGGGTATAGATGATAACAATGAAGACAGTCTGAACGCAACGTTTATGGAACGCAATAACATTGAAATAATTACGGTATACTTAAGTGCCAATGTGTATAACTGGATTTTTATAATGCCCTTCCAAAGTACCAATGATTTTTTTTTATAAATGCCATTCACACTCATCACAGACCTGACTCAACGTATGAATCGGGACGCAATATACTAGTATATGCTTGTTTTGGACATGTTTAAAATAAACGTGGTAAGGTCGGAGAGCTTCCTGACCAACGCAATTCCGTCACGTTTTTTCCACGCACGTTCGCAAATATTCTCCCCGATTGACAACGATTTGTCATGATTTGGACATTTTTAGATCTATGAAGAAGCGTATGTAAATTTGACCTTTAAATATATAAAAAACGTCTATCGGACATGAAAGTCGAACCCCTTTAGGAACATTTTTCATACATGGCATCATTGTATATTATGTAAATATGTATGTGAATCGGACGATGTACTTTGTACAAGTCCTAATAAAAATCTGTTCTGTTCTGTTCATGAACAAGATTGCGTGTTTTTCTATGTCGCTGTTGGAAAGAAGCCTGTGTTCTCGCCTGTGTATTTTACGTTATGATAGCATGTACAGCATACGTATTACCCTAGAGAACACAACAAAGAAGTGAATTAATGGTTGTGTTATTTTTTTAACTCCAGTACTACATATTTACACATACCAACTCTCCAAAAACAATATACTATCAATACATTTATGAAACCGGTATGTACATCATAACATGCTATTTCGTTTAAACTATATTTTACTTTTATATATCCTAAATCATTTTTGAATTAGAAGTAGAAAAGCGTGTGGGTATTATTGTTCCTGTCACCAATCTGACTTATTGACACTACTTTATAATTTGACATATGCATCTAAATAAAACCCGGCTAAATATACATGTGTTGGTACATGCATTGTACTGACGTGTTCGTCACGTAAAATACGAAAGCAACTTATCCATAAATACAATAATAAAATGCTACAAGTTGTGCAGTAAAGACAATTCTGACCTCATGTTATTACAGTTTTTGGTAAACAATTTACAAAAAACAAAATCAATGCAAATAGTTATTATAGGGACAAGATTACGTGTGGAATGAAATATTGTCACGTAAAATACTATTGTAGGGGTGAAATAGCATGAAATACTAATTTGGAACAAAACCAATGCTAACTTAAGGTTGTTTAAGCATCTAAGATCGATTAATTTGTTAAAATTACAGCTTAAAATGCTAAGCATGGCTTATAGCTTCACCATTGAACATCTATATACTGTCATGTAAAATACCAGTCTTGAAACATATTTTTCAACAACAATTAACAAACGTCAAGCCTTTATTCTGGAAGCAAAACTTGTGTACACATAACTCAGTTTTATCACACATTGTTTCTGAAATATATCAAGTAACTAATAATGGTTATTTTTCTGTTGTGCTTCCATGAAAGTCATGTGCAGTCGTCTGGAAAGTTGGAAAAATGTATTTGTTTCCAACGAGACACGAGCTCTTCCAAATTGTACAGGGAATAGTTCGTTTTATTCAAATCCAATGAAAGAAATATTATATAGTGATAAAAACTTGAGCAAATATTAAATAAAGCATTGCCAGCATGTCAATAATCAATTGTCATAGTGGCTAAAATAACTCTGGATTTTTATTTGTATTTTACGTGACGAAAGTTATACGGTTATCAAACACATGATTGCTGTCATAATTTACGCTTTTTTGCCAAGTTGTGAAAGCTAATAACTTAATTTATATTTTATAAATGTAACAGATAGCATTGCTCCTCATCAAAATCAATACTTGCAGTAATTTTGTGCACTTTATGTAACTGCACAGACTAAAACTTATACACATTTTTACTCTTCTAATATCAAATGTCAAATAGTTAGCTTGATTTACATGTAGATTGCACAAATACTAGTTGTTTAAAGGTAATACACTCTAAAACCATGTTATAAGTCATCAAATGTAAAAATCAAACGTAGGTTCATAAAGAAATCAAAATATTGAAATTAAATTTTACGTGACACTAAATTGTATTTTACGTGACGAACAAGATCATGCTGACCAAGCAATAGAATACACTATCGGAATAATTCTAGACTATAAATTGAGGTACACCCATGTCTTTCAAGAGTAAATATTTATTATGCCCCATATGTCAATGGTTGACCATTTCTGTTGATGAGCAAATAATAGACCATTCGTGGTATATGTACCTTAAAAATTCCATGTCATTCTAATTATGTGGTATTTCCATGCAAATATTGACTGTAAACATCAAATGTGTCACAATGGCACAGAATAAGATATATCCCTTATCATTTTTATCGTTGAAATCACGTTTTTTTTTAAAAAATCGTCACGTAAGTATACAGTCACGTAAAACTTTTTTCGCACTAAGATGCATTTTTTCTTCATTCATTGTCTATTACAGATGATGAACTTTTCTATATAGTTAAATCCGACATGTGCCAGACATATTACAAGGAATAAATGACCATTCCTTAATAAATAAGCGAGTTGTGGCTGTCACGTAAGAATACAACATAAATGTCCCGGTAAGGTACAGGCTTGAAATAGACTGACGTATAGCTTTTGTTCGTGTATTTTGGTGAAAAATATGTGTATTTATCGATAGTGCTTATATCAATAAACAAACTGGTTCAAATAATTTATAAATTACCACAAGCGTAAGCGTTGCTATCGCATCCACAAAACAGTGTCACGTAAAATACTTCTTGCGGGCGACACGAACTCTGTCGAAAAAATATCAAAGCAGCAAGTGCATAGCACTCTCGCGCATTTATGGGTTCATTTTCCAAATTATTTGCTTACATATAAACAACACATTTAAGATGTTTTGACTAGTTACTAATAATGAGAAGCATTTAAATTATATATTTTGTGTGGGTGACAGCCGATTTTGAGTGGGTGTCATAACTTGGGGGCTTGTATATTTTTCAAGTTCATTATTTCTAATATCATTTGTATTTCTTTTTGAGGAACTATATAGTATTAGTGATAGAAATTGATTTAAGACTTCTCATACTCGATAATTCGTTTTTATAAACATTATTATAGTGGTAACAGGCATTTGGCTCATATTTTGAGAATGCGCGAAGAGTGTGAATGGCATTTATCAAAAAAAGAGCATTGGTAGTTTGGTAGCGCATTATAAAAATCCAGTTATACACATTGGCACTTAAGTATACCGTAATGATTTCAATGTTATTGCGCTCCAAAAACGTTGCGTTCAGACTGTCTTCATTGTTATCATCTATACCCTTGCGACTGATTTCTATGTGATCTTTTTTAATCAACAACTGTCTCCATTGTTCTCAAAAATATGACACCATGTCATGTTTAAACTCTTATATCTCGGCGAAAAGGACGAATAAAAGTGTGTAAATCTGCATATAGACGGGGGATGGATGTAATTTCGTCATGGTATAAGTCGAAGGGTAAAGATTTGTCAAAAAATACCTTTTTTGTGGATGAAAGTTTCAAATAACGCGTTTTTTGTTAAAAATCGCATATATTTTTCATGATTTCTCCCTAAATAATTCACGGTTTTGCTCTGAATTTTGTGTACTAATACCTCTTCTAACTGCGAATAAATGTACACACTTTGTTTTGTTCAGACCCTGCAAAAGGAATATAAACACAAGCATTCCTTACTTCCGCAAGTTTTGCGTACATAAACACTGACAACTGTCTTCTATGTGCCAACTGTTTTCTATGTATCGGGTTGAACGGTGTGTGTACTAAGTCCCACATACAAACGGCACAATCGTAACTACCCGGGTATTTCCCTTACTGAGAAATACGCCTCGTACATAAGTGTAGGGTAACAAATTTTGGAAATGCGGTTTCCGGTAACGGCCAATAATTAGACCGAGGCACTTTCGTTTGATGAACGCCGAGGAGTTCCGACTGACAAACGGCAATGCAACACATATGCATACATCAACTCTCACAGACTTTATGCAATTTTCCCTAGCGGGGTTGAATGTTTACCTTTGGTCCAAATGCCGAAGTGTGAACCCAACTTTATCAACTTATTTCGTCTCAATGTGTGATCATGCTATGCACGTTTGTACCAGCGTTGGTCAGCGTTTCATAAGTCGAAGAACATGGTCCCAAACGTCGCTGATGTTGGTTCCCACTACGAGGGCTGTGTATCTGGCGCAGGTAAACCTATAAATACGAACGTGCGACTCGTTTTGTCTTCACTGTCGAATGAAACGTTTTGTCTTCACTGTCGAATGAAACGCACATTCGTGAACAACATATTTTAAATTATTCAAAAAAAGTTATCTACCTTTGTAAACGAGTTTGGCGTTGCCATGACATTTGTTCCTTCCCCATCTGATATACGCTGATCCAAAATCTACAATAAATTCATGAGATATAGTGCTAGTAAACCTAGAGACATTTGCAAATGAAATGTGCATGTATAATCCCACAAATTTTATATTCAACTATATGATAATCCTAAGAAGGGAAATACCATCAGTGGCATAGCTCTAATAAAGCACTAACATAGTTCTAACATGACAGCAGAATTGTTGAAGAAAATCTGACCGACCAAAGTTGATATGGAGTAGGACAATCATAGGAAAGAAAACAGCTTAGTCGAAAAGTTTGGCAGGTACCAAGGGTCGGATTAATGGAAAAGCTCTATAAAGTTGTATGAAGGCGAAAGGTGAGGCAATATGAGAATGCAATTTATGTATACCAGTCAAAATACACAAAATGTAATTTATTTCGTAGATTTAATTCAAGCACTGTGGCGAATTCGGAGCAAGCATCATGCGTCAATAGGACAAACATGCATTACAACATCACACCAACGATCTCACCCCAACTGTGGTAAAATTACATTTTCAAATACATTGTGTAGCTATACGAGTATGTCATCCAGATACTAGTGTGAAGGTCTCTGTTAGTCAACAAAATTATTCCACGCTAAACTTAAGTATTGTACAATATTAAAAATACGAACCTGACAGTTGTTTCATGTCTTCCTGTGTCTGAGCGAGCAATTTCTTTACGTGTTCCTGTGACTTCACAAGCGATTCTTTCAACTCGGTAACGCTCTGTTCAAGCTCAAACAGTTTCTGTATAATTTTGTAATCATAATCGAACCGTGATAAACACCGTGGTTCTTCTGGTTCACCATAAACAGTATTACTATTCAACACCACCACCAACAACAGGGTAAAAGCCGCAGCAATACGTCCAATAAAACTATCCATTGTTGTTGGCAATAATGCTGTCGCGTTGTTTAAACTAATTACATGTAGCGATACCTTAACTTGATCCGTTGAACGTAATGTTGGAGTGTGCCATTGTGGTAAAATGGTTCAGTATTTACCGGTATATTGTTGAAACTATAGCCGCAACCGGATGCAAAGTCACGTTTCAAATGCATAAACACGCACGTTAATACATGTGTGAAACAATCCATCATCATAATACCAGTTTATAATGAGTATAACACAAGATGAATATAACACTAGATGAATATAACACTAGACGAAACAAAGAACTGCCGATTTCAGAGATACGAATATTTACTATTTTGTTGCCCGATCAGGCAATTTTTGGATCAAAATTATTATATATTTTTTTGCAATCTGACAAATGGTGAAGGGAATAGTCCAAATATTCATCTTCTCTACATAGTTAATAGGGAGTGCTTCTAAGAAACTGGAGGAAGTTCCACGATGACAACAACAACAACATGCCCGAGGAGGTCATCTAACTTTGGAGAATGAACAAAACGTATTAGGATGAAAATATGAAGGAGGTTGTCCTCCCACATAATTTTATGTATGGCACCTTGTCAGGGACCCTAGATAACTTCTATATTTTCCCCAAGTTTCGTACATAAAATATACTATGGCATTTTGTTAACATAATACTGACAAATATTTATTCAAATTTAAAATATGTAGATCTATACATAGAAATGCCTTCTTGTGGATGTGTACAATATTTTAATGTATATCACTGACTTGTGGAGTAAGGCGCATTTGGACTGGATTTGGACTGTCGAAGTCAACAGTTGAAAAAGTATTTAAAGAGGCGTTCCCTATAACTTTGTTCGTTTAAATCGATACTGGAATATTATGCATTAAACGAGAATTATTATTACTTAAACCCCTCAAATAATCAACAAAAAGCTCCCATCAATAAATATATTTCCGTAACGAGCCAAAATAGTCTCGAGTTGTTTCCCTTTGACCACATAATAATAAATCACTGGAAGCGATAAATTATTATTGGTGATTTGAATATGTTTTGACATTATAGAAACATATTTGCGCACACTTTCTTCTGACAAATTATGATAATTGATTGTGCGTTGTACATTTAGCTCATTTAATGTGATAGTAGAGAAAAGTATGCTAGTTATAGGGAATGCCTCTTTAAATATTTAATCATCCTATTTGTGCTTTAATGTTCCACTTACCATCCCGTACGTCAATGTCTTTTTCATTGTAACATTTGTCCGTCTACCCAGCCCGGCGCTGTTGACGTTGTGTTTCTTTTTCTGCACGATACGGGAACCAGCTCCAAAACAGTGAAAATAACAAAATGATAATTTCACTGTTATTTGTCAGTGTAATTTTAAGTAATGTAAAGCTGATGGATCATTGCACATGTAATAACGTGCATGTTTATGCATTTGAAACGTGACTTTGCATGCATTTTAAACGTGACTTTGCATCCGGTTGCGGCTATATAGTGTCAACGATATACCGGTAAATATTGAAACATTTAACCACACGTCCTCACTCCAACATTACGTTCAACGGAACAAGTTACTAGGACATGTAATTTAACTTGATTTAAACTACAAGCATTATCAAAAGCAACAATGGCTATTAAGTATAGTTCTATTGGACATATTGCTGCGACTGTTACCCTGTTGTTGTTGGTGGTGTTGTCGTATAGTAATGTTGTTGTTCATGGTGAACCAGAGGAACCACGGTGTTTATCACGGTTCGATTATGATTACAAAATTATACAGAAACTGTTTGAGCTTGAACAGAGTGTTACCGAGTTAAAGGAATCCCTGGTCAAGTGCCAGGAATACATGGAGAAACAGTCTTCAATAGGTACGTGCTTTGATGATGATTTTAAATTTAGCGTAGAAAGTTTTTGTTGACTAACAAAGGCAAATATCAAAGCCTCCATATGAGAAATTTAGCGTAGAAAGTTTTTGTTGACTAACAAAGGCAAATATCAAAGCCTCCATATGAGAAGGTCGTAAGTACTAAATCGATATTTTAAGAAAACAAGACAAACTGTCTGAAATTTACTCTCTACTTATGGAAAAAAATATTTTTACAACTTCAGTTTGGTCAACATGACAAGCTCCGATTTTCATAAAAATAGGCTCATAAGAATTAAGCGCCTTTTTGTGCAGATTTTTCAAATATGTATCAGTCTTATTAGGTTGTAACCTTCTCATTCTAAGCCAGCGAAAGGTATGTGGATAATAACTCGAAATAATATAAAATTAACTACATTTGTATATGATTACAGTATTACCACAGTTTTGGGGTAAGATCGATTGATGTGTCGTTGTCATAATTATTTATCTATCGACTCATAATGGTTGAGTCGCATTCGCCACATTGCTTGAATTAAATCTACGAAATAAATTACATTTTATGTATTTTGGCTGGTATATAATAACATATTGCAACTTCATATCGCCACACATTTCACCTTCACACCCATTGGCGTATAGGAATTCATCCAGCCCTTGGTACCTGCCAAAATCTTCGACTAAGCTGTTTTCTTTACACTGATTGTCCTTCTCCAATTCGACCTTGGTTGGTCAGATTTTCTTCTCCTTTAAGCTGCCATGTTAGATATATGTTAGTACAATATCAGAGTTATGCCGCTGATAGTATTTTCTCTATTTTAGGGGTGTGCACACATATTGCATATGCGAATATCTCTTGGTTTACTTTATCTGATGAATTTATTTTAGACATCGGATCAACGTATGTCAGATGGGGAAAGAACAAATGTCATGGCAACGCCAAACTCGTTTACAAAGGTAGATAACTTATTTCAAAATAAATTTAAATTTGGTTGTTCACGAATGTGCATTTTATTTGACCGTGATGTCAATGTACAATTCGCTGTCAAACGTTAACCTGCGATCGAGACACAACGCTCGTAGTGTGAACAAAAATATTCTTCCACTCGAATGTAATTTCACCGACGCTTGGACTCATTTTGACTTTTGAAACGCTGATTTCAACATTTATATGTAGTAGTCTTGCGGTAATTTCCACGGTCCAGTATAATTCTTCTTCTTTTTTGAGTGTTTCAACTGTCATGACATTTCATTAAAAACTCTAAGGAGGTTCGATCTTAAAGTAAATATTTTTTATATAGTTATAAAAGTACTAAAAGTGCGATTTCCACCGTCCCTAAAAATTCGAGATAACGAGAGTAGACTTTACATATTGATAGTGTTTCTTTGTGAGAGTATTAAATGCCTCCGACTTAAAATAGAGAATTTACTGTACAAAATGAATTATCGTTTGCGTGTGCCATCCTTCACGACATTTCATTAAACTCCAAAATATCAAAGGAAACGTAGGAGTTCAATTTCGATTTGATATGAGTTTATAAGGTCCTCGTACCGTCCCTCTCGGCGTAGGATTTCAACCTTACAAGTAAATATTTTATATTAAAGGTTTTACCGCTGGTAAGAAACATAACGATAAAGGAAGCGGAAGCGACACCATCTGTTTACCGGACGATCCGTCCTGGTTTAACTATACAACAACTACTTCCGGTGGGCGTGGCTATGTGTACGGTACTGAGATAGACATAGGTGAACCTAGTGGTGTGTTTGAACGTCGTGTGAATGAGTTAGACCTTCCATGTGCTGTATGTCATACCACAACAAGTAGTGTTCTCATGATACCAGGGAGAAGCCATTGTTACCCCGGATGGAAGCTAGAATACTCAGGGTATCTAATGACAGCGTACTTCAATCACCCAGGACCCCACAATCATGTCTGTGTTGATCATCACCCGGAAGCTGTACCACACGGGGAGAATAATGATAACCAGCATATATTATACCTGGCTGTGTCTAAATGTGGTTCATTACCATGTCCGCCATATGTTGATAATCAAGAACTCGCGTGTGTTGTTTGTTCTCGGTGAATTACGTTAATTAGTTAACTAGAAATCATAGAATACATATATACCACTTCCGTAAAGTTATAATTAACATAACTGAGTGACATAACTAAATGTTATGTTATAATGTTGTGTTATATTTTATAATAAAGATGTCTCTCCCGAAACCGGGCCAAAATTTGTCTGACGTGTCACACACATAAACGTTTTCTCTATGTTTGATATCATACAATATGAATACGTTCTCGCCATTTATCACCATGCTATTTAATCAGTTGTATTATTGTTGTTTTGTAAAAAGTCATTTTCAGGACTAAATATGCAAATAAAATCTATTCTATTCTATGTTCATTTTCATATTTCTTCACCGCCAGAAATAGCGAACCCCAGCATATATGCTAGGACAACTCAATTCAATCGTAACAAACATAAGTTCGGTTGGGTTTATATACGGACACTACTGATAACATGTTCTAGAACTTAATTAATGTTATAATGTCTTTATACAGTTAATATCGGGTGGTGTGTAGCTGGAATAATAGTCTCCGTACGTGAAATTCACGTTTGATAAAATCGGTTCCTTTCATATGACTGCTCTTAATTGTCACTGAGCATTCAATAATGACCTGGACCATCTGAGCAGATGTCTGTGTACATGGGCTGATGCCCGCTGAGACCAGGGGCCTTATTCACCAATATTGTAAGTCTAAAACTCAAACTTATACTTAAAATTGACAACATTTAAAATCACTACCATTTCGTTGCAATTAGTTATAACAATGTGAACTTTTATCCGATTGTTTGTTGTTACCTACTGAACATGTACACCCATTTATATCAAATAGATACATTTATAACAACATTGGAGCGCATAGAACATTTGACAATGTTAAGTCTAAGTAAGACTTATCACGTGGGTGAATAAGGGTCCACGACACTCGATATATCACTCATGATCGGTCCCTAACATGTTGGATATAAATTTGGAGGCACTTCTAACTGTGCAGTTTTCACGTCCTAATAACTTTTATGCTTGTGTATATTTTACATCGCAATTTTGTGCATTTGAGTGAAAGTTGCCACACAACGAAATCCAATATTTAAATCGTATGGTTCGGTGAATATTGTCCGGTTGACCGTTAAAATAACAATTCATATAATTGCATGAGAAAATGGTGAAACTGGGGGAAATTAAATTACGTATTGTCATCTTATTACGTTCGAGACCTGTTAACCCCGAAAACACAAACTAGGAGGTTGGTCTTAATTGACGCCATGACGTAAAGTCCATCAACATTGACGTCTCAAGGTTTCTCTAATTTTCTGTTTGGGTAATTATTTTTGGTATTCCCAGAAGTTAACTGACGTGTTATTTAATCATTAACTCCCTACAGGATTTTGCAGCCGTGTTCCGCAGATTCTTCAGTCCATTCATTATTTAAAAAAATCCAACTTGATTTCACTGCAGTGACTTGTCAGTTTTCAACGTTTGTGGATATGAGTACCAAGTTATGCTTCGATAATCTGTCACTTAAGTTGTCCGGCAAACGTTACGTCAATTTGAGAATATTATTTGTAGCATAAATATACCTGTAGGAAGATACGTTCTTGGCTTATTGAAAACCCGGTGTAAGATTTCATGAATTTGTAATTTTATGCAACCCTGAATTAAGTGCTTAGCGTTACTGTTATAATAAAATGAAGCATCTTTAAACAGTACCACACACTTTTATCTACATTTGTTGAAAATTTCAACAAAAACTATATACATGTATATCCACTAATTACTCAGATAACACGATAGTAAGGTTTTTCTAAGTACACAGTTATAAGTGCATCCAAGTGTGCATATGGTTGGAATTCATTGATTTCAAAAACGTAAATACCAGTATCTCTGAAATAGGCAGTTTGTTGTTTCGGCTTGTCTTATATTCATCTTGTATTATATTCATTTTAAGTGATGTAAGGCTGATGGATCATTACACATGTAATGACATGCATGTTTATGCATCTGAAACGTGACATTGCATCCGGTTACGGCTATAGGGTCAACAATATACCGGTAAATATTGAAACATTTTAACCACACGGACACACTCCAACCTTGCGTTCAACGGAACAAGTTACGAGTACATGTAATTTAATTTCATTTAAACTACACGCATCATCAACAGCAACAATGGATATTAAGTAATGTTATGTTGGAGCTACTGCTGTTATAAGCTGTTACCCTGTTGTTGTTGGTGGTGTTGAATAGTAATGTTGTTCATGGTGAACTCAGAGAACTACGGTGTTTATCACGGTCGAGCCTCTATACACTACACTTATCATATCCAACATTTTCTGTTCTGTTCTGTTCTGACCATTTCAAAAATATTAATTATTCAGGTATTAATAAAGTCAAGTATAACACCAAAAAACAAATATTTTATAACTCCGTAGAAACAAGCTAATTATTAAATGGGCAAATCTCGCATTAACCACGTACAATGTGTATATTTAAACAGTTCAGGTGTGTCCATTATCTTATTTGATAAATAATTCGTAGGCCAATAATTAGAAAATGGCATAATCATAATTTTCATCAATTACAAAACTTATTTATTTTTTTATAATAAAATTCAAATATTGTTCTACAATCTAAAAAATGGACAACAGCCACAATCTTTCAAGCTTTATTATAACAATATCGGCAATGTATTGTCAGACATATAAATATTTCTCAAATTTACAACATATACTGAGTTCCAAAAGTTCTGCATCTTTATTAAAAATTCATTTTTTTGGAATAGTTAACTTAAAAGAACTTTTTAGGAACACTGTCTATTTGCGTATCCTTAGTGTTTATGTTGAACCTATTTCCGTTGGAATTCGTCATGCTTGAATGATCACACTATCACAAATGGTAAAAACGTCTATTCAATCACCCATTATTTGGGTTCTTCATTGTCGGCTTTATTTTCACTTCCAATTTACTTGCATCGTGTCTGTGTTACGAAAAAACACAATAAGTTAGTTAAATAAGTTAGAAATGTACGCATAATTTGATTGCAAAATTGATAATGGTGAACCAAAGACCTAAATTTAGGTCTTTGGGTGAACGTACTCGTGTATATAAGACGCTAGAGGCTGGTGTTTCACTAAAAATACATTGTGTCGAATTAAATTGACATGTCTCTATCATAATAAGACTGTCGTATCATCTCCATTCGAAAAAAACTGTATATGACGTACCACGTGACAACAGGTCAAGGGTCAATACCGCTGACATAGACAGGTAATGCTGCTATAATTTTGCACCGAGAACAATGGCATTTTTGTAGCTTATTTGTAGTCCACCCAACATTAAAATAAGAGGAAACATACTTTTATGTTACGTTTTTTTGTCAAGGATGTTGTTTCTTAAAAGCTGGCCTGTTGCACAGACTCTATTGCAACATCAATAATTGTCTGTGGTCAAAGAGAGATAATATTCGGTATTATTACCTCCCTTCCACTGCAAAATAGTAGTATATCGTTGTGTGTACTTTGGAATCGTGGGGTGGTGTCACATGTGGTGTTATTATGGATCAATGCATATCTTCAAATCGATAACTGTCATAGATTTATATCAAGTACACATCGCTCTACACATGCGCATTTGAATTATCATAAATAAGTTGGAGATTCTAGTAAAAAAGACACACCATATATTGGATGCGGAACTTTTGGAACTCAGTATATATTAAATTAAGTACATTATTCAAAACATAATAAATTTAAACCATGCAACAGATCAGTCACAAGCAGGCCCGGTGGATCAGGCCCGGATCAACGGGGGCACAGGGGGCCGTGCCCCCCAGTTGGTCTCGGAGTGACCTTTTTGCATCCTTAAAATTTTACCAATCGATGTGGCTATGGATCGATATTTTTTGACAATAACCCTGTATATTACATATTCCGGAAGCGAGGGCAATAAAATGTGCCCCCTGTTGTGTAATCTCCAGGTCCAGATAACACTTGACCTAATCTTCCATATATATGTTTTACAGCGTCTGAATGATCCGGATCAAGGTGTCTGTGCCCCTTGATCAGTGTCACTACAGCGTTTGAATTAACAGATTAAAACTTTTGACAAGTATTTGAAGGTCACAAACCACTAAATAATTTTGTTCTTTAACTCAATGTAAAGTTACAATAGTCAGTTCCAGGTTGATACATGTTAAACTTAAAGTCTATGGCCAGGTGGCAGACATATATCAATGAAAAGAATGGGGTACTAGCTTTAAGAAAATACAAAAAAAACAGGGGGTTACGTATCATATAAGAAAAATTTTGTCCGTCCAACGCGGTGAACATATTTTCACAGTCGCGTGGACCGACCAAATCCGTGTTTTACCCTGCCCTACTTTCGCTTTGGTATTTTGGCCAAAATCTCAAAATATGTAAAATAAAACAGTTTCAATACATCACATACATGTATACAAAGCCTGTAAACTCAATTAGATTATTCTAGTTTCACCTTGTCAAAGCATACTACCATTTAAACACAATCACAAGTTTATTTAGGGACTATTTTGGTTCGCGAGGCATTTAGTGGTTTGTAACCTGAAGAAAATAAATTTTCTTATAGATATGTTTATTTGTTATAACTGATTATGTAACACTACGATTTTGATAATACCAAGCTGGTTTTCCAAGAAAAACGGTAAAAAAAGGATTTTAATTCAAAATTGAAAAAATTCTTCTCAAGGGACACATTTCAATTGTCTATTTTTGCAAGTTCAAATAAATTTTCTAAAACGTAATGATACCAATTATATTATATATCAACATCTTACAGTATTTCAACTATCATGTTATTTATACCATCTATTGGCTTATAGTGTATTATCATATGTTACAAAAATAAGGTCAATTATAATTATTTATTTATTTATGCTATGTTTCTGCAATATTATCATTTGCACGAAACAACCGAAGGTTTACTCTATATATTCAGTGTGACGAACATGCAAATACACGAAACCTCAGTAATTCTAACTAAGCAGTCTATGGTGCTGTTATTATATAGCATTTGTAAAGAGTAGTAGACAGCTTGGCTCCCTGTTGCGCTCATTGTCCTAAGACTTTAATGCCCAGAAAGTTCTCCAGCCCACTTCACACTGATATTTCAAGTTCTGCTGCTGGACTATGACTGTGATGTTTCTGTAAAGGTTCCGTAGTATGATCAAAAGGTTCCCAGTGACGCCGAGGTGAAATGATGATGCGGTAAATTTAAATTGCGGTCAGTATTAGATTTTCATTAGTTTCAGTACTTTGATAAATTGAGAGTAAAGCTCACGAACGTGAGATTCTTATGAGTCACACTGTGGAGGTGGCGCTGTATGATTCATTTCCGGGTTCGACAAGAGTAAATATTTGGAAATGAGAAAGTCGTAAATTTTGTGTTTACGGTGTTAGTTTAGAGAATTTCCACTAACATGTCGTCTAGGCATCTTCCTAGAGTTATTGGACAGCGTGGCAAATCATCATTGGAAGTTGAACGGGAACACTTTGAGAAAAATCAGGTAAATTTCTAACCCAGGGCCAGAGGCTAGACTGGGAAAGTGGCTAGTTCTACTAGTAAAACTCAGATACTCGCGGTATGAATATGCTCCTATACTGAGTTTTATAGCTCTATTAATAGCTCTCCATAGCAAAGTGTAATTTGCAAACTAAACCACCTATTCTGTATTTAACAGCTAACATGGTCATAGTAACGCTTATTTCATTCATAAACTACAAAAACATCATTAAATATACCTTTACACAACCAATATTAGATAAAACGTTTTTCTGACAGCCGCCGTGAATCAATTTCAGTTGACCCCATTTTGGTTATCTAATGTAGACGCACGTGTCTTAGACGAAATAATTAATCTGTACAGAGTAGTCGTTCTTGATTATCGTTCCGGATTTTATGTTCCGGATACCGGGTTTTAGCCACTTTTTTCGTCTAATAAAAATTCGCCATATTGTTGTTTGTCAACATTCTGGAAATTTCAGTAATTTGGCAGTGGAAGTGAAACTGGATTAATTTGTGCATCAGTGAGGTTAGTTTTCTTGCAAATATTGGTATTGAACGATAGGAAAGGTATTTATGAAGGCATGTGTGGTGTGCTTTAACTGTATATTGAATTTAAATGCTCTAAATCGGTCACCAAACAGCGACAAAGAATCGTGTCGCAAAAAGCTAAGCACATCTAAGAGCCCCAGTTTAGCACCCAAGTTTGTGAAACATAGTGTAGCATACCGTGAAGCAATCGCAGGGTCTATCATTAGCACTAGGAAAGTGGCCAGATTGTTGTGATACTGGTAGATGTGGCCAGATTGCAATATTAGTGTTGTTATGTTTGGTGAACATATATATCGGTGTATCACGTTGGGTAGTTGCTAGAGATACAGGCCCGTATCTTTAGAATTGGAAGCTCGTCATATCTTTAGACAAAGTTTAGTGCATGCACACAGGCTAGGCTAAAGATATGGTTCTAATTACAGTACTTAAATAAGAAGTGAGATGCGAATATTTATCAGACAGAATGCTCGTTGATACGGGTTTAACAATCATTATTATTTATTCCGTAACACCGTACTAACACGAAGGTGCAAATTGATGAAAAACTGTCAAAATCGGAGAAGACGATGAAATTTAATTTGGGTTTGAAAGAATTGAATAAATATTTTTTTAGTTAGTTGTATGATCAGTTAAGCCAATGTAAAGTTAAAAGTCGCCACAAAATAGGAAATATAAACTATTAGAGCTACGTTCTTATGCAATATTCTCGTCAATCTAAATAACTAGTTATGTGGTGGTATGGGTTGTGGAGCGGTATCAGAAATGGCGCACCTCAGATAAACGCTCTTTTCATGAGTTTAGCACCTGAAATGACTTAGATTACCAGTATATTTTTGAAAGGTATTAAGTTTTCTGTCTATGATGTCAATAAATTAGACCTAAAATGAAAGATCGGGGTTTAATAACTCAAAATGTATTGTATGCCCTACCGATATTTGTTGTTATTTTCTTATGTCACTTTTTTCCTCCAACATTATAATTCCACAATTTTGAGAAATGAAATATTTATCTTATTTTGTTTTGATAGATACCACAAGCATCCATGTTAGCATAAGGTCACATCATTAAAATGTCCTACACGCCTGTCATACCCATGATATGGTGTCCAGAAGGATTTGATTTTCTTATCTTCAAAAACTAATGAAAGTGGTCAAAATCGGAAATAATTGGTTTGCTAAGTATTGGAAATATTTACTGTCATTGACATTTTTTACTTTCCAAAATCCTTTGGATTACAGATCTGACTATGCAAATGCCATGACTAATGCTTACATTTTTGTAAAAGATAATTACATCTTGTTTAAATGTTAGGACACATTCAAGTTCACTTGTTTAGCCAATTACGTCATGTTAACCAGTGTTATTCTGTCATGCTATTTGTTATTGATTTATAATCCAAGAACATATAAAAGAAGTTAGCCAACTGTTATATAAATGTTATATACAATGTATAACGTCTAACTATCCAACCGTAATTGGAATCATATATGGGCCGGTATCTCTAGCCTCTGCCATCTCGTAGGGGATCTGTCAATGCGCTAAAAGCATAAAGCTCAACAAATTTTTTCTTGGTACTAAGAGTTGTCCAGGACAACTGACCTTGACAAAATAAAGTAGTCCGAATTTTAAGTTCAGTTGTCCCAATTAAAACAATCCGTAGTCGGTCGCCATCATAACTAGAGGTCACATTAGTTTACTTAAGCGTTTCACCATAGGTAGCCCTATATGTGAGCTCAAGACAAGGATATGCTCTTCAATTCAGGAAGCCACATACTGTTGTCAATGTAAATCATAATATCATATTGTAGTTTATATGTTGAATTTTAACGTATTCATGTCGGATTCCGACTCAGACTGCAAGTTGACAGTAACTTAGTAAAGTTTGCTCTGTAAATAATTCTATGTCAGTGTTCTGATGTTGCAAGTATGCACTGAGCTGTGGTTGTACTAAAATACTAAGGGTTTAATCACACTGTGTTTGACTAGCTGTTTGAATAAGTAAAATACCAAGTTTGACAGGTTGTCTATCTACACAATTAAAAGCAAGATATTGCAGAGTTCGAGCAGTAAAACAACTCAGAACATGAACTTCCACATGACAATGAAAGGAAAAAATAATTGAGTATTTTGGTGCAATCAATTACTAAATGATCCTTCTACATGTTGCATCATATGTTTGACAGCTGTCACACTTTACTACAGAACTTAAATAACAATGGAAACTGATTTAATTTATTGTTGATAGCTAGTAGCCAATAATACTAAAGAAACGTTTAAATAATGAACCAAAAACGAACTTGTCCGAAAATGCGTATGTATCTGAAATTGGGTCACTCGCGTATCTTTTCGTCTGATTTCCGATAATTTGTGATTTGTACTAGTTAATTAATGAGTCTTAACTCGTCAAGATATATTAAATACTTAATTATGATGTGAAATTGAAATAATATTGCTGTACCGTCATTGGCAAACCAGTTTTATGCCTCACGAATATTCAACAAGTTCTAAGTCCAAAAGTTCAAATTAAATATACAGTATATTACTCTCGGCAACCCGCGACAAATAACTTGCTGATTTTTTATAATATCATATCAATTACTCAAATTTAATACCCACAAATATCGAAAACATAACGACATCGGCACATCAAAGATACCACTCTTTTACTGAGTTGCCGCGCGGTGCGTTTTGAAGACGTAAGATCTTAGAGCGGCGCCGACTACTTCAAAAACCTTGACCGAGATTTTCGCCGTAGCTGTCGATTGCTTGCTAATTTCAAAGAACTTCTTTGCTATTTTTTTGCTCTGAGTTGCAAGTTTGTTGGATTACTGTTATATTTTTATGTTGAAATAATTTTTGAGGAATGTACGTGCATTACAGGTATCTGATGATTTTCATTATTGATACGTCTTTTAGTGGCATATTTTAATTTATTACTCGTCAATATTGTGCATGTGCGCGGTTGCACATATACTGTCACGGTACCGAATTTCATCCAATCAAATTAGGGAAGGCGGAGCTTCGACACGAGTTTGTAGTAACTGTTGTTTGTTGATTCAAGCATGTTAGTAGACCTCCCGTGGTGCTTGATTATCGGTAATTGACACAGATTATCTGACTATCGACTGTTTATTGCATTGTACGGAAGGCCACATGGGGTCGTAATATTTTGTCACCAAGAGTAAAAAATCGGACTTAGAATTTGATTATACGCATTTTTGGACAGTTGTCCGATCTTATTGTTCTTTGAAATTAGAGTTGTCCGGGACTAAATTTTTGCACAAAGTCAGTTGTCCGAAACTGATTTAGAGTTGTCCCGGACGTCGGACTATACGATTTGTAGAGCCCTGATGTGCTAAAAGCATAAAGTTGAAAAAGTCAACCCTAGTCCCTGCCCGCGTACAACTAGTTCTGGCCTAAAACTTGTATCCGTTGCGGTATCAATATGCTCTAGTACTGAGTTTTATGGGTCTATTAATAGCTCTCCATAGCAAAGTCAATGAACATGGAATTTACAAACTAAACCACCTATTCTGGATTTAACAGCTGAAATTGTCGTAGTAACTCTTATTTCATTCATAAACTACAAAAACATCATTAAATATACCTTGACACGACCAATACAAGATACAATGTTTTTCTGACAGCGGCCGTGATTCAGGTACAGTTGACACTGTTTTGGTTATCTATAGAAGACAAATCTAGTTTAGACAAAATAATTTCCATAGCAACCAAGCCACATTTTGGAATTCATAATTTATTTTCCTGAACAGGATCATCCGATGATGTCATGTATGTGTGGAATAAAAATCATTAAAATCCATGATATGCCTGGCCGAGTTATTTTGGTGGTTACAGAGAATCACTCTTCAATTGTTACAACTGAGTAGTCTTTCTTCACAGTCTGTTCCGGATTTAATGTTCCGGGTGCCGGGTTTTAGCCTTTTTTTTCGTCTAATTTAATATAATTAGTTTTTTCAACATTCGGAAGACATCGGCTCTGTTAGACAGTTATTTGGTACTTACTCAAGTGAGTTCTTAGTACTTTTTAGCAAAATACTTGAGTAGTACTACTCAAGTACTACAGACAGTATAAGCATGAGTTCTGATTTCTGAGTACCGAGCACAAGGGAGTGCTGGACAATCAGTACTAATTGTACTCATAGTTCCACATCCCTGACAGGCCTGACTCCAGTATACAAGTTTGATACAATGAACTTGAAATGTTTATCCTTATAATTATATTGAGACCTGTAGCATAGCTACCGCTAGGCCATTAGGCCCGGACCTACACATCATTTTGAGAAACTATTATTTTTTTTTTAAGTTTAACTTGAAATTTGATCTCCTAAATATACGTCAAACGCACCAGTACCTTTCAAGGAATAAAGAAAATCTGGGGGAGCATGCCCCCGAACCCCCCCCCCCCCCTGCTTCTTTCATCTTTATTACGGGCCTACACATTGCTAAGGTCCTAGCTACGCCCCTGGAGACACCAAAAACTTCACAAGGACCCACAAAATACAAGTCTAAAGGGTCCTCCTGGGACCCTTTTATGAAAATTCTTGGGAAACAGTGGATGATTAAAGGCAAGCATGCAAACGTTACAACAAAAGTCAAGTTTGGGCTCAAACAGTACCTAATAACCACTAGGGTTGTAACTGTATACGGCGGTACACGGAACAGCAGTCCAGATTTCAGTCCCACATGATTCACGGTATGAGACTTCCACACTACTGCCTACTAACGGTTACCCACTAGATCCTTTATAACTTGACTTTGTTATATATACATTGTGTACTGTTGCTGACTTTCAATGAACATGTATGTAAAATTATTTCCTCAAATCAATATATTTTAAATATTTAATCAAGTCAAACCTAGTAGAGATTCAACTACTTGGAACCACACTAGGCACTGGAGAACCAATGAGCCCAGAGTATTACTCCTGGATTTCTTCAGTTTAGAGGGAAATACTGAAACGTGTTTCAGGATATAACAAGGGACTCAGTCGAGATATGAACTAGCTAGCTCTAAAAAAGTTACTCATTTTCTTGGGCTCTTTCCATCTGTTAAGCTGCTCAAGCAACATTTGACATTTTAACATCCCCTGGTCATTGTGCTACCTATGGAAACCTATGTACGTGTCTCCCTAGGGAGACTGTTTATCTCGATCTGTTGCGCCCAGGAGTAGACATTCACAGGTAGCAATTTACACCTCAGGGTAGTGGAGCATGCGAGGTATTTTTTATCAGAGAAATAAAAGAGTGGTCCAGATGACTGATGAGGGTTGAACCCGTGACCTCTCATCCTGATGTGCACACCCTACCTCTAGGCCCCCGCTCGCCACACAGCTCTTGTCCTGTAATCCAAAGTGTTTACCCACTTGATCACCATGCTGACCCTAGACGCTCTAAGACCCACTTAAAAGATCATAGAAATATTTTCCCTGGACCATTCAGCATAAAGAAAACAGGAAGAAGTGGCTTAGAATATTAAGGGGTCAAAAATAGTCATTTGAAAAGGGACAAATGAAAGCCCTGGTTAATATTATAGATTATGTTTATTTGTTATAAATAATACATGCATTCATATTGTAATTATTAATAAGATTGCTGTTAGGTGGAAATAGTTTTATCATGTACATTTTGTATATGTTTGATTAAACATTCAAGTCATGAAATGTTCAGTTTTAACTGAGTTGATTCATTCTGATATTTAAACATTGTGTTTGATATTTAAAGTACATTTTCAATTGAAACTTGATAAGTTAATCTTTCCTATACGTTGATATGTTTGACATTTCAAAGTGTGCTGTTACTTGTATTTGTACTTCAGACACATGATGTAATCTATAGATTGGTACAAAAAATTGGCAATATAGTTGGCTGACGATTATATTAGCCTTGTTTATGAACAACAGTTCTTAATATATGTATGATGTATTTATAGATGTAAAGATTTTGAACTCTGAGCTGTAACCTTTAACAATTCACTTTATATATACGACTCAATACTCTTATTTTGACATATACATGTCCTATATAAATTATTCTTATTAAAAGCTGTCCGTCATGTTTACAAATATAAGTAAAACCTGTTTGTATACATATATCTGGACGGCTAGTGTTATTATCTGTATAGTTCGCGTACATTATTGTGACATTTGTGTTTCAGACGCCTAATTGGTTACGTGATCTGTACCAAAGTGTGTTTTCCTTAAAGTGTATAAAGCTTTTTAAAAAAGTTTCAAAAACTGAAAAACAATTATGCTTTCATATCCATAAGATCATTTTTTGCTTCAATTTTAATAGAAGCACTCTCTGTGATTTATTGGACATGCGCAAACTGTCCATTTTCATACGAAACTGATCTAGAACACCCTATGAAACTATTAGAATCGTCTATTTTTCGACATTTGAATCAAAGTACACGGAACCCATCCAAAGTTTTAATTTGCAATAAAGGTAGTCTAGTATCATACTAAAAACAATGCAAGTAATTATTTGGACATTGAATGACAGTTAGAATATAGCTCTATACACTTTAAATGCATTGTAAGACCGAGGTTGCTCTACGGAGTGCCACTATGGAGAGGTTGTACTGTACTTTATAATGTGTTTGATTTATTTCAGACTGTTGCTATAAACAAGGCTATCAATACACAAGAGACGCCAGTCAAAGAGAAACATCTTAGAAGTATCCTTTATGAATTAGTCCTGAAAAATCTCAGAATTAAGAAATAAAATCTGCAAGATTGAGGGATTGTCCCTATAAATATTCCCAGATGATGTAACACTCAAATTTAAGATTGGATATACAGATGTTGTGCATCAATATTTTCCTGGTCATTGATGAATATTATATGCATGTTATTCAAGTTATGACGTACTACATGTATAATTGTATATACAATGTATTTTAATAATTAATATACAATGGTATATCTAAATGTAGTCCAAGTCTTTCACGATGATCATTCCAAAAGGTCGACACCAGTATAAATATAAGTCTTAGACCATGTGGTTATGGCATCCAGGAATAATTTAAGTGAAGGATTTTCTAAAGTTAATTCAGCTTTTAAGAATATTTTCATTTATTCTGCACTGTGTTGAACTCGTGAGTGCTGTAAATATTAGCTACATTGCACTGCAGTTATTGCACTCCTGATTGGACTACGATACAAAACAGACTAAGAAACAAACACTAAATGTTTAAGTCCTATCTGTAACTTTATATTGAAGTATTGTAGCACTGAGTTCAAGTAATAGATATTCATGTGTTCACTCAGCAGTTAAGGGTTAAAATACTTGACTTTGTAAGTGCCGACCAATTATACTCAAACTATACCAACTAATCATGAATACATGTATTGTATTTCTTCCTGTTACATTTGTACATGTAACACCAGTGACCAATCCCTCATTAACACATTTTTAGCAAGACTTTTTGAAGAAAACAGTCTAGATACTGTCGTGACGGGATCGTCTGCATTTGTGTGAGCGTTGCATTGGTTAAGTAAACAAATGAGTCATTGATTTGAACTGCATGTCATTGGCATTTAATATAATAATCAAGCCTGAAAATGTGCTTTCTTAATGAAAACGATAAAACAAGTATTATTATCAAGTTTATAAATTTGTTATTATAAATATAAGATAGAATTATCAATATGAACCTGGGAATTCAGCCCCTAATTGAACATCCTTTAATAGAAAATTATTAATATCAACTTCAAGTACATTTGTAGCCTTAACTATGTGACAGATACAATTCTTGGTACATTTACTGATCATGGAGGTAATCTATTCTGGCATGTTACCACCAAACAGATGCAGTTACAGGCACATCCGATATTGTGTTGGAAATTCTGTCATGTTTTACACAAACTGCTGAGAGAGGGACACGAGAATGTGTTCATAGATTCACAGAAATTCCGCACTTTTCTAGAGGAACTTGGGAAATTATGGGTAAGACTGCCATTTTGTCCCTTCTGCAACAACATGGTATCTTGCTATATTATAATAACTAGTATAAGATTCAACCTTATTGCGCCATACAACCTTGTTGCGTCATTCAACCTTGTTGCGTCAAATTTGGTGTTTTTTTAAATAATTTGCGATAACTTCAATATTATGACCAGTTGTAATTTAAAAACATAGGCTGAAAAGAACAAAAAAGGTAATGTAAGATAGTTGTGGGAATTAAAATGAAAAGTGCAGTTAAACCACAAAAATAAGGCCATCATTTGGACCTTGGATTCATAACCCTCTTTTACTCTAGATATTGAAGTTCAGTGCAAGATCACTGACCTCTGGAGAGAGATTGAATTAAAAACTTGTGTTTCATATTATTGAGGTGGTGTTTATCAGGGGATATATGGTATATATAACAATATACGAAATGATGTGTGTTTATTACAGGGTCATTTACGAGATGGATACGGTCGACTGATTGCGGCATACACTGTATTACTCAACCAGAAATTAGCCTTTCATAAAAAGGTAGGGTACAGTATTATAAATATCTACGATTTGTTCTCATAAATTGACATTAAACCTGTTGTCAATCAATACCTTTAAATCAACCAGGGGTTCCAACTTCTGAATCAAAGGAGTCATTATTATACTTTTTTACTAAATTTCACCCCCAGAAGAGTTTTATTTATTGAAAGATAGTGCATTATACTGAAAATACCTGGCTGTTTTATTTGTCTGATGTACCCTAGCTTCATACCCTTAGGTTTATAGCCTGCCACTAAACTGATTCACTGTTACAAAGTAAATTTAGTGATAGAACATTAGTGGGAATTAAATCAGTGCCCCATAGTTAACCGATTGAGAATGCTATCACTGAACCAAAGGTTATACAATTCTGGAAGAATAGGAATTTGTTGCAATACAAAGTATGAAAGCATTTCAATACTTGAGTGCTGAGTTTAACTATCATCTACTACATTTGAACAATAGATATCTGATGGTTCTCGTCAACGCGTACTTTTGAAATCAGACGCATAAAATCGGCGATCAACGCGTTTTCGGGACGCAAGCCTTTTCCGACGCACGCGTTTGACCTTGGGTCATAAATTCGTCGTAAACACACGATTATACAATAAACAATTGCAGCGACCCTTGTATTGAGTAGTTGACAGGCGAGAGGCGGGGTTAAATACCCAAGATATGCATCGTGAACCAATCAGCGTTCGCGAGTCCTTAGATAATCATTGACGCGTCCCGCGAAAAATAAACTTCATCAGATCGATGCATATGTGTAAATCACAAACTGTTACGTAAACACGTACGCTTTAATTGATTGTGATAATTGATATCTCCACTAAATTACTGACCGTGTCGTTTATTTGATTGCAGACAGATTTATATGACGATTTTAATTTTTGTCGTAACGTTACATCGGAAAAGCGATTCGTTAATCCAAACTTATTATTTACGATTAACGCGTGTGTTATAGATCTACATTAAATCCAAACAATAATTTCGAATTCTACAAATGCCGATATTTAAAGAACATACTTATTAAATTCATATTCCGCGCTGATAATTCCTTGATAAAAATATCACTTTCCCAACACAAGCATATATTTCCGACCCGATGTCATTTTGACCTAATTACGGCAGACGAATGTTTCAACTGTACTCAGTAAAGGTCGTCAGTTTCAATTATCAAACGCACGTGCGGCGACAATTTCTACATCAAGGTCGTTTGATGGAACCGACGCGGGTAACTTCAGAGGAGCGGTCTAGCGATTCGGTGAACTTTGATCGTGCGACATGTGAACTTAATGCCGTAAATTGTATTCGATATACGTGCGTTTTTTTTATAAATTTGAAAATATGACTGATGCAGCTTATTTTTTCTGGATTTACCAACTTTGCTGATTTAGTTCACTCGCGAACATTCATGATTCAACTCATGTCAATTGACGAGATGTTTAAAGCATTGAAAGATGCTGGTATGATTCGAGTTTTAACACAATTTATTATATTCAAACATAATCAATCATTTTACGAGCTTTTGGCTGCAATTGACCGTGAATAGGATAAAGTACGACATGCAAGTTACAAATTTCGGATGCGTACATATTTTCGGATGAGATCGATTTTTTTTGTCCTTTCAATTTTCTATCGATCTTTTATCAATTATTAATACGTAGCAAGAATGTTATGAGTATGTAAATTGTAATCAAGCTCTTTTTCTGGGTATGAATGCTGATTCTACCATTCAGTAATAGGTAAGGGTCAACCACAAAAATATTTAAGCTGCTTAAAAATGTCACATATTGATATAAAAAATAAATATTTATTGGTAACAAACAACTGGAGAAATAGCTCCATAATTCACCAGAATGCAGGATTAAAGGCTTTAGAAATCAAAATTTTCTTGGGGGAGATCCCCCAAACCCCCCTTGCGGGAGGGGGTCACCCCCTCCCTCACCCTCCCCCACTCGTCGCTACGCAACTCGGATGGAGTTCTCAGGACTCCTACTTTTTTGCAAAAAGGAGTCCTGGGACTCCAACTTTAAAATCCTACAGAGAACCCTGGTATTTCATTTGTGCTAAACAGAATCGAAAACTTGATCAACATCGTATTGTCATGATAATACTTAAGATATTGACTAAATATGTATCTGTGTATTTCAGTATCCAAATATTCCTGGGAATTTATTGATGACAGATGATTTATTTGCCAGAATATGTGGATCTGATGTCAATAGCTAGTAAGTTCATACATAGTGGATCGTGTTGAACATTCATAAATCGCTGGCTTACAATGAGATGGTCGTAACTACCACTTACAACCTTATAAGACTGAGAAATGTTTAAAATCTGCATAACCGTTCACTTCTTAATTATGAGCCTATTTTCATGTAAATCAGAACTTGACCAAACTGAAGTCCAAAAGTTGTTTTGCTATACTTTAAGAGTAGTTTTCAGACATATTTTTCTTGTTTCTCAAAATGTTGATTTTGTACATACAACTTTCTCATTCTAAGCCAGCGATATGTACATGTCCTCACAAAAATTGTGTCTGTTCCATACATTCTTAGACCCACAACTGGTTTTCATTAAACTTAAAACTATGTGAAAATCACAGAGATTGATACCAAGTGTAGAACTTATGTTTCAACTGTGTTCACTCAAGGTCACAGTTCAAGGTCAAAGTCTCCAACCATTAGTTAAGAATAGTTCCATATCTTTTTAACCCCTTTATTGCCCTTAATCTCAGTTAATTTTCTTGTAGCATATACCAAATGTGTAACTCAAAAAAACAAAGTAAAGAACCCATGCAGAGTCTAGTAAGGTCGCAAGTCCATATCCTTTAATACTATATGTCTGGATATTGCTGCCTATAGTTTTATATGCATGATACATGACGTGATACTGGACCGACTTAAAAAATGCTGAGCACAGCCTTTATTTGCTTCATTTCTACTGAATTACAGCAGGCATATATATGTGCCTCCATCTGGATTTGAACCCGGGTCGCCGGATTTGACGGCAAGCACACTAACCACTGAGCTACGGAGGCATACACTGAAAGGTTGTAGTACATTATACATGATTATTGATATATATATATTACAGTTTTGAGATCAGTGTTGACATGCTGGATTATATGGATGAAGTCCTGGCGTTACAATATCAAGGTATGTGTTAATTCTTGTTATACCCCCTCCTGTCTTTGATAAGGTGGTATATAGTATATGCAAATGATATAGTGACCCGTCTGTTGGTCAGTTGAACAAACAGTTTTTGATAAACAACTCAAAAATGATTGTGCTTTGTTCTTTATATTAAAGTGTGTTGGTCACTTAAAAAAGGTCAAGGTCACCATCTATTTTATAGCATTAAATCTAACATTGGATCAGGGACTAGGGAAGTATTAGATGCTATGTATATGACTGTCCATAATAATGAATGATAATGCCTTGACATTGGATACATTGTCCAGTACCAGGTTAACCAATGGAAACATTTATACACATATACTTCTGTAATTCCTCTAAAAACCATTCTCGTTTTACCAGCGTGTATTTCCTCCGTAATACACTCTGGTATAAAACTAACCAATCTCAGCGCGGTGAACGAACGTCTCAACCAATCAAACCCATTTCGTTCATTTCCTAATAAGGCAATTGAATAAATTCCGTCACGGGTGTTTTCCAAAGATCCCTCGTCAATCGTCCAATCAAATTCGACGTTACATACAGAATATAAACTGACAGTGTTTAAATTTTATTTCCGACTATTAAATCGACGTATGAAAAAAAATGTTGTGATATTTTTGCATTGATGATCAAAAGAAGATTTTACTATCATTGCACAACATAACTTGTTATTTGGATTGAAACTAGCAGTAGTTCGTCATACAAAAACAGAATTTACCTTAAACGTCAGCACTCCACTTGACTCGCCATTTTTTAAAATTTTATTCCGATAAATATTTTTCGAATCACCCGTAGATCTACATTTCCATTTGAGAACCGATATCAGGTTATTCTCTTATTCTTCATACTTTTTATACGCCGAAATCGATTCAATATGTTTCAACAAACAACTCAGCATTTAATTTCAATCACCGTTCGCTAATTACATAATCCATGTTCACAATTGTGTTTGTTTATAGAAATATTCCCGCGGCTGTTGTAACGCGCGTTCTGATTGGACAATAGCGGGAATACACTAGTGACAAAATAGAGCTATTTTTAGATTCGCGAACGATATAAGGGGTCTTGTATCAGAGTATAGTCTAGGGACTTGACTATACACTGATTTATGAGAATGCTAAAAACAAAAATGAGTAGTTTGTACCATTATATCGTATGTGAAGCATTATCTCTCGAATAATACGAGAGATAATGCTTAACATATAATAGTACCAACACAAAACTACCACATCCGTATATTTTATAATAAAGATTAGGACCGGGACGATTACTCAGTTAATCGGATACGAATTGATTACAAGGTGAAACCTGTTTCAATTTTGCCAAACCGATAATCGTTTTCAAGCAATACACATCGTACAATTCCATTAAATGGTATGTTTCTGCATGTATACATTTCACCTTTATCTACACCATGCCTGAATGTGTTAGTCAACACATAAACAAGCAAACTAGTTGGATGTGCTTCAGTAACATGCGATACATTACTCCATATATGATCATATTTAAAATATAAATCTTCCATTGATATTGTATACCGTGAAAATGAAGCAAACACGAACAAGTTCAGCTTCTTAAAACTACATTGATATAGTGGTCTTGAAAGGAAACACCATTTTCAATATGGCACCGATTAACCAGTTCGAGATTCAATTTCATACCATCGATTAATGGTCCTAATGAAGATGTCTCACCCACGCCAAAATTTGTTTGTCATGTTACACACATAAACAATTTCTTCATATTCGATATCATATAATATGAATACTTTCTTGCCATTTATCACCAAGCTTTTTAATCAATTGTATTACTGTTGTTTTGTAAAAAGTCCTAAACTAAATATGCAAATAGACTCTATTCAATCATAATTTGTGACCCAGAAGGTAATCACATGCTGTACTTATTTAGGAGAGAGAATTATTCTTTGGAATTCAATTTTTGTGGTATAGTTATCCACACAGAGATGAAAATTAATCTAAGCATATAATTTTATGTACATACACAGTATAACCTCTATAGAGACATACCCTTCCTAATATGCAAATATGGTATATTTCAGTATTTGGATCATTAGATCGAGCTCGTGCTAACTCCATGACAAACTCTGGACAATGTCGGCTGGCACCTTTAATTCTGTGTATCCAAGATTCCTGTCAACTCTATGATTATATCGTCAAATCTTTATTCAAATTACATTCTAGTAAGTATCTTACGTTACATTCTAGTAAGTATCTTACATTACTTTCTTGTGAGTATCATACTCTTTAACGACCTAGAACCTGTTGCATAAGCACAGCGCTATCAAGCACTTGGTAGCAATATGCTAGAAAAGAGCTTGCTTTGAAATTGCACTTCATACTAGATATAGCAAAAAATGGATATGCTAGCCACAAGCGATCGACACTAGTCGACTGTTGTATGGACGTAGTAAAGCACTATCAAAAAGAGCTGGATAGTGCTTTGGCTATATAGCGGGGCTCCTGTTTAGGGGTGAAAGAGGTAAAGTAAAACATTGATTGATTGCTTTCATAATTTCACTGTATGATTGTTTGTGTAAATAACTGTGTTTGTGGGTAACTTTATTGTTTGTATAAATATTGTTTCAGTGTTACATATGAATCATGATATCCTGTGTATGGTTTACCTGCTGTATTTGTAAGAATGATGTAGAATGTAGATTACTGCAAAATATTTTCCGTAGAAGTCTGATTTAAAAAAATTTAAATCTCCAATTCCCCTTTCCCCCCTCTTTCATTCCCACTCCTGCAAGTCCTTTCAAAGTCAATGACACTGTTGCTGAATGCCACCTGAAGGTATCTTGACCTTAGGTTAAGTAATATTACCAAATTAGTATACATGTAGTTAAGGAGACCATTCCCTTAGCCATTACCTTATCCATGTTTACCATTCTACTGTACATTAACATACGTCCCTACACCTCAACTGCAGTCTTCGAATTTGGCCACTAGCCCGAAGCCCGAGGCTAGTAAAAACAGTGTCGGGCTAGTAATTTTCTCTAGGTGACTAGTCCGAAAGTCTAGTGAAAATTTAAAATAATTTTAATAGTTTAATGGTCCAACTAGTAAATTTCTTCTCGGGCTAGTAAGTTCTGCCTTGTTGGTAGCCCGACTGGCTAGTACTTTGAAAAGTTTTTCGTGAAGACTGCAACTGTTAACCCACACTCCTATAATTCCTCTCAATGATCCCTTGTACTACAGTAGACATTGTTAGCACATTATTCAATGTGAGTACATACCACCCAAAATAATCTTGACCCTAGTTTGAGTATTTTACCATATACATCTATAGTTGAGCAGCTCATCTCCTTAGCCATTACTTTATCCATGTTTGCCATTCCACCATACATTAACATACACCCCTCGACCTCTATACCTCTACCGTTACGCAGGGTCAATGTCCTATTAAGCTGTCTTAAACTCCTAGAGCATTAGTTTGCGACATATTCCAGTTCATATAACTTTGTGTCATTGGATATCATCGAAAATGAGCTGTCCAGAGTGATTAGAAATAAGTTGTTCAACTTGTTTCACGATCAACCTGTAATAAATAACATGCTGTACAAACTTAAGTTTTGATCATTTTGCCTCATACTTGACAGAGGTTTTAGCCAATTTCCGAAGGTGAGGGAATCTACACTCTACAGTCTATAGGTACATTTAGTTCCTTCTGAACTATTGTCAGTGAGCCTGGTTATAGATTTGTCTGTCAAGAAAATCTGGATCCTGCCATAACCCAAACAATGTAACTTGTTTAAGCTAGGTTAATGAAACTTTGTTTGTGGATAGGGACCACTAAAGAGATTATGAATGTGAAATTGTTTTTTGTTCGGACATGTAACATTTGTAGTTAAAATTGATGACATACTGTCTGTTTCATGCAGCATATCCAGGTATTGTATTAGATACTTACACATTTCTGGTGGTGGATATAATTATACAATATACCGTATAACCCTGAAAGATCACTCTCCCCATCTATGCCACCTGCTTTAACTCTGAGTTTTGAAACTCTGAAGTAGCTTAATACACACATTCTTAGGCAATGGAAGTGGAAATGTTTGTAACTATTGGATTCTGTAGTGCTATGTATTGTGGGGACACAGTTAGCATTTATATGAGACATTGGATGGACTGAGATTTTAGTAAATTGCATTTGCCCAGGGGTGATAATTCAGGGTTATACGGTGCTTGGCAATGTTTAGTTTTGCTCTATGACACATGGTCATAGTCTGTGGTCTATATTGGACAATGTTTAGTTTGGTTTTATGACCCATGGTTATAAATATGGGATAAAATCACCTACCGTTAATGATTATAGGGGTAATTGATTATTGGGGTAATAAATATGGATAATTTCTCCTGGCAATATTTAGAAGGGTTTTCATGTCCCAGTATTGATGAGGTACTGAGCTAGATTAATAATGTGGTTGCAATGCTAGTGTAAGAACATTTTGCTCATTTTAATTTTCAAGGAATTCATTGATGGTATATTCTACGAGGGATGATCCAAAATAACATTTACAAACTTATATCAACATTCATCGGAATATTTCTGGCATATTCCTGGAAAAAAAAGGAAAAATAATTACTTAATGAAAAGTTATATGCAATAGAAAATGGTCATTAACTGCTACCCGGCGCACGTCAGCTTTGGTTTCATGACGTCGTGTATCGATCCACATGTTCACGATGACAACTAAAAATAAGAGCTCAGCTAGAAGAACATATTCTATTAGTCTGCTCAATCATTTGAAGCGCCACTGTCTGTCAATTTTCCGAGAACAGGGTAGATCTTTACCATTTGGCTGTCTGGATGGATGTCACATAGTTTGTCTGCACTTGTTCCCCTTGGGATGATTTCAATGAAACTTCACATACCAAACTAAGCTTTGCATATTTAGGAAATTAAGATCTGATGATTTTTGCCTGAGTTTGAAGGAAACATACATTCTGTGTCAAAAACCCTTCTAGTTAACTGTTATGATATTGTCACTCATTTATTTGTTATTTGCATTCATTTATTTTGTTGTTTAAAGGTGCCGATCTGATAAAATTCATCAAAATCATTTATGAAAAAAAAACTGAATGTAAAAAAAAATATCCCTAAAATCTCCTTTTCCATCACAAATGAATGCCATAAAAAGTTCTGTTTTGTCACTATTCTACCTGATAGACAATAGTACACGCATATTAAAGCACATGTTCATAGATTTTGCTGAGTTTCTAAACATTTTCTGTCTGAAACAACTCGGAATCATTTAGTAGTATACACATTGTATGGACTAAAAGAAAGATTTAGAAATTAAAAAAGGAAATTTCTCATCATTTTGAGGTCTGCACCTTTAAATTATACATACACATGTTACGTCAAATTGTTATACCTGATTATCACATCTGTTCATTTATTCATATCACATTTTTTTTGTTCTAATTATAACATATGGAGGAGTGGGGAGCGGTGGCCTAGAGGTAGGGCGCGCGCTTCGGGATCAAGAGGTCCCGGGTTCAATCCGCCTCTGGACCACTGGTTAATTTCTCTGAGCAAGACCCACATGCTCCACTCCACCATGGTGAAAAAATTGTACCTGCGAGGGCAGTGTCTATTCCTGGGCGCCGCAGATCGATGTTGGCTGCCGTACCAACAGGAGAGAAATAGTCTCCCCAGTGAGACACGGGTGTAGGTTTCCATATGTAGCCCAATGACCAGGGGAGTTAAAATGTCAAAGGGTGCTTGAGCGGCCTAACAGCTGAATAGAGCCCTAGAAAATTGGTAACTTAACTTTTTTTTAACATATAATTCTGATGTCATGAGCAGTCCAATTTTTAGTCCTTGATAATGATGAAATTGTACTTGAAAAGTCCTTGAATTTGTTAAGGGAATTTGTGTATGAATCATAGATTATTGAAGTGAGGTTTTACTGTATGTGTTATATGTAACTGTTTTCTGCTTCACAAATCGCTGGCTTAGAATGAGAAGGTCGTAACTACTACTTACGACCTTATCAGAATCATACATATTTGAAATCTGCTTCACAAGGCGCTTCTTATCAGCCTATTTTCATGAAAATCTGAAATTGTCATGTTACCACATTGAAGTTTTAAAAAGTTATTTTCCCATAGGTAAAGAGTAAATTACAGACAGTTTTCTCTTGTTGTCTCAATATATCGATTTTGTAGTTACGACCTTCTCATTCTAAGCCAGCGAAATACAGTTAACTCTCAATAATTAGTCTGCTTTATATCATTGAAAATTGATCTGATGAAAGGTAAAATTGTTAGTGCGTTTGTCACCAGGTTTTGTTATACTAGGTCTTTGTTTAAGTGTATGTATAAGTGGTTTTGATGCAGGTAGCTCAGTGGTTAGCCATGCTTGGCGGCTTATCTGGCGACCCGGGTTCAAATCCCGTGAGAGGCGCACCTATGCTTACCATATTCAGCTGAAAGCTGACTGGCAAATAAAGGCTAAGCTTGGCATTACAATTTTGTGCTTTGTTTACTTTCAGGTCTACCCCCTGATACATTATCTGGACATCGTGATAGATTTCTAGATCAATATAAAAAGTAAGTACTTGCAAGTAACATTTTAAGATATCTTATACGCACATGACACCTGCAACATAGTAAAACATCAGGTGTTTGTAAGGTATAATGCCTGAATAGTCTTGAAGTCCTCATAAGCTTCGCTCAAAAGAATTTCAGACTTTTTTTGTCAAAAAATCGGTAATTTGACTATTCAAAGTGTTAACTATTGCTCCACAGAGGTTGTATTATCTGTAAATTCACTAATACTGTAAAATCATTTAATTTCGTTGGGACAAAATTTCGTGCTTTTGCCGAAAAAGACCATTTCGATGGTTTTTGCATTTAAGGTTATGAATGAGTCACAATTATTCTTTGTTGGGATTTGATTTCTTGGTTGAAGGTGAACCATGAAATCCACAAAATTTAATCCCCCACGAAAATTAATGATTTTACAGTATAGTAAGGAGCAATATTTTATTAGGCCCCTTCAGGTTTTCAACTGGAGGGATTATATAGATTTGCCCTCCGTCTATCCATCAGTCGGACATACTTCTAGGAAATCTGGATCCTGCCATTACTCGAACAGTTTTCAAGCTAGGTTTATGAAACATGGTATGTAGATAGGGATCAATAAGGAGATTATGCACATCTGACTACATTTTGATTTTGACAAAAAATGTGGTTACCTTGGCAACCAAAACATTGACAACCTGGAAACCAGGTAGGGACTTCTGTATTGCTTGCAATTCCTTATTACTTGTTTATCTTGGATTCTGTTAGAATAATGATGCATATTTCATTTATTACAGGTTAAAAGAGTTTTATTTCCAGAGTTGCAATTTGCAGTATTTCAAAAATCTAGTCCAAGTTCCTGTTTTACCCGAGGTATGTGACACTGTATGCTTTCTTTCAAATAACTAGTCGAAGTCTATCTAAAATAGTGTTACCAGTGACTTAGAAGTCTGACAGGGAAATTAGATTTTTTTCAAGATCAGTGAATTGTCAGGGAATTCTTGATAATGGTCAGTAAAAAGCAAAATTTTAAAAATGTCACTGAAAATTCGCGGATTTTTACAATCATAGTTACTTGCAACCTTGTGAAAGGATTGGAGTTTCTTACAAAGTTACAACTCGGGGGTAGGTATTCAATATTGATCTTTTTTAGTTTTTGAATAACAATAGCCAGTCATGCTCTGATTGTGGCGACTTCTTGTACTTTTCTTATTGAGGACTGTATAAAGTTCGAATTTTCTCTGAAGCCACATTGGAATTATTTCTTTTTTGTTTTATTCCTTATTTGTGTCTTTAGTTAAAATTGAAACTGATTAAATCAAACACATATTCAATTTAACACTTTTATTAATTCTAATTTTCACAAAGTTCTTTTATTTTTAATAATGACAATATATTTTTAATTTCTAAATTTTGAATAAAGTGACCGCAGCCAAAGAATCTTATCTAAATTGTAAAGGTCTGTAATATGGCATTTGCTTTATATAGAGTCTTGCGCGCCAAGGAATTTTTCCATTGGCGCAAATAATTATGGCGCACTAATACATCGGAAAAGTACCACAATATTGGCGCATAACCAATAAATTATGACTAAGTGGCGCAAGTAAAATGGCGCGCTTATTCAACCATAACATGTATATTACTTATTTTATAGCATATGAATAGAATGACATTTAAACATATAAAGACCTAAAATGTCAATCGGGGTACTTTTGCGACACTGATTGGTTGGTCTGATTCTGATCATGTAAGATCAATATTGAATACCACCCTACGTATCTGTTTACAAATAACCCAGATTTAACTGGATATTGTTCAATATTTTATTATTTAATTAATATTATACTGTATTTTTCTATTTTAGGAACCACCGAACTTCTTAATACAGTCAGAATTTAATAAACATGTAAAACCTGTTGCCGTGGTGCCGAGTGAACCCGAACCCGAGCCAGAACGTGATTCTATAACTCCCGAACCAGAAGTGGTCGTCACTGATCTGATTGATACATCCGAACCAGCTGTAAGTGACTGACCAAAATAGTTAAATTTTGAATTATTGCATTTAAATATGAAATATAAAATAACAATATTGATCCTTAGGGTATTTGATATAAGTCTTCATACTTTAGATCACTGTAAAAACTAAATATAGTAAAATCATTGGACGGAATTTCGTGGATTTGGTAAAAAGACCATTTCAATGGGACGTTAATTCGTGGATTTTGCATTTCAGATAATAAATATAAGGTCAAAATCATTTTTCGATGGGATTGGATTTTGTGGTTATCCCCAATCTGTATCATTGTGTAATTTATGTAAACATGCTTTTTAGGAAGACAGATTTGATGCAACATTTGGAAACCGTCAAGAAAGTTTTAATTTTAATGGAGGACCACCAGAAATTGATGAAAGGTTAGTTTTTGTTATAAATGATAATTTGCTTTGACTGTTCAGACTTCCAAAAGAACCCTGCCATTTATGTCTGTTTCAAAAGGGGCAGACAAAATACTGACACAGGTCCAACTAGCAGGACAAAATCAAAAGTGGCCAGACAAAATACTAAAAGGGTCCAACGTTCACGACTGAATATAAAAGGATTCATTATGTATGAATGTAAAGATTAAAGACAATTTTAAAACTCATAAAAGTTATTTGATGAAAAATACCATTGGATGACTGAATTATAGTCATTTGAAATTTTAAATCCTAAATTAAACCAAAGAGCGTTGTTTGAAGTAGAGTTTTGGTGTAAGGATGTGTGCTTATGGCACTTGAATAAGACATCAAATTTTCAGGATTACGGTAGGCATTATGCCACAGTAGAACTTGTGATGCATGTTATCAGAGACATGGATATCACAGGACCAGTATTTGACTGATACAGTTACTATGTACTGTCGTCAGCCCAGGTAGTTCAGTTGGTAGAGAGCACCTGACTTGCAAGAGGGAGGTCGCAGGTTTGAGCACCATCCTGGGTATATGCTTTTTATGAACCAACAGCATGGGAGATCAGGGATCTTGGAACTCCCTGTGAATCCTCTATTATAAAAGTTAATGATTTGATTGTGTTGCTATTGTTTTGCAGGGATTTATTGATAGAGAGATTAACAAGAGAGATACAGCAGTTACGGGCGGAGCTAGAGAGAGTTAAAACTGAGGTAGTGTGATTTGAATGTTCAGTAGCATTGTATTGAGCCTGGCCTTTCTTAAAAATAATCTCGACCTAATGCCACAATATTTCAGTTGAGATTAGATCATACTCTGGTTATAAAATAACATATATTTAATAACTTGCGGTTTTGCTTCTGAAGTGAAGTGTCACAATATCTGAATGCCTGCTTTGCACATGTCATTTGATTACTATGGTTGGTTGGTAGTACAAATGGTTTCCCTAGGATCTGCAAACTTTACATGGATGTTGGCCAGCAACAGTAGAGGGTCCCTATTAATTGTGAGAGTAGTAGGTCAAAGCTCAAGGTCGCTGTGACCTTTGCCATTTCCTACTATTGGGGATAAACATGGTTTACAAATAACTAGTATAATAATATCCCTAAAAGGGGATCGCAATATCATTCGTAGCAAAACCACTCTATACTAAAATTTCCGACCATGCAGTCTTTTTCAAGAGATATGATTCACTTATAATTTTTCTACATTTTTTACAAATAACTCTTGTTATACATGCCTTGAAATCTATGAATCACAATAATTTACTACCCATGTTTTCTATCTAGGACCAAAGAGTGATAACATCATTACGAGATGAAATCTCTAAATTAGAGAAGATTTTATCAGAACTTCGTTTATCAGCTGACAAAGCCTTGAAAGACAACGAAAGTTTGAAATCAGAACTTGCTAAAGCTAGAGTACACATAGGAGCCGCTGGAAAACTCACAGAAGCTGAAAGTAAGTGTAGTACAGCCTTCGTGGTTCAGTGGTTAGTGTGATTGCCGTTTATTTTTTGCTTTCATTTTACTACATTGATTTTCAGTGAAAACAGTACTGACAAATAACAGTGAAATTATCATTGTGTTATGTTCACAGTTTTGGAGCTGGTACAAGTATTGTTCAGAAAAAAACACAAATGCAACAGCGCTGGACTTTAGAATATGTGTTGCGTCATTATGACACCATAATTGTCATGACTGACATACTTATTTCAACATACTTTTTCCAGTTTAGCCAATCTGGTGTCCTGGGTACAAATCTTGATGGAGGCACTTGCTTGCCTGTCATGTTTTAGCAGAAAGATGCCTTGTAAATAAGGGCTGTACTATGCTTGACATTGGCAATTAAGCTACCCTTGTGAAGACTGACTCATTATTGAGTTGATCTTAATTGTGGGGATGAATGATAAAGTCTTAAACTTAAAAAGGATCTGGAAAATACGATCTAAAACTTGAGGTGATCTTATGATTGAAATGGTTTTTCAGGATTATCCAACAGAAAAAAATGCTCAGAAAATTTGTGAATATGAGACAGAAGTTTCTACTTTTATGATCATGTTATATACTGAGAAGTTCCGCTAATAAGACCAGTAAAAATGTGGTCTTAATAGCGAATCGGTCTTATAAGCGGACTGTTTTTGTTCTAAATTTAATACTTTGGGACCTTAAACTGGCAAAAATCTGCATGATTTCAAAATAATCAAAGTGGTGTTATTAGCGGAACTTTACTGTATATATATTTTTGTTTCTCTCCCGCCCTTGTATTCATAGAATACCATCAGATGTGAGGTATGGAGAAAGTTTTTGAATTTGTTTCAAAATCATCGGAAATAAATTAATATAAATTGTATACAATATTGTTTTCCTCTCTAGAACACAGTAAAGCGAATGAAGAGAAGTTTAAGAAAATGAAAGATGTTTATCAGAAATTACGAGACGAGCATGTTTCTCTACTTAGACAGGTATGTTGTATAACATAGGGATGTCAATCTTCCTGATCAACCTGTATTTACACATCATGAAAGAGCAATGTATTCTGACCAAAATAAAAGTTATTTGGTGAAAATACCTTGAGACATGGCAAAGTTATGGTCAATTCTATCTGTTTTGATAAATTTTATTTATAAAAACTAAGTATAGTAAATATTTACATTGAAAGCCTCTGGTTTGACAAAAATGTTTGGCAGCAAACAATTTTCCTGATTTTTATTTTGGCCCTGTTGTCACCCCTGGTAACCGGACGTGTTTAATTTACCATACTAACAGTACAAATGTTCTTGCAAAATGTTGATGACTCTTGAAAATTGAAAGTCAGGAGTCATTTTGACTCTTCACTTTTGGAGGCTAGTGAAAGCCCTGTGTATGCACCAGAATGTCCCCGAATGCTTGTCTAACAGATCACATTTACAGTAAAACTTTGATGTTTTCAACAGTTTTGCCTTTGAAAAGATGTCTTTAAATATTGGAGTGAGTCTGACTAAAACATATTTTTTATAAAAATATCTTTCAATTTGTAAAAATAACGATCCCCCCCATCATTTTATTCCATTTTGCTTTTACAAAATTAACATAGTCAGGCCTACTTCATAGGTTGGTATATGTTTTTGATACAAAATTATCTGTATTAAATTATTGTGATTGCTTGAATGAAATATTTTGTATTTCAAATAGCATGGGGATATCACAAAGCAAAGTGCTACAGACAAAAAAATGTTGGAAGAAAAAGAACAAATTATCAAGGTGAGTGTCATGTGGCAGACTACTGATCTGGAGCCCCCTGCATAAGCAGAGCGTTATTGAGCGCTCGCTATTGTTAGGCTAAGGAACGGCTTGCTTCATAAAAGTGTTACGTCGCAGACCAAGCGAAAAATTAATATGCTAGCGATAAGCGTTCACAGCTAATCGACCTTTGCGCAACAAAACGCTATTGATGTGGTCTGTTGCATAATAAAGCACTGGGTAGTGCTCGCCTAGCAAAGGTGCTGAGAAACAGTATGCTAACAGCTATCACTGCTGGCTGGAAGCATGTCGTTGCAGAAATGTAGTAAAGCACTCAAATAGAGCCTTGGCTATGCAACAGGCTCCAGATCTAATAGTTACATTGCTGGTTCCTTGTGGAACTCCTCGTTAATACTGGTTAGAAGTCTGTCCAGGAAAACTGGTTAAGTTAATCACCAGCTATATATTTCTGTAACATTGTTGAGAAATGCTGCTAGACACGACTAATCTAGCGCGAAATGCAGATTTGTTAGATACTCTCTCATACATGTCAAGAACGATCTTTTGGCTACTTACTAAGCTTTTATAGCAGAAAAATAAATGTGTAGTGTAGAATATGAGTGGCTTGTAAAATATATTATAAAATATTGTAAATTAATGAAAATTTTATGACGACTTGTGATAAATATTGAGTTGCAATAAATCATTTACTGACTGTGTACATTCATACACAAATGAGTGTATCACTTGTAGAGCATAGCCTTTATTTGCTTTATTTCTACTGAAACCATGGCAGGCATATATATGTACCTCCACCCGGATTTGAACCCGGGTTGCCAGATTAGACGGCAAGCGCACTAACCACTGAGCTACGGAGGCACATTTATACACTAATAATTAATTTTGTTGTTTCATATTCCTAGAGATCTTTTTAAACTTTTCAAGTTTGTAATTACTCTATGTTTTGCATGTCGCCTTCATGTATTTTGAATTTAATTAGAATGGAATTAAGCAAGTTTGTTATGTATATAGTTGCTGTTCAATGTTTTATTCATTAAAGCTTTTATGTTTGTTTTGTTAGTCAGAACAGTCATATTGTTAGAACATTCTGTTTGACATTTTGGTGTTTTTCATGACCGTCTTTTAAGTAATTGTGGAATATTGCCTTACATATGTCCATTGGTAGGTTAGTCCAGCGGTGGACCATATGGTTGCAATTACTAAAGAATGTTTTGATCTAGGAGCCTCACAGTGGATCCCCATTTTGGCCATGTTCAGTTAATTACCCCTATTGATTTTAAGATCTTTAGGTCAAGGTCACTTTGGTCATGAAACATAACTGGCTACCAAAACAGGCATTCAATGTTCAATCACTTCTACAAGCATCTTGTAAATGGTGTATGTGACATAACATGCTGTTTTACTTTACATTGAACCAGCAAGTTCAAGAGTTGTCAATGAATTACGTTTAACTATGTTATAAATTATAATCACATGGTCCAATGGTTGAGTTTAAAAGCCTTTGACAAACAGAAGATGGGGCTTGCTCTGGCGTAATGTTATTTATTGAATGAAATAAGTTGTAAACCTTTATTTATTACTTGCTTTGAGATGTTTCCGAATGGTAGTAACATACTGGGCTGTTAAACGGTTAATTTGACAATTTATTTTCAATTTTATGTGCTTTGAATGGCTGAAATTTGTTTTAACATGGTAATTTAGTTTTAATATTTTGCGTATTTTCAAGCAAGCTTTTAAATGTGGAATAAATTATGTTAAGAAAAGGAATGGTATTTTTGTATGTTGCATGATCCAATTAGCGTCAAACTTGTGTTTGTTTTCCAAGCAAGTTATTCTTTTTAATCATATCCCAACCAACCTGGCATTATAGCTGTATTAATTATTGTCCAATATTTAACACATGTTAACCAGACTTTTTCTGGAATCCTCGAAAACTGCTTGAGACCCTTGAAAGCACTCTGTGTGTTTTAGGAAAGTATTAGCTGCATGTAGTTTTATGTTCGCATGTTTTGTGTATCTTGTTACTAGGACAACGAAGCAAATAAAATCAGAATGGAAGATGAGAGGAAAGTTGTACAGGACAGTTTACAGAAGTCAGCTAATGAGATCACACAACAGTTGGCACAGACAATGGCCCAGAATACAGATCTAGAGAATGTGAAACAGGTATGGTGTGTGAATGGTGTAGCATCGTGCGTAGACTACTTTATAAGTGGATAACTTAGTGACATGGAAATATTGGAGAAATGTACAACTTTTAAAAAAAAACTAATATCCCTGTCAGACCAAACTCATTCTCAGTATACTTTCTTAAAAATGTCACCAAACATACTTTTATTGTATATGTGACGAGAAAGGATGTTGTAGCAATATAGGATCATTAATTGTAAACATTTTTGTGCATAATGGTCACGTTCTTGCCAAACCAGGACTGTTTTGTCGATATCTTTCGGGACATAATGCTCTGAGAATAAGTTTGGTTTAACTGGATCATAAAATTTGACCTACAAAGAAATAAAATTGGCTATTTATGTCTGAAATTCAAATTTTTTCTTACTTATCGACACATGAAAGTATCCACTTGCACAGTAGGTGTAAAAGCATGGTATGAAGCATTTCAAATACCGGTATTGAGAATGTTATGAACAAGCATGTTTTAATAAATGTGTAGTTTGTTGATGCCTCCCACAATGCATGGCCTTGCATCCCTCCATATTTGATGAATACTAAGCTTAAAATGGTTAAATATTCTTGTTACTTTGAGTAGGCCTCGGGACTGGATTCATTTTATGAAGGAGTTATACTAGCTCAGGTAAGCAGCATGTATATAAGGTCCAAACTCAAACAAATTCACACATCTGAATACTGTAAAATCGTAAATGTTTGTGGGGGTTAAATTTCATGGATTTCGAGGATGCTTTCAACCACAAAATTTAATCTCATCAAAAATAAATTTTGACCCTCGTAGTTATTACTTGAAATGCAGAAGCCACAAATTAACATCCCATCGAAATGGTCTTATTTACCCAAACTACGAAATTTTGTCCCATCAAAACTAAATGATTTTACAGTATTGAGTTTAACTTTTTGCTGATGAAACCATGACTTGTAGCTTACAGTTTTAACTTCCAGTTTGAAAGTCATGATGTCATTTGTTGATGATATAAATGGATCAGTCGGTACTGAACCATGCTTCTCATACGCTGAGATCAAGCTCCATGACTGTAACAGTAAATGCCTATATTTTTGCCAAGTGGTATTTTCAGTATATTTGCAAGGATAATGAAATTGTATCCTAATATGAGCATGACTTTTCAAGAAAAAAAGTTAAGCTGTTGTTGTGACGGGATCATGTGCATCTGCGTGTGCCTTGGTTGTTTTTCTCGAAGACTATCAAAGGTATCCACTTAAAGCATAGTTATTCCTCATCACAAGAGGAGTCTATACAGTTACTGACAAGGCTGATAACCCTGTGACGTATTTTTGTTGAGTAATCTGCTCTTGTTACTATCAAAAAAACAAGAAAGTCCGGCGTCCAGCACTCCTAGGTAGTGCTCTTGTTTTAATCATAGAAATGGTGAAAATTTATTTGATGATTACTTTTGCAAAGGTAAATATCATGCTTAAACATACCTCGAGGGGGGCCTGCAATACTGTAGTAAGTCCTTCTTTATCTAAATGCTGTTACTACAGTCTTGCGGGCACCCCTCGACCTGCCAAGCTAGTTAAATCCAAAATAACATGTCAATAGATGCACTTAAATGTGATTTAAAATGGATTTAGATGCATAAACAAGGAAGGTACATTTATACTAGTGGTTATGAATATGGGACAGAAGATCATGATATGAATCAAATGTATCTTTGTGCCATGTAGGTTAACTAGGAAAACCAGAATTTATCAACGAAAATAGGAATAACTCCACTTTAATAGGAGTACTTCGCAGGTATGGCATATATAAAGTGATTACCTGTATGTTATTGTGATGCATAAAGATTATATTATATGACTATGTTTGTTACAGGAGTTGGAAAGTCAGGTAAAACTGTTACAGAGCAGTGAGGAGACGTTACAGAATGATTTACAATCCTCCCAGACATCAGCACAATCATTTCAATCTCAGGTATAGTTATACTCCTTACCATACTGCTCCTTACCGCACTACTCCTTACCATACTGCTCCTTACCATACTACTCCTTACCATACTACTCCTTACCATACTACTCCTTACCATACTGATCCTTACCATACTACTCCTTACCATACTACTCCTTACCATACTGCTCATTACCATACTGCTCCTTACCATACTGCTCCTTACCATAATGCTCCTTACCATACTACTCCTTACCATACTGCTCCTTACCATACTACTCCTTACCATACTACTCCTTACCATACTACTCCTTACCATAATGCTCCTTACCATACTGCTCCTTACCATAATGCTCCTTACCATACTACTCCTTACCATACTACTCCTTACCATACTACTCCTTACCATACTGCTCCTTACCATACTACTTCTTACCGTACTACTCCTTACCACACTACTCCTTACCATTCTACTCCTTACCATACTACTCCTTACCATACTACTCCTTGCCGTACTACTCCTTACCACACTACTCCTTACCATAATGCTCCTTACCATACTACTCCTTACCATACTGCTCCTTACCATACTACTCCTTACCATACTACTCCTTACCATACTACTCCTTACCATACTACTCCTTACCATACTACTCCTTACCACACTACTCCTTACCATAATGCTCCTTACCATACTGCTCCTAACCATACTACTCCCTACCGCGTACTACTCCTTACCATACTACTCCTTACCATACTACTCCTTACCATACTGCTCCTTACCATACTACTCCTTACCATACTGCTCCTTACCATACTGCTCCTTACCATACTACTCCTTACCATACTACTCCTAACCATACTACTCCTTACCATACTACTCCTTACCATACTACTCCTTACCATACTACTCCTTACCATACTACTCCTTACCATACTGCTCCTTACCATACTGCTCCTAACCATACTACTCCTTAGGACCCGGTCAAAATATAAACATTACCTTCTAACGTCAAGTTAAGATCAGGATTTCCACTAAGTTCATTACAGTATTTCAGTTAAATACATTTTTCGCGGTTTATTTTTATCTGACATCCAGTACAAAATTGATTCAAATAACATATTAAACATTAATTTGATTAAATTAAGCATTTCCAAATGTGGCCTTTGTTAATTCTGTTTTCCTGGGCATTTAGGTGTAACATTCTTGATGGTGGATTTTTCTGTCCAACTTTTCCTTGTCAAATGAAAAGTTGCAAATTTCCACACCCCTATTCAATGTTGTCATCATATTGCAGTTAGAACAAATGACGAAAGAGAAGGTGGGGCTTGAAGAATCATCAGCCAATCAGATTGCAGGATTACAGTCTGATTTGGATACATTAAAACAAGATAAACAAAGTTTAGAAGAACAATTACAAGCACAGATTGCTACTCTAAAAGTAAGTACTGTTACCTGAGAGTTCTATTACTATAAACAAAGATTCACACAATTTAATTTCACTAAGTTTGTACCTATATCAGAGTAAAACTTTCGTGACGTTACTTCAATTGCAAATACAGAAAAAGTAGCGCAAAACATTTGGAATATGAAAACGTCATAGGTAAAAAATAATATTTTATTCAATTGCAAACATTGAGACACCCTTAGAATATTTAAGAAAATTGTAGTTTATCAGCTTATATACAATGGTATGGAGTTCTTGCGCGTATGAATTAACCATAAAGGCCGTAGGTCTGAGGGGTTAGTAACAAGCGTTTGAACTACATTTTATTATATATCAGCCGATGGTTTATTTTGATTCTATAACGATTTAAGAGCTCACATGCATAAAAAGATAGTGTTACGTTTCGAGAGTATGTTGTGTACATTACTTGTTTACCTGCATGACATCATAAAAAATGAGGTGATGTCACTTTCATGGTATATTGGCCGATATACAGTGGTGCGATGTGTTCTTTGTCTATATGCTATAGGGCAAAATTGCCAGTCTTGCTAGAATTGTGTTGAATTGATAAATTGATTGTTTTCTAGACATCGTTAGAAGAGACAGAAAGAAGTAAATCACAAACAGAACAAGATTTATGTAAACAATTAGCCGATCTAGAACAACAATTAGAACAACTCACTGCTGATAAATTATCCACACAATCTAGACTATCTGATACCATAGATGAACTACATAAACGTCTTCTCAGTAAGTTTGTATTTAATTTAGTCTCTTTTATACCTCCCACACACCCTACCCAGCTATGCGTTCCATGAAAGTTTACTCGGAAAGTTTATATGAGTCACTTATATACATTCTCACACCCCCTTCCCAATTATCAAAGCCAGTCATGGGTTCTTTGGAATCGGGAGTTTATTCTTGTCATCACAAGTTTTAATCAAAATTTAAATAAAATTGATAGAAAGCTTCACCACTACTTGAAGGTATGTACAGCATTTTAGTGTTTCAGTCGCATGAGTTTTCACAGAGATAACGCCCGTTTATCTTTTCACTGTAAAATCCTTCATGGAAGCTGTATTGGGAAAGATAAATTAAATGATATTCACAGTCAGGCTTCAGGTTTGTAAGACTGTCTAGTTGTTCATTTTCAATCTCTTGTCATTAATTATGTAAGTGCTTGTCAGATATCAATGAAACTTGTCAGTACGGTGCAGATAAATTAACCTGATCATCTTACCTTCTTTTACTAGCTATTCTACAGATGATTACTTGTCTTTATGTAACCCATGTTGCATGTTTTCATAAGCGGGAAGTATTATGAGTGTGCTAAAGGTGCCATGGAAACCCAAATTTGAAGGATAGTTCATTCAGGTTTTGCTAAAACCAAGCAGGTTTTAGTATACTTATTTATAATGTTGAGGAACAGGTTAATTTCTCCACACTTCACCAAGCCTATAGTTGTGTAAGTATGTCACTTTGATATATTTACAGGTAGCAGTATAGCGGAAGGTCGTGCGTTTATTCAGGATGCCTTAGATCAATTCCATAATCCTACATTTACGACAGTACGATGTACTGCAGGTATGATTACATATAACATATTGAGGGCTCGGTGCAAAATGAAGGTATCTGCATCAATTTATAGAGGAATCTACCATAGTTTTGCACTGAGTCTTCAATATTTACTTAGTACATTTAAAAATATTTATCTTGATAAAGTTGTAATACTGAAATGTCTATGATTAAATAGAACACATGACTGTACAATTTTGTTTTTGTTGCATATTCACTATTTCAGAAACACATAATTATTGTGGCGAGCTATAACTTAGTTTTAAAACATGTGGCTCAACAGATTTATTTACCATTGAATTTGCAACACTTAGGTACTAGAATTTTAAATATGAATTGTGCTATTGACTAAGAGTTCTGTTATGCCTCACTTAGACAACTAATCAGATTTGACCAATTTTTTGCAATTTTAATAATATTGAAAAATTTGTACACATGTTAATATTAGTTGGATCTTGTGTGTGTTTACTTTGGGTGAATACTTGAGCACTTGGTTGACTTGGTTGAGCACTTAAAAATGCTTAAAATGTATTAATCCTGAATTATAATTAAAACTGCTGTTTATTTCAGAGTTTTTATTGCTTAGAGCGGAACCTGTGATAGCTAGTCTACAGAAATTACAATCTGCAAAAGATGTTTATTCTGTGGACAGAAAAGGTAATATTTACATTTATGTGTGACTTTAATAAATTATGTCTCCCAACAATAGTAGCATATAAAATTTGAAACCTCTGGGATTGGTTAAAGTTTTTATGAAGTCATGTATTTTGTTTCCTATCAGTGCTATACATGAAACTTTGTATACTTATAATTTGCTTACTCTCATTAGTATACAGTACCAGATAAGTAGTAGAGTAATGACATTCTAGCTTTGACATTTTGATCGCCATGTAACACTCATGTCATATTTCTTTATTCTATCATAGAAATTTGAATGGTGCTGGTTTTGTGCTAGACATGTGTCTAGACTGATGGATTTGTCGGTCACAAAGTTTGTCCAAGCTAGTCTTTATTAACCACTGGTTGGGTATCAATAGAACTCTAAATGAACAGTTGGTACCAAGCCTAGAAAACTGTTGTTCATATTATCAGAAATTGTAGGTCGATCAAATATTGCCCTTAGTTGGAGACCATTTGTCATAATACTTGAATAAAATGTCAAATGATAGTTGAACTTGTGAAAGCTGCCTTTGAAAACTGGTAACTGAATTTTTTTAACATAAATTTAATTTATTACAGATTTGGAGAGTTTGGTTGAAAGTATAACTGGATTCTCACATCACCTTGGTGATTGTGTTATACACGGTATAGCTACGTCACAGTCCACGGCGGAGATAGAATCAGGACATGATCTGGCTAACTTGTGTCGGTCAGCCGGTGAAAGTGGATTGTCTGTTTTAACAGCTGTAGAGAAAGGTAAGAGAAGATACTTGGAATGTTTGTGATACACTAGAATTATGATTATAGTTGATATAGCTAGTCTGTGCTTCCAGACAGTCCAATGACACCTTAGTTAATTTGATTTGTAAACCTTTTGGTGGCAGGTTATACCCTGCAATGACAATTCACAAATGATGTTGATTTAATTATGTATGTAGAATTTTTGGTCTATAACTTAATTTGAGCCTATAGTGTTTCATAGGCTACAAGTATTACGATTTTGTATTAAGGTGTACCATACTCACCAATAAAATTCTCCATTAAGGCAGAACTTGATTTATCATATAAATAATGTGATATTCCATGTGAGAACAAATGAGTTTATAATGTAAAAAATGGCACTTCAAATATTTTATTTGAACTTTAATTTTTTTATTAGGTGGAAATATTGGAAGTGAAGTGAATGAAACAATTGAACAAATTAAGATATTGATGTCATTAACTGAGGAACTAGTACCTAAATCACTCGATGTTAAAGCTGAAGAGATCGGGGATATGGTGGATAATGAAATGCAGCTTACAAGTAAAGCTATTGAACAAGCTGCATCTAAAATACAGGTGAGTTAAGGTGTATCCAGGACAAAATGATGATTATAAAACTATTTTCATGCTCATTTCAATTTTGTGCATGGTTCAAGCAGTAAAATCCCTCACGAAACTCTGAAATTCTTTCATTGAATGGTTAGTTTTTAGAAAGCTACAGTGTAATATCAACTGATAAAATAGAGATGATATAATTGCTGTTCTGTAGAGGAGCAAATCTCGATCATGGAGAAAGTTTTATAATCCTGAGTCCAGGTGGTGTGGTGACTGATGTGTACATGACTCTCAGCTTGGCTGAAGTCAGCGATGCAGGACCACTGATACCCAGCCACTACGCTATGCAAACTGTTACAAGTTATAGTGAACAAAACAAAGATTCCCAGTTGATAATTAGAGTAGTTTGAGGTTATGGCTGCTCTTTATGCTAATTGGTTTCATTTTAAGTACACATCATATAAGTTGTCAGGTGATTGTTTATCAAGTTCTATCACTTAATAAATTATTATTCTGAATATGGCATTTTTAAACACAATAGTATGAGAAACTTGAATGCAGTTATATATTGATGTTATCATGGCATATATAATAAACTGTATATAATGTACTGCTATACATAGACTAAAATGGGTTATTGATGGAGTTTAAGATCCAAGCAACATGACTGCATGTTGCAAAACAAGCATAGTTTATAGGATCCTTTTATAATCAACTACATGTATATGCTTGTGATGGACATCTTGGACCTTGGGATAATAGAACAATACTTATAGTCGGAACAATATGATGTCTGTATAACATTATGTACATTTTTGTGATTTTCTTGGCTCGCCTGACTGTAGATTGACCAAAGTCATCAACCATTGGTTTGTTTACACGGACACTTTACAATCTTAGTCAAAGTTGCATATAACATACAGCTATGATATGCAGCTGTTGACCAATGTGATTATTTGTGACACAGTCTAGTGTTTTGTTTTGAGAGTTTCAGCTTTGATTTGTCAAAGTTTTATACGCTCTAGCACTTTGATTTCTTTACTGTGTGGTATAATATAGAATTTGGACAGCATGTAAGATTACAAACTGTATATTTTCATCAACTTGGTAGACAACTGGCCTAAGAAACATTCCTGGTTAGTTTAGAGTTATGGTACATGATTTGTTATTGAATAAAAACAGTTGATTTCTTTGATGATGTTTGCACTGTACCATGTATAGTTATCCTTTAATAATATCACAAGTTCACCTGACCATTAAATGACAATTTGACCCCTGATTTATTTCTGTGACTGAATGGTCAACCATTCTCAAAACTCTCTACTTCAGCTATAAAATGCTTAAAATTATGTATAATATTACCAATCTGACCCCGAATAAAACACAAATGGGGTTGGATTTGTAAAAGCACTTCTAGAGTCTTATGTCCTCAAATATTTTCACTCTGCTCCTTCAGGCTATGATTACAATTTGACCTTTTAATCAATGATTATTCCCCCTTGGAAGGAGCTGAGGTGGGTCTGTTGACACCCTTAAGTCTATCCATTCCTCTGCATGAGTGCCTGTTCTCCAAACAGCTTTCGATCAATGAACTGCATAAATGTCTGTGTCTCCAATATTTTCCAACACATAGCTGATCATGACTGATTTTGAGGTCACTAGGTTAGGGGTCAAGGTTGTGATAACCCTACTGTTCAAACTTCATTTAGATTATGTTATTCACAAGTATTACAAAGTTTATCATCCCCTAACTGAGTAAGCTGATTGTTCATGACCAGAAGAAGACAGAAGTTGGTTTTAAGGTCTTGGTCAAAGGTTAGGATTGTATGAAGGTTCACTGTCCCGTCGTTTTGGTGTTGTTGGTCAAGACAGCATGTTTTTTTACACAACACGTTTTCGCTCCCTATATATAGTACAGGTATATATCATAGCTGCTGCTGAAAGTTGATTTCAAGGTCTAGCACAAAGGTTAGGATTATGTCAAGGGGTCATACATGTCATATTGACAATATTGTTTTATTGTTCTGAACGTTTTTATCGCACTTTGCTTGAACAAACTTCCACCAAATGTTTAGCTTTAATGTGTAGAACTTGTCATTGTTGAATGACTCTCTAAATCTTCCTGTTTTTGTATAGTGAAACAAATTAAATTAGTCCACAACCTTTACACATCAAAGAAAGTTAACAATTTTCGAGGGCTGTTTACCCTTTGACATTTTAACTTCCCCTGGCCAATGGACAGCTGGACTATTTCTGTCCTGTGAGTGTGGCAGCCAACATCGATCTGCGGCATCCAGGAATGGACACTGCCCTCATAGGTACCAATTTATTATACTGTGGAGCATATGGGATATTCTTGCTCAGAGAAATTAACCAGTGGTACAGACGCGGGGTTGAACCTGGAACATTTTGTCTCCTGCCTCCAAGCCACCACTATCTCACATGAATATATTACACATTTCTTGCACAGAATATAGCAATTTACACAAGAAAGAAGTTCAATGTTCAAGTTGGTGATTTAATACAATATCTCATTATGTATTTGATTTACTATTACACTATGCTTTTGAAAAAAAACCCAGCCGAAGTGTGAAGTATAAGCAATATATCAACTTTTAAATTAAGCTGATAAATGGTTTGACATCCAGGTTAACTTGTTCACACTATGTTCATTCTAATATTTTCTCACAATTTCTGTTTGTTGTCATTTATGACATCCATTATCGTGACCTATACATTTTTGTCAATGCTGAATACAATCTTTTGTTTCGATTATTCTTTGCATTGGCTAAATTGGATAAAAAAAATTGTTACAATCATAGTGTACATTATGTTTAATGTGAAATTTTGAGTATTTGAGAAGATGAGGGTCCCACGTTTGTCATTGAACCTGAGAAAATTATCATGTATTTTATATTTACTATGTTGACATTTATTACGTACATAAAATACCTTAGCTGTCATTAATATTTAAGTAAAAAGATCACAATTGTCATTCTTTGTTTCATAAAACCTTTCATTGAAACAATACTTGGTGACTGTTTAAATTTTAATGCTTTCAAAATTAATTAATTCAAAATTCCTTGATGATGACATTCTCACTGAATGCTAGTAATGTTAAGTATTTTAAAATTGAGTGTTACGTCAGAATTAATTTAAAGGGTTTAATAATTGCTATATTAAATAGATTGAGTTCAATAAATTGGTCAACATTGATGTTCGTTAAACTAACCACTTGCAAAAAGGCTGGAAATAGGTTTATTCTTATTTTAAAAAATTGGGAACTTTCAATAATTTTATGCCTGTCTTCAGAACAACAAACTTGTGAAAAAGTATCTCCGAAAATATGTGATTTCATAGTTAGTGAATTATATTTTTTAGCAATTAAAGCTAAATTTCTAATAGCCTTTTCAGTGTAAATCTAAATTACTAGCTGTAATATTTACATATTCTGATTGTCATTCCCAGATTAACCTTTTTTATACAAAAGCCTTCCATAAAATTCATGTATTGTGTTGATATTTTGTTACATTCATAATTCTAAGCTACGAGTCAGTTTTCCCACTAGAGTCTGGAAAATCCTTCAAATGGTTGATGTTCTTGTCATCTTGTAGTTGTTGTTTTCCACACATCTTCTCGTCTCAATTGTCATGAACTGTTGTTTAACTATCATATTGTTGTTGGTGTTACACTACGAACATGACACTTAATGAGATGAAATTGTCAGTTTTTCATGTAAAACCACGACTTCAAACATTGTCAGAGTTCATAAAAACATTCAACGTATTTGATAAATAACAACAAAAAATGAAGAACACAGGTTTATCATTTTGTACAGTTATACACAGTATAAAAGCAGAATATATCTGATAATTCAGTATAATTAACAAAATAACAGAAAAAACAACATCTTTTAAAGGTGTATGCTTGTGTATATTTAGAATTGGGTGTCTTTGTATATTTTAAATGTATATGCCTGTATTTATTTTAAAGGTGTATGTTTGTGTATAATTTAAAGGTGTATGTTTGTGAATATTTTAAAGGTGTATATGTCTGTATATTTTAAAGGCATATTTTTGTATATATTTTGAAGGCGTATGTTTGTATACATTTGAAAGATGTGCATTTGTGTATATTTAAAGGTGTATGTCTGTGTATACTTTAAAGGTACATGCCTGAAATATGTGAAGTTTATTATAAAAAGTCTGATAAACACACCATTTTCTACAAGAATAAATAAAATAACATAATTATATCTATATACCCCCAACCCCTTTGAATAAATATTTATCTATTTTCTATACTTCTATATATATGAATATTTAAACTAATTTGCAATTTAAATAAATAAGGGAACTATTTAGAAATAAGGGAATCTTGCTGATTATACATAACAATCCCTCAAGAGTGACCCTCTGTAGAGCAGCTACCCATTTATAACAACACTGTTAAACTAAAAGCACCAATTTCTCAACAATGGTCAATATTTTCTGCTTCCAAAGGGTGCTGCTCTACAGAGGTTGTACTGTATATTTTAATTAATTCAAGTACTAGTAAATATAAATATAACATAATTGGTTATATAATATTTCAGTCTACTATATATGGTTATATGACTATGGATATAAATTAGCTATAAAATTGGTTAAATAATCCTTTATATATTTGACTAGATTTCTACATTGGTTAAATAATCCTTTATATATTTGACTAGATTTCTACATTGGTTAAATATCCCTTTATGTATGTGACTAGATTTCTAAGTTGATTAAATATTCCTTTATATATTTGACTATATATTTCTATTGGACACTAATAGGTTATATAAAAAATCTACGTACTAGGTCACCATATATACACGTCTATTTTGGTCTCATTCATGAGTATATTCAGTACTGTGGTTTAATGATACTTCACACATCAGCTTACCCAAGGCGTCCTCATAAATATCCGTATAAGGCCTGTTAAGTAGGACAAAAACTCAATATTTTATTTTCTTCGTTTCTAATACGAAAAAGGTCATGTGAACTTTCTATTTACTCTGATACTGTTTGGACATATGACTGGTGTTTACTGTAAGATGTCGACACACAAGAGCACAAAATGCACAAAAATGCACAAAAAATGGAAAACACTAAGTAGAAAAACCACCGACCACAAGTGCAATTAAGCCACACAGACAAACAATAACAAATAAGGGCAAAAGCAAAAATTACCGGAAAAAAAAGAAAAAATTATTGACAAAAATCTAACTTTCATGTATCAATTTTGTTCAATGAATACAAAGAATATGCAGTAAATCATAAACACTAATAATTGTTTACCTGTGTTTAGTATCACAGAACTTTAAGTTAACAACTTATTATTCATCAAATCCAGGCTTTTTCATGCAGCTAACTAACATGTTATACATCCAGTTTCCCTTATCCATTTACTACACTAGTTACAGTATAATATTATATACAAAATTTGATAACCATAATGTGTCCTCCCTCGTGCACAAAACATACCTTTACAGTCACACCAACATTACTTCCTAGACAACATATCTTTAAATCATCCCTATTAAAAAGAATACATTTTCCAAGCAAACATTCTATACCTATATTTAAAATATCCCTATTCAATATTCATAGTAAAACAACTTCATATTTCAGTTTCAGTCATTTTATATAAATTATATAGTCACACAGCATTTCTTGCCATTATTGTTTACTTTAGTTCATAAACTTTTATTTCGTTTCTGTTATACCATTCTACGTAGAGCTTGTTACTTTTGCCACAGTAAGCAATACAAGTGTTACCTTGGATACCGTGGAATCTGTGTAACAATATCTGTATCTTCTGGCAGTTAGATGTCAGCTGATGTATATTGTTGGAGTCCGACCCACAGACGTACACGGAACCGTCTTTATCAACCGCCAGCCCTTTGGGTCCCTTCAGGTCCTTGTCTGTGTATGTTGCCGCCACTTTACCATCCAGGGTCATACAGGTCACGGTGCTGCTGCCGTAGTCTGATATATACATGTTACTGTGATCCGGACTTAAAGCAATGTTCCATGGTCGATAGAACAAAGGTCCTCCATTAAAACTATTCTTAAATGTCCTGAACACTCGACCATTTAAGTCCATAATCTGTAACTTACTGTCCGGTTTGTCGAAAGAAACAAACAGATTACCTTCAGCGTATGCGATACCTTGACAGTTCCCATCCACCGAGATTTCACTCTCATTGGCCAAGGAACCCGACCTGGATACAGCAAGCAGTTTGATCTTCTTGTCAGCTTGTAGTGTTGTTGCTACTTGATCATCTTTGATGGTGGTCACATCGTTAGGTTGTGCTGGTAGGGCGAACACTGATAGGATACAGTTCTGTTTAGTGTTCACCACCTTCAGCGACATGTTATAGTGGTCACAAACCACCAACATCTCTTCTGTAACAAGGCACAGTCCGTACGCATCACATTGTCGTTCCATGCCACCCTTGATATTGATGCTTGCCCGGAACTCGGTAGATCGTTTGGTCTTGGAGCTCTGTAACAGTAGCAAGCCTAGTGTAGTGATGCTTAGTTTCATATCGGCACATTCTCGACTTATTTCAAACTCATAGTCCAGTATCTCATTATCATTGTTCACTTTTTTCAACCCATCTCTCACAATGGAGATGTAGTTCTTGGCTTTCTTCATGACTACAAACTTTTCGTTCGGTTTAGAGTTACTCAGATGGGACTTCAGTGTTCTGATATCCGCAGCCAGTATGTCACACTGTTTATTCACCATTTCAAGTTTACTATTGTCAATTCTGTCTTTTTGTTCTAAGTTCATTTTCATATCTGTATCCAGTTGGTCAAACATTTTCTTTATCTCGTCGCGTTCTTTCTTGATTTTAGTCAATGCTTTACTTTTTAAAGCATTTCTCTTCTGGCTATTCTTGATATACTTTGCTCGGCTTTTGGTGAGCTCTGCGTCCATTTCTGTGAGCAGGCCGTCTAATTCTCGGTACTCCTCACTCTCAGTCAGGCCGAACACTTGACTTTGTATGTTAGCAACTTTTGGACAGCTACAATGGCTCGTTCTGTAGCAGACGTAGCAACATAGCTGGTCACATGACTCACAGAAATAATCAATGACCTTGTCAGCATGTGAAGGACATTTATCTATGTAGATCTCCTTCAACTTACTGGAATCTCTCGGCATTTTCATCAAGTCTTGAAACAAATGGTGATGTAGAACTCGCAGCTTCTTGTGAAACTGGTAACAACCCGAGCACAGATATTCCGTGCAGTCGAAACAAAAATACGAAGCTTTTTTATTCATTCCATCCCTTTTGCAGGGGTCACAGTCCCTTTTATCCAAATCCAGATTGTAGATTTCATCATTAACTGAAAGCTTTGACAATGACATGGTTCCTGACTAGCTCCAAACACTCCAAGGACTGGGAAATTCCCACCTTGGGTTTGGGTTTTATACGAACCTACTTGATATTTGGCTGTCACATGTTTTTCTTGTCTGAGTCATGCTAACAAACGGGACTATTATTTAAAGTTTTTCTACCGATACTGTTTTTCAATACATGTCATTTTTGAATATTAATTTGATCTTTTCAGCCATTAAACTTTGTCATTTTACACATAGTGTAAAAATTGTGCTTATACCGACAGAATTGTTAAAAGCTTTTATTGAGCCGTTGTGGTATTCAGATATTTTTTGTAAGTTAGCTGATAAATGAATACAATAAATGGGTGTCGATGAGGGATGCCTTCTTTATATTTTACGACATTAATACATTATATGTTAATGGTTTTCTTCTACAGGAGATGCTACAAAAAACACGTGAGGATAATACTGGTGTACAGTTAGAAGTGAACGAACGTATCCTCGATGCTTGCACTGACCTTATGAAGGTAGGAGAAGTTCAATATCTAACTGATTATTTCTACATGACTGCCATTTGTTGTAAGGTTGATTCGATATCTAACTGTTTATTTCTACATGACTGCCATATGTTGTAAGGTTGATACCAGTTAGAACTGACAGTTTGTAACCTTTCTAGTGGCAGATATGTGTCTTGTTAATACATCTATGTGAAAAAATGGTGATCAATGTAATCAGTCATATAGAACTTCCTATACAATACATTGTGGTATACAAATACTGTCTAACCTGTCTAGAAAGACCAATTAGGTATTTTGGGTAACAGGTGGTCTCTCTTAACAGGTTAAATATTTTTGAAAATGGTTCATAATTTTCTTATATGTAGTACTGTCAACCCTATCCAGAACGACCAATTATGTATTTTGGGCAACAGGTGGTCTCTCTTAACAGGTTAAATATTTTTCAAAGTGGTTCATAATCTTTTAATATATATACAGTCAAACCTGTCCGGAAAGACCACTCATTGTTACAAACTATGAGGTCGCTGTAGGCAGATGGTCTTTCTTTACAGGTTTGACAGCTTTGAAAATGGTTTGAATGTTTAGTATAGAATTTTGGCTCAGTTTGCTGTCTAATAGAAATAAATTATGTTGAAAACATTTTAAAGCTTTTTTTGCTAGCACATTCATGATAGCATCAGTAGGTGGTTATTGTTGATGAATTGTTTAATGCTGAATTAAAATTAATGAAATCGGATCAACTGTGTTTGATCCCAATCTCTCTCAAAGTGTATCCAGTACAAATTGCTTAGCTTAAATTGAGATTTAACTCAAGTCAGAGTCTGAGCGGGAGTCTTGTTCTCCATAAAACTAGTCAGATTTCAAAAAGTTTTCATGACACTTTCCATTGAATGGATGGTACCTAGCCTAGTTACGCAGGTTGTCAGGTATAAGAAGTCAGATGAATATTGCCAGAGTTATTTCCCTTTCTTGTAGAAATGAGTTTAAATTGAGACATGACCTGGCCCCGATCTCCAGAAGCATCTCAAACAAAAATCTCATCTCAAATTGAGATTTCGGCAAAATCAGAGTCCGAATTTCTTATATATCTGAAGTTAAAACTCATTAAACACCGATGAAATTAACAAAGAATAGCATTTGCTGTTTTTTAAGCTAATTTTGAGTAAATCCTCTCTTGGAAAATATCCAAACGTAAATGGCAATATTTGTGATGAGATTTATCTCAAAATTGAGATGTTTCGGGAGATGGGGGCCTGCCTTGTTTAATTGCTTTTTCATGTTGTTTTTTTCCATCTAGTTAAAGAAACATCATGATAATTATGTGTAATGAAAATTTTAAATAAATAAAACTTGTTGTTTGTTGTGTGGCCTTGTATAAAAGTGCTCTCTAACAAGTGTAGAAAGGAGATAAATAAAAACGTGTGTGAGAATTTGATGGATAGATATAACATGAGTGACATTATAACATCAGTGTAAGAAAATATCAACTTGTCTGGTGGATTACAAACCATACCTTTGTTAAACAACCAGTCAACGGGTGCATCAAATATGTGGTATCTTATAGCAGTTGATTGTTTATGGCAGGCACCACATGTGTAGTCATTCGTTTTCTATAGGCGGGGGGGGGGGGGGTAAAGTTTTTGTTGATTTTTTGGTTTAAACTCCACTATAATAATTATTAATTATAGTCAATTCAATAAGTTATACTAATGAGGGAACTATCCCATTTGAAAGGATAGCGCGGACTACTGTTAACTCAGGTATACCCAGTTAAACCTAGATAAACATAGGGCACCTGACGGACCAAAGTATATTTGCAACCGTTCTCATTTGACTTTGAAATAACTGTACTTAATCTTATCCCAGCAATAAATTACCTCACAGATAGGTAAGAGATGTTTCCTTATCCACAAATTGTATTTCTTTTCTTTCAGTGCATCAAAATATTAGTGGAGAAATCTCGTGATTTACAAATGGAAATCGTTGCGCAAGGAAGGGTCAGTATTACATTGTATTAAGTATGTTTATGAATTCCTGAAAGTCATTGGTTGAAAATAAGAATTAAGTAATTGTAAGACGTCATCAAATTTTTAATTTTTTACCCTATTATTTGTTACCTGAAATGCAAAATCCATAATTGAATGTCCGATCAAAACTGTACTTTTTACCAAAATCATGAAATTTCGTACCATTGAAATTAAATTATTTAACATTGTTCTATTTTATACAACAGGGTACCTCAACAGCCAAGGAATTTTACAAGAAGAATCATAGATGGACCGAAGGTTTTGTGTCGGCTGCCAAAGCTGTGGGTTGGGGTGCCACAACACTTATGTAAGCTACAGTTGATTGTCACCACAAAGTGGCCCCAAGTTTGATATGTTCCAATACTAGTATATTATACAGCTCAATACAAATACACTGTTCCTAAAAATTAAGTAGTTGTAACAAATAAGTCTGTACACTGAATTGATACAAAGAGCAATTTGATACATTAGTCCTCATGAAAATTCCATCAGTAGAATTATGAACATGTCTTTAACTGGCACCGCTGTATTTTGACCTGACTTTCAGGTGTTATTGTATTGAAACCTGGGCCAGTATTTATAGAGCATCTTATAAGAAAACTTAAAATTTTCATAAAATGGTAACATTTTCTTAAGCGTATGAGTGTATAAGACAATAAAGATTATAAATAGTGTTGTTTAAATGAATTATATAGAGAGGTTTCCATAACCACTAAGAAAATATGGGTTATTCTTTAAATTGCAGAAAATATGCGCATCACAACTTTTCAACTTAAGCTAAAAGACTTAAGTTTTCCACTAAGATCTATGCTTAAATAATTACCAGCCCTGACTTATATAGTAATGTTTATATTATGACAGGGAAGCTGCAGACAAAGTGATTAAAGGTGATGGAAAGTTAGAAACATTGATAGTATGTTCCCAGGAGATTGCTGCCTCTACAGCACAGCTGGTGGTCTCATCACGGGTTAAAGCTAAACGTACTAGTCATGCACTACAGAACGTGCAGGAAGCCTCTAAAGGTGTATCCAGGGCAACAGGCAACGTGGTAGCTACAGTTAAAACAGGATCACAAATCATTGAAGAACGAAGTGAGTGTTTATTTTTGTTTCACCGTTTGATTTATTTGTTTGATTTGTATAAGGCCCCTACCAGTCACTTCCATTCACCATGCCCCGAGACAGGTATTATTTGTGTCCTACCAGTCACTTGTTGTGACTATAGGTTTATCCTTCATCGAAGGCAAGAAATTAGTCCACTTGAGTTTGTTCCAACTGTCATTTTGGTCAGTATGTTTTGATGTTTGTTTGTTAAATTGTATGGTGCATTATGATGTCTGTGTCATGTATTCTGATGCTATAATACAAACATGTATTCTGATGTTTGTATGATGTGTTCCGATGTTTGTAGGATGTATTCTGATGCTTGTAGGATGTATTCTGGTGTTTGTAGGATGTATTCTGGTGTTTGTAGGATGTATTCTGATGTTTGTAGGATGTATTCTGATGCTTGTAGGATGTATTCTGGTGTTTGTAGGATGTGTTCTGGTGTTTGTAGGATGTATTCTGGTGTTTGTAGGATGTATTCTGGTGTTTGTAGGATGTATTCTGGTGTTTGTATGATGTATTCTGATGCTTGTAGGATGTATTCTGGTGTTTGTAGGATGTATTCTGATGCTTGTAGGATGTATTCTGGTGTTTGTAGGATGTGTTCTGGTGTTTGTAGGATGTATTCTGGTGTTTGTAGGATGTATTCTGGTGTTTGTAGGATGTATTCTGGTGTTTGTAGGATGTATTCTGATGCTTGTAGGATGTATTCTGGTGTTTGTAGGATGTATTATGGTGTTTGTAGGATGTATTCTGATGCTTGTAGGATGTATTCTGGTGTTTGTAGGATGTATTCTGGTGTTTGTAGGATGTATTCTGATGCTTGTAGGATGTATTCTGGTGTTTGTAGGATGTATTCTGGTGTTTGTAGGATGTATTCTGGTGTTTGTAGGATGTATTCTGGTGTTTGTAGGATGTATTCTGATGCTTGTAGGATGTATTCTGGTGTTTGTAGGATGTATTCTGATGCTTGTAGGATGTGTTCTGGTGTTTGTAGGATGTATTCTGATGCTTGTAGGATGTGTTCTGGTGTTTGTAGGATGTATTCTGTTGCTTGTAGGATGTATTCTGGTGTTTGTAGGATGTATTCTGATGCTTGTAGGATGTGTTCTGATGCTCGTAGGATGTGTTCTGGTGTTTGTAGGATGTATTCTGATGTTTGTAGGATGTATTCTGGTGTTTGTAGGATGTATTCTGGTGTTTGTAGGATGTATTCTGGTGTTTGTAGGATGTATTCTGGTGTTTGTAGGATGTGTTCTGGTGTTTGTAGGATGTATTCTGGTGTTTGTAGCCTGTATTCTGATGTTTATATTACAGGTCTGATGGATTTCTCTCACCTATCTCTCATACAGACAAAGAAACAAGAAATGGATTCTCAGGTAATAATCATTGATTTTTAGTTCCACTATTTGAAGGATAGGGGGACTTTTGCACTCACTCAGTCATCTGTATTTGTGTCAGAGTTAGCATAGGTGCTATGATGACTGTTATAGTTTAGGTACAACTTCGACTATTTTATTGAAGTTTGAAGGACAATGCAGCAGTTCTCAAGAATTTTGTTTTGAATAATCATATTTTGCCTTGAATACTGAGTCTTATATAATGAAATATGCTTTTGGGAGACAGCTCATGTTCCAAATATCAGTATTTTTCAAACATAAATTTCCTTGACAAAAGGTTAGTATTATATACTCAATGAATACTATGGTTACAGGTTCGTGTGTTAGAACTAGAGAGAGAACTGGAGCTTGAACGACAGAAACTTTCTACACTACGTAAGCAACATTATACACTGGCTGCGGAGACAGAGGGAACTACAGAGGTTTGTTAACATTATCACTGAAATCAGAATAGTGAGAGATTATCTGTTTGGTAACCAGTCTATGAATGCAGCCTGTCCATTGGTCAATTTCAAATCTACAATTCACACCAACCAATCAGATGCTTGAACTTTTTTTACTGGTTTCCAATTACAAATTTTTCCTTAATATTCTTTAACTTACTTTAGGAATGTTGTTGTATTGAACCAGTCTGAGAATGAAGCCTGTTCATTGGTCAATTTCAAATCTACTTTTTCAACCAGCCAATCTGATATTTGAACTTTTTGATTGGTTTCCAATTTCAGATTTATCTGTGATATTTTATAACTTACTTTAAGAATCTTGCATTTAACCGATCTCCAGAATCCTGCCTGTTCGTTGGTCTGTTTGATAGCCAGTCAGAGGACTGGTTTCCAAGTTCTGATTAATCAACAGTTAATTGTTGTATTTAACCAATTTGATAATGCTGCCTGTTCATTGGTCAATTTCAAATCTACTTTTTGAACCAACCAATCATATGCTTGAGCTCTTTCCCTGGAAGTATTGCAAACTCTGGATTACTTCTATTCTGGAACATATTGAATAGCTTATTCTATCATTAATATCTCTTGTTTTGTGATGATAATTTATATATCTGTACTCGGAATGAATTATAATTATACAGGGGTGACAACAATCCTGATTTCATCTTGAATTTCTTGGTTTTCATTATCATGACAGAGCTATGATTTCTGTTCAAAGCAAAACTATTTGATGAAAATATCTTTAAAAAAATATTTGATGAAAAATGTCTTAATAAATATCTTCATTCTGCTCTGAATGGATTTCTTTAATACAAACTGAGTTAAACTTGGAAACAATTAAATCAAAAGCCTTTTGTTTGTCAAAAATGGTTGGCCCAATGCGATTTTCAGGCTATTTAATTTGGTTCTGTTGTCACCCCTGATACATGTATATTTATAACCGATATATCAATGGCTTAGAATGAGAAGGTCGTAACTCCTACTTACGACCTTATAAGACTGATACATATTCGAAATCTGCTTCACAAGGCGCTTCTTATGAGCCTATTTTCATGAAAATCTGAAATTGTCATGTTGACCAAAATGAAGTTTTAAAAACGTGTTTTCCCATAGGTAAAGACTAAATTACAGACAGTTTTCGTTTTCTCAATATATCGATTTTGTAGTTACGACCTTCTGGTTCTAAGCCAGCGATATGTACAATTTGTAATGTATGTATATACAATGTATATGTATGTATATTATATAGGATGGGGAAGAGGATGTGAGTGTCTAATGTTATATACTATATATACAGCTTTATTTGGAGTAATCTTCATCTTTTTATGTCCCCATCTTTGATGAGGGGGTATATTGCTTTGCACATGTCTATCGGTCTGTCAGTCTGTTTCCATTCAATAACTCAAGAATGCCTTGCCCAAGGATCTTCAAACTTTACATGGAGGTTTGTCAGCGACAGTAGATGACCCCTATTGATTTTGAGGTCTGTAGGTCAAGGTCACTGTAACTTTCACCATTTTCAACAATTTGGCTGCCATAGGGCATACATACATGTTTTACAAACATCTCTTGTTGTCTTATACTAACAAAACTATATCTTTATCTCTAAGGCTTGCTTTGACTTTAATACTATTTCCAGTAATATAAATGACTGGTCAGCTCACAGCCGAGGAGCGTGTAGTCAACGCTTTAATTGTCTCAGTCCTTAAATGATAGGTGCTTAGGCTGTGAAGTGGTCAATTCTGGTATAAAATTATCAAAGTTACCTCTTGCGAAACTCAGTTAGAGTAAACTTAAAGGTTTAATGAAACCTAGTGTTGTTTTTTTTTAGCTTGTCAATAAAAAGTAGACGGGTATAGTATTTGTCTATTTTGGGTTCATTTTATGATAAATTTTCACAGGGGAGCATTAGTGGGTTGTGCTGACAGTCTTGTTGATGATTAAATCACATGCCTTCTGTTAACTATGTAGCTGTACTAATATGTTGTACTAATCCAGTTACTGCAGTAGATATATGTCCTCTAACATCTGTAGACAACAGTGTTATAGCAACTAATTTTATTAGCTCACCTGACCACGAAGTGGTCATGGTGAGCTATTAGGATCGATGGATGTCCGTCGTACGTCGTCCGTCGTCCGTCGTCCGTCGTCCGTTCACAATTAGTTTGTTTACACTCTAGAGGTCACATTTTGGACTCAATCTTCATGAAACTTGGTCAGAATGTTTGTCTCAATGATATCTAGGTCAAGTTCGTATATGGGTCATGTGGGGTCAAAAACTAGGTCACCAGGTCAAATCTTAGAAAATTCTTGTTTACACTCTAGAGGTCACATTTGAAGCTTGATCTTCATGAAACTTGGTCAGAATGTTTGTATCAATGATATCTAGGTCAAGTTCGAATATAGGTCACGTGGGGTCAAAAACTAGGTCATCCGGTCAAATCTTAGAAAATCCTTGTTTACACTCCAGGGGGCACATTTGAAGCTTGATCTTCATGAAACTTGGTCAGAATGTTTGTCTCAGTGATATATAGGTCAAGTTTGAATGTGGGTCACGTGAGGTCAAAAACTAGGTCACCGGGTCAAATCTTAGAAAATCCTTGGTTACACTCTAGAGGTCACATTTGAAGCTTGATCTTCATGAAACTTGGTCAGAATGTTTGTCTCAATGATATCTAGGTCAAGTTCGTATATGGGTCATGTGGGGTCAAAAACTAGGTCACCAGGTCAAATCTTAGAAAATTCTTGTTTACACTCTAGAGGTCACATTTGAAGCTTGATCTTCATGAAACTTGGTCAGAATGTTTGTATCAATGATATCTAGGTCAAGTTCGAATATAGGTCACGTGGGGTCAAAAACTAGGTCATCCGGTCATATCTTAGAAAATCCTTGTTTACACTCCAGGGGGCACATTTGAAGCTTGATCTTCATGAAACTTGGTCAGAATGTTTGTCTCAGTCATATATAGGTCAAGTTTGAATATGGGTCACGTGAGGTCAAAAACTAGGTCACCGGGTCAAATCTTAGAAAATCCTTGTTAACACTCTAGAGGTCACATTTGAAGCTTGATATTCATGAAACTTGGTCAGAATGTTTGTATCAATGATATCTAGGTCAAGTTCGAATATAGGTCACGTGGGGTCAAAAACTAGGTCATCCGGTCAAATCTTAGAAAATCCTTGTTTCAGAAAATAGCTGTTTCAACTCTCATAAGCAAAATTGGCTGATGTTTAAAATAGATTACACTTTTAATAAAACACTTCTATATTAAAGTAAACAGCGTATATCTTTCTTCTTTTATATCATCATTTATTTATTGCCGCCTAGCTTTGTAGACAAAAAATTCTAGAGCCATTCATGCATTTCATTTCTTTTATCAAATTAGCATGATGCTCCCTGGTCTCAAAATATTTGACATGCAACAAATTCCTCCTTAATTTCTATTGATTATCAGATGATGTATGTTATTTTTTTCTCCCATCAAGATCACATTTGACCACTGATGATGCATTCCTCCTTCAATCTTAATGAATTATGGTCAGATTGTAAGTTGTTTTGTAACCTAGACCAATGTGCAACAGGTGAGCGACCTAGGGCCCTTTGGGCCCTCTTGTATTACTGTAACCTTGAACATTACATTTATACATTGCAGTGTTGTTGGTACTGATTCACTGAACACTGTATTAAATTAATTTATTAAAGAGTCATTCCCTATAACTAGCATATTTTTCTCTACTATCACATTAAATGAGCTAAATGTACAAAGCACTATCAATTATCATAATTTGTCAGAAGAGAGTGTGCGCAAATATGTCTCTATAATGTCAAAAATATATTCAAATCATCAGTAATAATTTATCGCTTCCATCGATTTATTATAATGTGGTGAAAGGGAAAAAACTTGTGACTATTTTGGCTTGTTGGGGAAATATATTTTCATTTTTTCTCGGCAATAATTGGTGGGAGCTTTTTGTTGAAGATTTGAGGAGTTTTAAGCAATAATGATTCTCATGTAATGTATATTATTCCTGAATCGATTTAAGCAATAAAAGTTATTGGGAATGCCTCTTTAAATAACTAATTAATTTAACTATTTTAAAACTATTGAAATCTAATATAATATGTAGAATTTGACCTCTGAGTCCTAGCCTCAGGGTATTGACTATATAATAACTTGTACTGCCTAAAGTGCAATCTCAGCTCAATAATCTATTTCCATCTATATTTCTGTTTACCATAATAGTTCCGATGCAAACTTAAAATTATAAGGTTTCGTCTTCTGGTCATAACATTGGCACCATTTGTCAATAAGTGACAACTTTCCCATTAAGTATTAAAACATATTTTGCTAGTAAATGGCAGCTCTAATTTCTAACCCAAATTTTAGTGACATAGTTTTGCAATTTATGACATAATTTTCCAGTAATATATAAGTGACATAAATTTGTGTTGTTCGAAACTAGAAAATGACCATCAACAAGGAGATGTCCCTATACTTACACTTGCTTGAATTATTACTTTGAAGACTTTTTAAGGACAAGATGTCCCTATATTTACACAGACTAAATGCTTCCAAGAATTACTCGGCTTTTGCTTATATAAATGGTATTGCAGTTGTAATATAACCTGAAGTTCATATTATGTCATAATTATCATATAGCTTGTAAAATTTAATCTATAACATTAAACTAAGTGACCAGACAATCAGTTTTTCTCGGTTAATTGATAGATCACACCGGTATTGACATGTGATATTTATGGCCATATAACTTACGAGGTTTTGCAATATTTCAATAATTGTTCAATTATTGACATTTGTATAAACCAGCTATTGTCAACCTGTCACACACTTCATGTGATCTGATATACGGTGAGATCCTTGGATTATGCGGTGAGATCCTTTGCTTGTCTCTGAGATCGACTGTGACATTTAAGATCCTTTGAAGGTAGCTTAAATCAGTTTGAGATTCGTCATTTGAGATACATTGCTTATTTTAAATTTAAAAATCTTGGCTGTATAAGACAGATGGATTAAAGGCTGACAGTTTACAGTTAATAGTTTAATATTATACTCAGACCCTGCAGACTTATTACAAGATATTTGCTTCATTTCTAAAATGTTTTCTTGCTTCTTTTTATGTACCTGTTTCCAATCTGTTTTAATTTTTTTCAAAATACATATATTTTTAAATCTAAGAATTCATTATATTTCTATAATATTTTGATATAGGTATTTCTTTGGTTAGTATGTCAGTATTCAGATTAATAGTTTCTTGTTTTTGTTTCCTAAAGTTTATACATTATTTGTTTGTTTGTTCAGGATGATGTTGATAAAGCGAGTCGTCCATGGGACTATGCTCCCATGATGTAGATAGGTAGGCGTGGCAAACGCATGTCTGTGTGCCATGCATGGTGCTTTAATGAGTTATTGTTGCATTTGTTGATATGAAGAATGCTCTGCTTGTCGGTAGCTTTCCATTCAAATCGTTGGAAACAGACAACATTAACCTTTTATTCCATAGACAACCACTTAATAAGACCCTGGAATGACATTCCTTTACATCAGTGTAGAGTCCTGTAGATACTGTAGTGTTGCATTATCATTCTTTAGGATGGAGTCAAGTAAATATGCATTGAATGTTTCTACATGGAGTAAGGGGTTAAATTGCTTGGAATGTGAATGATGCAAATCTTTAAGGCTGTTTTGGTTTTTAAGCGAGATGCAAGATTTGTTCTTGTTTATTTGATCATTTTTACTAATTATATATTTATAGTTTCTTTGACTGTTGTTCCCATACTAGAAAAAGGTTGTTTCTATTGTTAAATCACTACCATGTTTCTGTACAGTGGGTGTGTTTGACCTACTTATTTGTATATTAGTTTACTAACATAAAACTATATAAACCGCTGAAAAAATATTCAGATGTGATTGCAGTTTCCTATGAAAAGTGAAAACAGTCTTACCTTTGGTTAGAAGCCTGTCCTTTTGAAAGCCTTATATGTTCGATTTCAGGACATTACATACTCATGTTGAGACGTTGAGAGTGAATTCAAATTTACCTTGAAGCACTTTCCGTTGCTTAATTCAGGTGTAATAAAGGGTCGACTGATTTCATGATTAACTTAAAAAATATTTAATTAACTGTCTATTCTTCACTTAGAAACAATTGTCATACTTCTAATGATTTTGCTGTTACTTAACCCTCATACCTTATAGTGTTATAGATTGTAATTTACATGATAATACATTTTGGATCCATATGCTCAAATTAGGAGGACAACTTACCACCATGAACAACATCTTTCAATTAAATTTTTATCATCTTACAGTATTATTATTTGTGTTATGTTTTAATGTTTAAGATTAAATCTATTTGTGTATATTTTTTCCTGAGATGTCATTCATTCCCAGTAAATATTTAACTGCAAAGTTCAATACATGGTCATACCTATGCCATACCTTCACTAGAAAACCTCAATTGTTAGACCACACTCTTGAAACTTCAGGTCTAAAAGTCTCATTATTGAGTTGGTCTTAATATTAATTGTGTTAAATATTCATACATCTAGCAAAATATCGAAAATGGACAAGAAATGTTCGGTCTTATTTTTTCTGGTGGCCTTATAATTGGGGAGCTCTGAGTGAGGTATTCAACTGTATGTATAATTCTACTTTGAAAGTTGCTATTACTGATGTGGTTGAACTAATGAAAACTTGTTTGTATTTTCAGAACTGAACAACTCACCTGTAATTATAGAAGATTGAGGTGACATCATCATTGGAAACCAGTGTAGTTTGTGGTAACTGAATCCAAGACATTATAACTGTGTGGTTGCAGAAACCATGACATTGTATAAGTTCTGGAATCCATTGGAAGAGTTTATGGTTACCGAAACCACGGCTTACCGACCACTGTGTGATCAAACTTTAAATGATTTTACCATGAACTTTTTTGCTGTTGTTATTTGTGAGCTGTTTGTCTGAGTTATACATGCACTTGTTTTTACTTGAGCACAAAGTTTTACCAGTTTAAGTCACGTCTGTCTGGGCATTCAACGATACGGCTTATAGTTATGTGATTTTTACCTGACTGGTTGCCAAAGGTGTATAATTACTTAAATGGTTGCCAGCTGTGTAGCTGGTTGCCAGCTGTGTTTTATTACATAACTGGTTCCTGGCAGTGTTAAAGTGACTGGTTGCTGGCTGTATATAATACAGTCAGTGACTAGATGTATGTACTATTTTAGATTTATTTCATTCTAGATTATGGTTGTGGGTGGGGTATTGCAATTTATATACAGTTATCAAGTGTATATATATATTAGAAAAGTATATATACAGTTATCAAGTGTATACATATATTAGAAAAGTTCTATCTTTCTAGCTGTGTTGTTTGTTACTCTTAAATCAAACGTTTTTGTGGGCTTAAGATTTTCCCAAATGTGGGTTGGAAGGCAATTATTGAGAAATTAGTCCTATTTAAGACTAGAAAATTAATCCTTTTAAAGACTAGAAAATTATACAAAAATATAGTCATTGATTCGAACATGGAAATATGTGGGGAAAAACCTTGCCGTTTCTGATATAAGAACTCATTGTTAATAAACTATTAGACCATGCCAATTCATTCATTTACATCTATCGCCAGTATTAAACTTTATAACTAGAAATCCAGCTTTCTGCTAGAGGCTTTTCCAGGAAAAGAATGAAAAAGGGTAGTTGGAACTCCCACCTAAATGTACAACCACCTGAATTATGATTATTTTACTTAACAAACCCCGAAACCTTGGACTCCAAATAAATATACAATTGAGTTCCCTCCCCTGGCTTATGTTTTCCTGGAAAAGCCCTAAAACAACTGATATTAGAATACATATTAACATTTCTTGGTATTATTTGTGCCTTGTCTATTGAGGAAAACAATCAGTGGTTGTGAAACCATATATACAGAAAGAAACATTTTAAATGTTTTCATTTTGCTTAAAAACATGAAAATAAAATAATCATGCTACTGAAGTATAAATGTTGTGTGCTCATGTCATTGAGTTCAGATTAATGAATTATGTATTGATATTTTTGTTATAGATTATTTATGTTTGTTTTGCTTATTTATCATTTTAGTCACTTTGTCCACAGTGCCTATCTGTGTTTGTACTAACAGTCAGATTTGTGTATTAAGACCATTCATGGAAACAGCAATATGTGGTCTATGTTGACAAGTGGTCTCTATGAACAGGTCTTATTTTATTGAAAGTCATCTGAACATAGATACAATTGGTGGTCTTTAAATACAGGTTGTGTTATAGTTGTTTTTGACGACAGGTGGTCTTTTATAAAAGGTTAACTGTTTGTGCTCCCTTTCTTATTTCTAATTAGGGGGCATATAACTTTCTGCACATAATGCAAATCTTGTGCGTGGAACTCCTTACAAACGGCGGAATTTCTTTAAATTTTCACAGATTACCAACCTTAATGTATAGTGATTGCCCTTTGTTACTTTGACTATATAACACACTAGGGGCACCTGTGTCCAATTGGCTAGTGTTTTTTCCAGAACCCTTTAGGGGCATGGTGTTTTCTGTGAAAAGGGCACTTTTTGGCGCGCGACCTTATGAAAAAGGGCACTTCGTTGCACCCGGCCTTCTGAGTAAGGCAACCACCTAGTTCCTGGCAATTCAGCACCAGTACATTTTGGGAAGTTGGGGAAACATGCAATATTGAGTCCTGGATCTAAACCAGTATTTTAGTCTTTCATATAAGAGCAGTTAAAAACTGACAGACAGACAGCATCAATGTTATATGCTTTCCACAAATAAGTGTTGGGCTACACTAAGACTTGCATATGGATTCTTTACTTTTCTGGCAAATGATTGCCAAGTTTGCAACAAACACTTTGGATATGCCACATACACAAATGTACATCTCCAGTGTGTGTTTAAGAAGACTATAATGAGCAAATCAATTGAGTTATTTCATTTTTATTATTTACAACCTAACACATCAGTGGGCTTGATATATGGATTCTATATCAGGTTTTCCACAAATGTTCTAAGGTAAAATTCCCTGACCGTTCCCTGTTCCCTGCCAACACAGCAGTTTTCCCTGACATTTTGGAGTGATCAGACCTTTTTGTGAGAACAGAAAACCCTGACCTTGAAAAAATCCCTGACCGTGGGAACCCTGTATAATATTGCTATTTGTAGCTGACATATCAGACTAAACAATAAATGACATGATTTAATCATATTGTGTAGTCTTATCTGCCAGAGTGTAGCTAATAATCAACGAAAACAAACTTATCCGAAAATATGTGAATATCCGAAACTGCGTCACTCACAGTATTACAGACCTGATAAATTCGACCATTTTTCGTTATTAATGCGTTTAAACCGTTATAGATTCGTTAAAAACCCTTGGAACGTCTTAAAAGTTCATAGAATACAAGCGTTGTCATCGGCAGAATTGTTTACATTCTCGACACGGCATATTTGCAGAACAGTTCAACACACGCGTCACGTGACCTGTATGTCGGCATATTTTCACAAATTTTCGCACGATAAATGTGCAACGTGTTTAGGCTACTTTTAATTACTTTTAAAGCGTAAACAATACGGATTTATGCGATTTATAATAAAAATTCGTCCACTGGATTACTGTTTTAATCGCCAATTTCACGGAGCGTACATTTGTCTCGTCAGTTGTAACATAACTTTGGATATCAACAACGCACGTGAGCATATTAAATAGTTTATGATATTAAAATTTTGATTAGGCAATCATCGTCGGCAGTTTCATTTTTAATTGGAATAATCTTGCGAAAAACATTCATTTGTTAATTGCCGACGCTCGCCAACGGATAGCGACAATAGCGACTGGTTCGTGTTTTATGCCCGTGAAAAGTCAATTGCCGACGGGTTCATGCTTTTTTATGCAAAATCATGATGCAACCAGTCTACTGGAAATTTCTTCCTTCTGTAAAAACATTGACCGGTTCACACGTTTTTTCAAGATAACGAAGCAACCAGTCACGTGATTTTTTCACCCGACTGCTGAGACCCCCGTTGTGTAATATACACGTTGACACGTCGTATCCTAGGTGACTAGTCATGATACGACAGGATGTAGGACAGTCTACATCCGCTGTTCTGATGAAATTGACAGGGCACAATAAACAATTAGCAGCTGACAAAAGGGCACTTGGCGCAAAAGGCCTTTGATAAGGGCAGCATGGCGCATCGTTAGTTCGGGAGAAAAGGGCATGGCGCATGCGCCATGCTGAAAGGGCCTGGAAAAAACACTATTGGCACATTTATGGGGACACATTTTTAGATCTATCAGTGATACACTGTTCAAATACATGTATTGTTCTCTAACTTAGTGAAGTATATTACTGTTTGAATAGGTTCATAATTGTGGTCCTTATTTGCAGGTGGTCTTATTCACAGGTTAGACTGTATTGTTTGTTTATCATATGAATGCTAAGTGGTGTTTATGTTTATCATATGAATGCTAAATGGTGTTTATGTTTATCATATGAATGCTTAGTGGTGTTTATGTTTATCATATGAATGCTAAGTGGTGTTTATGTTTATCATATGAATGCTAAATGGTGTTTATGTTTATCATATGAATGCTTAGTGGTGTTTATGTTTATCATATGAATGCTAAATGGTGTTTATGTTTATCATATGAATGTTTAGTGGTGTTTATGTTTATCATATGAATGCTAAGTGGTGTTTATGTTTATCTTATATTGTATAATGGCAACTAGGGTGCTGGAAACCTTCTATGTGAATGTGTTAAATGTCTATTTTGTATGCATCTTTATGTAATTGTTTGTTTGTGTTGTTGAAACATTATTTAGAAGTGCAAGAACAATAATAAAATTTGTCTATTTGGTGCAACAAGGTTGTATCTCTCTATAGTAAGGTACAACCTTGTTGCACCAAAGGGACATATTGTTACTCAGTCTTTATAATTTATTGAGTTATTACAGTACTGCACTGAATGATAAGTTATGATAGTAATGTTTGAACATTGTATGTAAACTACTGATGTTACTGACTCATCCTGTGCTGCCATATTCACTCTGTCTAATACATGATAGCAATGCTATAGTCTAGGCTAGGTCTCACTGAACGTCCCACTGTGCTGCCATATATATTCACTCTGTCTAATACATGATAGCAATGCTATAGTCTAGGCTAGGTCTCACTGAACGTCCCACTGTGCTGCCATATATATTCACTCTGTCTAATACATGATAGCAATGCTATAGTCTAGGCTAGGTCTCACTGAACGTCCCACTGTGCTGCCATATATATTCACTCTGTCTAATACATGATAGCAATGCTATAGTCTAGGCTAGGTCTCACTGAACGTCCCACTGTGCTGCCATATATATTCACTCTGTCTAATACATGATAGCAATGCTATAGTCTAGGCTAGGTCCCACTGAACGTCCCACTGTGCTGCCATATTCACTCTGTCTAATACATGATAGCAATGCTATAGTCTAGGCTAGGTCTCACTGAACGTCCCACTGTGCTGCCATATTCACTCTGTCTTATACATGATAGCAATGCTATAGTCTAGGCTAGGTCTCACTGAACGTCCCACTGTGCTGCCATATTCACTCTGTCTAATACATGATAGCAATGCTATAGTCTAGGCTAGGTCTCACTGAACGTCCCACTGTGCTGCCATATTTACTCTGTCTAATACATGATAGCAATGCTATAGTCTAGGCTAGGTCCCACTGAACGTCCCACTGTGCTGCCATATTCACTCTGTCTAATACATGATAGCAATGCTATAGTCTAGGCTAGGTCTCACTGAACGTCCCACTGTGCTGCCATATATATTCACTCTGTCTAATACATGATAGCAATGCTATAGTCTAGGCTAGGTCCCACTGAACGTCCCACTGTGCTGCCATATTCACTCTGTCTAATACATGATAGCAATGCTATAGTCTAGGCTAGGTCTCACTGAACGTCCCACTGTGCTGCCATATATATTCACTCTGTCTAATACATGATAGCAATGCTATAGTCTAGGCTAGGTCCCACTGAACGTCCCACTGTGCTGCCATATTCACTCTGTCTAATACATGATAGCAATGCTATAGTCTAGGCTAGGTCCCACTGAACGTCCCACTGTGCTGCCATATTCACTCTGTCTAATACATGATAGCAATGATATAGTCTAGGCTAGGTCTCACTGAACGTCCCACTGTGCTGCCATATATATTCACTCTGTCTAATACATGATAGCAATGCTATAGTCTAGGCTAGGTCTCACTGAACGTCCCACTGTGCTGCCATATATATTCACTCTGTCTAATACATGATAGCAATGCTATAGTCTAGGCTAGGTCTCACTGAACGTCCCACTGTGCTGCCATATATATTCACTCTGTCTAATACATGATAGCAATGCTATAGTCTAGGCTAGGTCTCACTGAACGTCCCACTGTGCTGCCATATATATTCACTCTGTCTAATACATGATAGCAATGCTATAGTCTAGGCTAGGTCTCACTGAACGTCCCACTGTGCTGCCATATATATTCACTCTGTCTAATACATGATAGCAATGCTATAGTCTAGGCTAGGTCCCACTGAACGTCCCACTGTGCTGCCATATTCACTCTGTCTAATACATGATAGCAATGCTATAGTCTAGGTCTCACTGAACGTCCCACTGTGCTGCCATATTTACTCTGTCTAATACATGATAGCAATGCTATAGTCTAGGCTAGGTCCCACTGAACGTCCCACTGTGCTGCCATATTCACTCTGTCTAATACATGATAGCAATGCTATAGTCTAGGCTAGGTCTCACTGAACGTCCCACTGTGCTGCCATATATATTCACTCTGTCTAATACATGATAGCAATGCTATAGTCTAGGCTAGGTCCCACTGAACGTCCCACTGTGCTGCCATATTCACTCTGTCTAATACATGATAGCAATGCTATAGTCTAGGCTAGGTCTCACTGAACGTCCCACTGTGCTGCCATATATATTCACTCTGTCTAATACATGATAGCAATGCTATAGTCTAGGCTAGGTCCCACTGAACGTCCCACTGTGCTGCCATATTCACTCTGTCTAATACATGATAGCAATGCTATAGTCTAGGCTAGGTCCCACTGAACGTCCCACTGTGCTGCCATATTCACTCTGTCTAATACATGATAGCAATGATATAGTCTAGGCTAGGTCCCACTGAACGTCCCACTGTGCTGCCATATTCACTCTGTCTAATACATGATAGCAATGCTATAGTCTAGGCTAGGTCTCACTGAACGTCCCACTGTTCTGCCATATATATTCACTCTGTCTTATACATGATAGCAATGCTATAGTCTAGGCTAGGTCTCACTGAACGTCCCACTGTGCTGCCATATATATTCACTCTGTCTAATACATGATAGCAATGCTATAGTCTAGGCTAGGTCTCACTGAACGTCCCACTGTGCTGCCATATTCACTCTGTCTTATACATGATAGCAATGCTATAGTCTAGGCTAGGTCTCACTGAACGTCCCACTGTGCTGCCATATATATTCACTCTGTCTAATACATGATAGCAATGCTATAGTCTAGGCTAGGTCTCACTGAACGTCCCACTGTGCTGCCATATATATTCACTCTGTCTAATACATGATAGCAATGCTATAGTCTAGGCTAGGTCTCACTGAACGTCCCACTGTGCTGCCATATATATTCACTCTGTCTAATACATGATAGCAATGCTATAGTCTAGGCTAGGTCTCACTGAACGTCCCACTGTGCTGCCATATATATTCACTCTGTCTAATACATGATAGCAATGCTATAGTCTAGGCTAGGTCTCACTGAACGTCCCACTGTGCTGCCATATATATTCACTCTGTCTAATACATGATAGCAATGCTATAGTCTAGGCTAGGTCTCACTGAACGTCCCACTGTGCTGCCATATATATTCACTCTGTCTAATACATGATAGCAATGCTATAGTCTAGGCTAGGTCTCACTGAACGTCCCACTGTGCTGCCATATTCACTCTGTCTAATACATGATAGCAATGCTACGTCTAGGTCCCGCTGAACGTGTTTTGCCTCGGCAATGTTTTCGCTTGGCAGACATCGAGAACAGGGATTTCACATATTTTCTAATGAAGCTTCCCCTAGACAACGAGGACCCTTTTCCCGATGCCTTCTGATGCTCATTTATTAAATCGGGTGTACATGGCAGAGGTAAAAATGCTCAGTGGAACCTAGGTATAACTGAAGCATTGTTATAGCAAATTGTACCTTTGATTGGAAAGATATGTGGTTGGTTTACATGACATTATATACCAATTTGTTTTGTTTTATTGCATATTATATACTAGGTGTGTCAATTTTCCAGATTTACCAGAATTCCAGATCTACATATTCTGAAAGAGCCATGATTTGTTACGAAATAAAGGTTATTAGATGAAAATATCTTGAGCAATGGCAAAGTTCTGGTTAATTTAGTCTGTTTTGAAGGAATTTCTTTATATAAACTGATACAAATATGGAGACAATGTGGTTGAAGGCCTCTTGTCTGCCCAAAATGGTTGACCACATCTGATCGTCCTGGGTTTTAATTTGGCTCTATTGACACCCCTAAAATTTATAAGAAAACTCTGCTATGTTAAAATATATATGCCCTTCCAGCAATGCTAAACTAATTATTTTGTTATTTCGAGCTTTCGTGATCACTCTTCGTCCGTCGTCCGTCCGTTCACAATTGCTTGTGAACACACTAGAGGTCACAAATTTAGCCTGATCATTATGAAACTTGATCACAATGATCATCTCCATAAAATCTAGGTCAAGTTCGATATTGGGTCATCTGGGGTCAAAAACTAGGTCACTAGGTCAAATCAAAGGAAAACCTTGTGAACACATTAGAGGTCACAATTTGTGACTAATCTTTATGAAAATTGATCACAATGATCATCTCTATAAAATCTAGGTCAAGTTCGATATTGGGTCATCTGGGGTCAAAAACTAGGTCACAAGGCCAAATCATTGAAAAAGCTTGTGAACACACTAGAGGTCACAATTTGAGACTAATCTTTATGAAAATTGATCACAATGATCATCTCTATAAAATCTACGTCAAGTTCGATATTGGGTCATCCGGGGTCAAAAACTAGGTCACAAGCCTTTGAAGGCCAAATCGTTGAAAAAGCTTGTGAACACACTAGAGGTCACAATTTGAGCCTAATCTTTATGAAACTTGATCACACTGATCATCACTATAAAATTTTGGTCAAGTTAGATATTGGGTCATCCGGAGTCAAAAACTAGGTCACGAGGCCAAATCATTGAAAAAGCTTGTGAACACACTAGAGGTCACAATTTTGACCTTATCTTTATGAAACTTGATCACAATGATCATCATTATAAAATTTAGGGCAAGTTCGATATTGGGTCATCTGGGGTCAAAAACTAGGTCACGAGGCCAAATCATTGAAAAATCTTGTAAACACACTAGAGGTCACAATTTTGACTCTATCTTTATGAAACTTGGTCACAATGTTTATCTCTATAAAATCTAGGTCAAGTTAGATACTGTGTCATTTGGGCCAAAATCTAGGTCACTAGGCCAAACAGGTGAGCGATTTAGGGCCCTTTGGACCCTCTTGTTTTGTCAAGTGCTAATTTTCTTAGAATAAGTTTCTTCAAATTGTGTATGGTACTAAATCAAACTATGCTTCATTTAGAAACTTCAGTCCTACCTTGCTTTCAAGAAGCGCTTTTAAGCTGAAGAAGCAAGTTTATATGCTACTGGTGTGTGCACAGTAAATCCCTGTTGTAATAGGAAGTGCTTGTCTAGCTAAGTGCTAAGAAATAGTTGGCTTACACTTATACATAAGTGGGGGGATATAGCATTGGTGCTGTCTGTCCGTTAGTAACACAAATCTTGTGTGTTGAACTCCTCACAAACCGTTAGGCGGAATTTTTTCAAACTTTCAAAGATTAACGTCCATGATCATCCTACATGTGTAGTTGATTGGAAAGGGTGGACTTTTTTCTGCGGCAATTGTACCAGAGTTATGGCCCTTAGTTACTTTAACTATATATCCCAATTGGGACATTTCTAGTTATTAATGTATCTTTGTTATCGTTAGTGTTGGTTTATGTTTTTAACTGTTCCTCGTCCTTGCAAGTATTATAGTTATGTTTATGACACTAATCAATCTGTTAAGCTGTGCACTGTTTTAATTTATTTTGCTGGAATCAAGTTTATCAGAGTAACTGTCTAAATCAAGATCTAAATTTTATGAAATTTCAATTTTTTGTTTAATTTAACCTAACAGGGACTAGGCAGATTACCTGGGCTCAATTTTAAAAAAAGATCGAAGCTATAAAGTTGCTGTTTCCTTTAATTATTCTTAAGGTGTAATTTGGCGAAAAAATAATTTCAAAAAGAAAAATTGTAATTATTGTTTTAACAATCAACATGCCAGGCAGTGTGTGTTTCACTCTGGATTAAACAGGGTTTATATCAAAAATATGGATTCATACTGGTTGTATATTTTATTTCAATCATCTGAATATATCAATGTTTATTTTGTGTTATTGTTGACAATTTTATTTGTACTGTTATTGAATCTCCCAGTTATTTTATCATGATTTTCACTGAATTATGTTGTGTATTGTATTTTAATTATTAAGAGAATTATTTTTTACCTAAACACACATATTTATACATCATACTATTATCTAATATTTCATTTCATTAATCTGCTTTTTTGTGAGGAACTACCTTAAACTTTTTGCGAGGTCTCTACCTTTAGCTTATTTTGAGGCAAGTATCAAAAAGTGGTTAGTGGTTAATAGGGAAGAACGACCTTAATGTAGTTATTGACTAATTGGGATTAACTACCTTAAGGTAGTGAGTAGCTAAATATGAAATAACTATCTTAACATGTTTATGCTAATGCTTATAGGTTTGACAATATTGAAACTGAGTGTGACCGTCATCTCCAGCACGCAAAGAAGTGTAGCATATTCTACCTTAAGATAAGATTATCACCGATACCACAGTTTCTGGTATGATATTGTGTATATATAGGTTTCATTCAGGCATCAGTATGTTTTTGCTGGCCTCTTACTACTCATGTGTATATTTGAATGAAAACTTATTGAAATAGTATTAAAAATATGTTTATTTGAAGAAAAATTAAAATTAATGTAAAAAAGTAAATTCCTTTATTTAGCGAAAACATAAACTATACACATGTTTATCACATATATTATCTTATGTATAAAACAGTTGATTTGTATAATAGTCAGATTATCAAGTATATATGTTTATTTACAACAAGTTACATTGTGTCTTCATTATGTACCTTTCAATGTTTTGCCCTACCGTAGTGTCAGCTTATGATGGTCGTCAACTGAACATGCATTTCTCAGATTTGACACATCTTGAAAGATGTGCACGTGGTAATACATTAACATGGTTGGGCATGACATTGAAATGTGCCTTAGTTCATAGTGTATTTTTTTGTGTTTTATTTTGGCCAGTTATTTTCAATGTCTATAATACTATATAGATCAGCATCACTGTTCTGTTTTAAATAGTTGTCTCAGTATTTTGTTGATGTGGACATATTTGCGAATGATAAATGAACTATATATACATAATGTTAAATTATTTAAAATTTGCCCAAACTAAACAGATGAAGTCATTGGAAATGACAGAATTTTACTTTGTAAATTTCAAATTTTAAGACAAGTCAATAACGGAATACCAAGGTAGATGATAGGTTCTGAAATGTATACTGTCATTATAAATGGTCTACAATATTATAACATGGCCTAATTGTTGTTTATTGTCCTGCTGATATATCACTCTCATACTTGGTAGTCAAGGTGATCACTGTAGTTAATGTGATCACAGCTGTTGCACTGAACATGTTGCCTCATATGCACAGTTTGGAACATGAGCGATTTTTTTCTGATACCAAGTTTCAGTAGAATTCTGGCCCTTGTCATTTGATTGTCACTATCATGATATTTTGCACATTTTATGGAATTTCTCTCTTTGATCAGATTATAATAATAGGATTGGAAAACTCATACACAGACTTATACAAGCAGGTTTAATGGTACTAGTACACAGGAGTAACCGTGTTACATTGCTTCACAGTTCCGTCACAGAATTGTACAGTTTCACATGGCTATGATGGAGCTGAAAATCGGCTTGACATTTGAAAGAAACTAAGAATACTTTGTACACATCATCTGAGTCCTGTCCAAGTGTTATATCTGTGTTCTGTTTCCGTCATATCCATATAAAAATGGTACAATTCTCTGATGGAAGTGAGAAGTGATGTTTTAGGTTACTATCTGGTGTATGTATAATATGACGATGATATCATGTGGGAACCACTGGTATACTATATACATTATGTACTATTATAAACATTTTGATGAATGTAGAAATGAAATAAAATGTGAACCAATGATGTTTGTTTTATTGTTTACATCCAACTATATAATATGGTCAGAAATGTAATCTTTTGTGTATGATGTCACTGTCAGATTACCCTAGCTGGACTATAGGATATGGTGACAGTGACGTCATCATTCATGTGTACCCAAAACATTAAAACCATTGCTTAAATAGGTAGAGTTTAGTTTGGTATTGAACTGTTAGTATAATCCTTTATATTTGTTTTTACACCGTACTAGTGTATTGTTCCACTGCGTCACTGGATTTTTATCCTAACTGAACAGTACTGTTTACTAACCACCTTATATAGCTGGAAAGGAGTTGACTGTGTTGTGTTTTATAGCCAAGCACAGAAAACATTAACACTACAACATAACTACACTGAGCAACGCTTAACACTCAATCCACCTAATTAGTCCGGCAGTTTGGTGCATATTTTTAGTCGAATTGTGGGTTTGATGATAAAAGCATGAAACTTTGCATGATGGTAGTTGAATGTATTTTAGTCAAAATTAGATATGGACCCACTTTCAAAAATATCCAATATGGCCGCCATTTTCAAAATGGCCGCCATTGCGAAAATTACAATATAGTGTACCTTGAAAATGTTATTTGTTATGACATCACAAATAAAACAGGGCTAGTATGTGCTTAAAACCAATCAAAGAGATGCCATGAACATTTTGATATCCATCTGGCTAGCAATTTTTACTGCCAAAATCTAACGGACTGAGATCTTACAAATAAGAATAGAGTAACTATGCTTGTTGAGAAAATAATCCAGGTTGACATAGTTGTTATGTATGCTATTCCCAACAATATTATACATCAATCCAATTTGTCAAGAATCATAATAGCGCCATTTTTCAAGATGGCCGCCATTTTCCAGTTTGTGACAAGCATGTACGTTTGTATTTACTTAAATTCAAAATATCTAAATCTACCTTTTATTTTGTCTTAGTAATTTGTATAAATATTCAATATCATAGATGATTATTTAGAGTAATATGCATCCAATAAGTTCAATCAAAATGGTGGCAATACTTTCAAGATGGCCGCCCTTATCCGATAATTAGAAACACAGGCATTGTGTGCATTTGTGTGTCCTCACCTAAGATTATATCCTTTTTCTTTGTTTTGAAGCCAAAAAAAATCAAATACACATACTCTATATCATATAATGCATTTTATAATAAGGTTATTATACACATTATAAATGTACAATGTTTGAAATGTTTGTCAACAATAAATTCGGATATGTCTTGAATCAATCGATTTAGAATTTGGTGTACTTTGAAAGATGTACCCATATAGATAATATTGCTAAATCATGGGCGTGATGGATTGCTATAACTTTACAAAACTTAATTACTTGATAATAGAATGTATTAACAAGATCTAAGACATAAACTAACCAGATATAATAAGCTAACCATTACGAGAACCTTTTTGCAGTGTTAGGTACCTATATAGTATGGACATTTGACAGACATTTATATGTTTCGGATACACGAGCATAGTATAAAGCTATATATGGCACATAACAACGCCAGGCACAAGTACAAGTAGGGAGCGGTGGCCTAAAGTTCGGCGCACGCTTCGCGATCAATAGGTCCTGGGTTTAACCCCGTCTTGACTAATGGTTAATTTCTCTGAACAAGAATAACCCACATGCTCCACTCCACCAAGGTGTAAATTGGTACATGTGAGGACTAGGCGCTGCAGATCGATGTTGGCTGCCAAACTCACGGGTGAAAAATAGTCTCCCTATGGAGACACGAATGTAAGTTTACATAGGTAGCCCAATGACCAAGGGATATTCACATGTCAAAGGGTGCTTGAGTGGATTAACAGCTGACAAAAGCCCTAGAAAATTGGTGACTTGTTTAACTTTTAAGCATTTCTGCTCTTATTAAGTACAACGATTTTCCTTGTTTGTTATCTTAACCATCATATACAGGTATTCCCATATGTTTGGGATACTGACCATCATCAAATACTCATGCATTAATTCATGACCAAGTGATACATTAACTAACAACCATCAGGTACTATGGTCTATCTTGTGACCATTGTACTGCCATTATTTGTCCTATTTGGTACATGTACTCACTACAACCAGGTTAGTGTATAATCATAATCAGATGCGGTGGCTGCGGGGTTGCCTTCATATCACTTAGAAACGCATATCATCTTGTCAGCAAAACAGGTTACGGCAACTGCACATTCATTGAATATGCCTCTTGTCCTGAAAACGCCACAACCCCGCATTCGAATGTGAATTTACTCAACCCCAACATTATACGTGGTAGTCAAAAACAATATAGATCCCCTTGGTCTGCGCAGTTTTGGATCAACACGTTTTTAGTTCTCAGCCTAGTAGGGATCTGCGTTTCTAAGTGATATGAAGGCAACCCCGCAGCCACCGCATCTTGTCACTCAGCCACTATGCTTCCGGCTTCATAATAATACTCAACCTAACAGGATACCCTCAGCCACTTGTCACAGTTGTCCCTGATTCTGTCTAGACCCTATAATGCCAAATGTAATAATTCGATGTTGTATTGGATAGCTATAAATTTTCAATCTGGTTGGAGTTTGGTACATGTACATACCATAGTAACTCACACCTGGGTAACTCAATTTCTGATGGCATTTGCAAACCCTCACCAATGACAGTAAAAGGTCAGTCAATCCCTGGTCCTATTGATTACTTGTCTTGTCCTCTTTTGTTATTCTTGTTCACCAGGCATAGATAGACACAGTCATATCTATTCTTACGTGGTACAAACCACCACAAGGAGCTGATACTACTGAATTCTCATAGTCATTCCTAGTTCATATTACGTACAAAATTCCACTACACATTTGTTCTTGATCCTACTGAGTACTAACCATGAGGTAACCCAAACTGGTCTGTGTTGATCGACGAAGTCACCAGGTGATTGTCTACGTGTACTAACAGCATTTTGGTTCAGGCACGACTTGTCTTTATAAGGTACTCACAACTGTCATGCACATACATTCCAATACCCATATTCATACCTACTTTAGCCTCTTCGGGATGGTTTGCTCCTAATGCCATCATTAAAGAACGCCAATGATTTCTATCCGCAGGTAATCGCTTCACTTGACCGCATGTTCAGCTTTTAGCTGTCATTTCTCGATTTGTTGATCTCCGCCAGGTTTCCTTTGATCTTCCCCTATTTCTCTTCCATGTTGGCGTCCATCTCATAGCTACCCCTGGGATAGAGTCTACGGCTCCACTCTTCTGACGCGTCCTATCCATCTCCATCTTCGTCTCAGGATTTCTGTAGAGATCGGAATAGTTGTTTGTTCTCCGATAACGATCTCTGTTTGAGATGGTTTTTGGCCATAATATTTGAAAGATACTTCTTAAGCATGTCAATATTCACAACATTTGTTTCCAAATATAATTCACTTTGAAATACAACAATCTCAATTGTTCTTTTAGGGATTTCTATAATGATCGATGATCATAGCTATAGGCAAAAATAAAATTCAATAGATACTAGCAAATCCCACTGCTTAAACAGTTTGTGATTACGTTTTTCCCAGTCGTTTTATATACTAGTACATGTACTCATGTAAAGGGTACTCGCAATTACCAAATACATACATTCCTTGTCTACGGTTATTGTCTGATTGGGTGCATACAGTCACCAGACTCAGCTTTCCTATCATCAGGGATATGCACAAACACCAGCTACAGTTATTCCTATTTTATTTGGTATTTACAACAACTATACAACCATTGGTGTACACCAAATTTAGTACACACGCAATTGGGTACAAAACATCAGAAGGTTTTCCAGGGTACCTAACACTTCTAAAAGGTAATCATTACGGTCACCATTTCCTATGATTGCGTCTGGAAGCTTGTTTCTACATCCGATTATCAATTTGCATAAAGTTTTAGCAAGCCATTGTCGTTATATGTAAAGAATATACAAATGTAGACTATATAATGACATAATTATATAACATTGTTTTACAAATTCTTGTACAATGGCGGCCATCTTAAAAGCATTGTCGCCGTTTTGACTGACCTTATTGGGGTTGTTTTTATGCTAAAACATCATCTATGATATTGAATACTAATAATAAAGTATTTATATAATATCAAGACATACTAAAAAGAAGATTGACATATTTCGAACCGTAGTAAACACTAACTAGAAAATGGCAGCCATCTTGGAAAATGGCGCTAATTTGATACAACAAATTGGGTTCATATCTAATATTGTTGGGAAAAGCATACATAACAACCAAGTCAAGCTGTATTCTTTTCTCAACAAACATATTTACACTGTCTTGTTTTTAAGATCTCAGTCCGATAGATTTTGACAGCCCCCCCCCCCCATTTTTTTAAAAAAAGTGAAAATTTCGAAAAAATTGCTTGCCAGATGGATATCAAAATGTTCATGGCATCTCTTTAACTGGTTTTAAGCACATGACAGCCCTGTTTTATTTGTGATGTCACTGCAAATAACATTTTCAAGGTACACTATATTGTAATTTTCACAATGGCGGCCATTTTGAAAATGGCGGCCATATTGGATATTTTTCAAAGTGGGTCCATATATAATTTTGACTAAAATACATCTAACTACCATCATGCAAAGTTTCATGCTTTTATCATCAAACCCACATTTTTTTCACCAAACTGCCGGACTAAATGTGCGACACTAACAGAAAGTAAAAAGAGAAAAATAAAGTTGGCCATATTTGTTATTTGGGTTTATTTTTTTACTTCAAAACATTTTTGTGACTTAAATCTAAATTTTCATGAGTACATCTACTATATATATAGCTTTGAAAATAAATGAGTGATTATGAAACCAGTATTGTAAATTATTATGCAATTTTCGAGACAATCTAAAAAGTATTTAGTGAATCCTTTAAAACATGCCTCATGACAAACGATATAATTAGCAAAATAAAACGAAATACAATGAATACAATGAGCACAATAGTATCTACCTTCATATATATCCGCTAGAACAGAGAAAGATCGAAGCATGTAATGTCGTACGTGATCATGTGATAATACTAATCATATTCGTATAATGCGAGGTAACCAATACATGTAAAAGGATTGTCCATGAATAACATATAATACTTGATTCATTTACTCCAACATTACAAGGCAGTTATGAACATCTGTACGTGCATTTCTGCAACAATACCACGTTATCTGTACGTGTATTTCTACAACAATACCACGTTTTCTGTACGTGTATTTCTACAACAATACCACGTTATCTGTACGTGTATTTCTACAACAATACCATGTTATCTGTACGTGTATTTCTCCAACAATACCACGTTATCTGTACGTGTATTTCTACAACAATACCACGTTTTCTGTACGTGTATTTCTACAACAATACCACATTTTCTGTACGTGTATTTCTACAATAATATCACGTTTATTTGACAAATTTATTTTATATCAGTATACGTCGTATTCGATCCATGGATGCATTTGTAACCCATGTTACTTGTTTACGGTCTAGCACGAAAAGGTATGTACAAAATGTATCACAAAACTGAATTTAAATATTTAGCCGCCGCATCGTGCCAATAAATATATAATAATAATTGTCATGTTTTAGCGAGTTTTTATACAACGATTCATAGTGATGATGTCATATTTGGTGGGTTAGTGAGTAATATAGCAACGTTGTTGGCGCTACAGTATACAAAAAAACACGACGTCTAACGACGTTACGGAGCGGCTGCTATTTCCTAAGCCGCATTGTGTTATGCCGTATATATATAACATAGAATAGTATCTGGAGGAACGTTGAATGATGTAAATTCCACAGCAAAATATATCAGGGTAATTCGGATATTGTATTTAAGATTTCCGACGTTTTGTTTGGCACAGAAATGGAGTTTAACGAAGGCCATCAGACGGACCAATCAGAACAAAAACTTACGCCACATCGCTTCCTACACTATCCGAACAGAATGTCAGCTCATGTTGTAAGTTTTTAAACTTATTTAAAGGAATCATTGACAGCATGTAAAGAAATATCTTTCCAAGTAGTCGATAACACTTTCGGCATGTATTTTTTGAAGTGTAAAGCACACGAGTGGAACTTCTTAAGGAAACTGGGTAGCGCGACGTCGTTGGCGAATGTTTACGTTGACGTACTTGTCAAATGTACACAATTTATATGTGTTTTAAAGGTGTATAATGAAACTTGACTAGTATGTCAAGGAATTATTTCTCTAAAAGTCAATTAAAATATAAGCATACAGTGCTAGATAGTTTTGAAGATATAACATGATGATACGGTATTATGGGACAACCCACGTATGCCCATTAGTAAGTACATTCATCAGATGGTTATCTCCAATTTAAAAACAAAAGTAAACTTTGCTAAATAAATTAGGAACAATGAATACACCCATAAAGGTTACAGATGCTAACAAAGACCATGTTTTCATTGTTAATTACTATAGCATTTTTACCTCGCATCGGAGAGTATTCCTTGGTAGACAAACAGTACTTCAGTGACAAAGCTAACAGAAACCTTATTGTCAAACTGGACCAGCAAATATCTCCATTAATTTTGGACAAAGGTTATAGATTATATAGATAATTAATGAAAATCCATTAAGCATCACTTCTTTCTAGATATCGTGTGACAATATGTTTGAATAAAACTGTTTGTTTGTTTGTTTGAGTCTTTCGATCTTATTGAGGTCAGTCTGTATTACCTGCCTTAAACGTGACTGTGGCGGTTGTCAATGGTACAACGAGAACAGCTATAACCAATGTTTGATAAGACAAAAACACAATTAACTTCCTAGTGTATTAAAATTATCCTTAGTTAGGTATTTTAAGTAGACGTCGGTATTCGTTTATGTATAGATGCAGTCATTTCCAAGTCAAATGAGCACGGGTGTAAATATACTATCGTCCGACGGGTAAGCTATGAATATCTTGGTTTAACTAGGTATACCTGAGTTAACGGCTTCACCGCTATTTTCTCGAATGGGATAGTTCCCCCATTAGTGTTACTTATTGAATTGACTATATACTGTGCTAGGGTGCATGGGTGATGACTCATATGTTCACATGTATAGTTGATTCAAAGATCTCTGTCACAACAGTGTAAACAAACATTCACCCCAGTCGATTGTTACTGGTTTGTCAGGATTAAATTCTACCATAAATATAACACTTAAATGATTAAAAACATAATGGTCATATAGCGTAGTTGTTATACTTGTTGCAATTAGCTATTCAGAAATGGAACATTATGGCGGTTTTGACAGATATCTTTGAATCGACAATATAGTTTATATTATACATTTTGTACAGGAATCACAATGTAGAACCAACAATACGAATGTGACTGTAAAAGCTGTGATGCGAGATGGGTATTGAAACACTGTATTTATAAATTACGGAATACCGTTAGGGCCATCGTGGTTACACATTAAAATCCAGAGGGCGACAATGCGATAGTGCGATAGTACGATGGCGACAATGCGATAATACGATGGCGACAATGCGACAGTACGATGGCGACAATGCGACAACGCGATAGTACGATGGCGACAATGCGATAGTACGATGGCGACAATGCGACAACGCGATAGTACGATGGCGACAATGCGATAGTCATATCGTACTGTCGCCATCGTACTATCGCATTGTCGCAATCGTACTATCGCGTTATCGTACTGTCGTCATCGTATTATCGCACTGTCGCATTGTCGCCATCGTACTGTCGCATTGTCGCATTGTCGCATCATGGCCCTCTTGTTGAGTAATTGTCCTTTGTTATTTAAAATACTTATTTTTTTGTCCGGAGCATATCTTTAAAAGTATTTGAGATATTGACTTGAAACTTGATACATATATAGATCTCATTGTGTGGAGTTCTAGTTAGCTTTACTATTCAAGGAATAGCGGAGCTCTTCTTACCACGGTGTTGTCGTTGGTTAAAATTTTCGTACCAGTCCAATTTTTAGCACACCTGTTACACTGTGACATTGTGAGCTTTTGAGATTTTGTGGAAACTGTCATCAGACTGTCCATCCATGTGTCCGTCAAACTTTTGCCTCAAATTACAAAATATACTTCTCCTAAACCTCTGGGTCAATTGGTACCAAATTTGGTAGAAATGATCCTTTGGTGGTCCCATTTCAAAGTTGTTCAAAAATGGAATTTCATGAGGAACTCTGGTTTCCATGGCAGCCAAATTTAAAACAAATCTTCTACGATGCAGCAAGGCACAGAGCTTGAATATTTGGTGTGAAGCATTGTCTAGGGGACAAGTTTGTTAAAATCATGACCACCGGGTAAGATTGGCCCCGCGGCATATATGGTTTTGTATAGGAAAACTCGAAAATTGTTCTCCAGAACCACAAGAGCCAGAGCTTAGATATTTGACATGTAGCATGGTCTAATGGACCTCTACCAATTTTGAAGTTTGATTAAATCATAACCCCAGGGATCAGATAGACCCCTCCTCGGGGCATCTCTGGATTCGGATGGGAAAAACTAAAAATCTTCACCAGAACCATGCACATTTCCTAGACCTTAGATATTTGACATAAATTGTCCTTAAATTCAAGTCCTTCAAGATATTGCCTTGAAACTTTGCATACGTGTTTATGATCACACTCCCCATCAAAAGGCGCGAGTAGATAACTCTGTGAATAATAACTGAAAAGAAGTGGGGGTATACTGTTTTGCAAATGTTGATGGGCCGGTCCGTAGACCTTTTTGTTCTGATCAATAACTAGAGATTGCCTTGACCTAGGGTAGTCAAACTTAACAGGATGGTTGCTTGTATTAAGTAGATGAAGCCTAATGTTTTTGGGATCAGTAGATCAAAGGTCAAGGTCCCTGTGACCTTACATTAAAACACAGTTGCAGCTAAATAACTAATGAACAATTTGACCAATGGAAGTGAAACTTCATAGCATTATTGCTTATATTCAGTAGATGATACTTATCAGTCGAAAAGTCAAGGTCACTGTGACCTTATGATAGAAAAGGATTTTGGCTCAATAACTGGAGATTACTTTGACCTAAGGTATTCAAACTTCATAGGATGATTGCTTGTATTAAGTAGATGAAAGGTTAGTTAGTAGGCAAAAGGTCAAGGTCACATGACCTTACATTGAGCAAGGTTAGTCAAACTTCACAGGATTATTCCTTGTATTGAGTCGATGAAACCTAGTATTTGGACTCAGTAGTCGATTGGCGATAGTCGACAACGCGATAGTACGATGGTGACAACGCGATAGTACGATGGCGACAATGCGATAATACGATGGCGACAACGCGATAGTACGATGGCGACAATGCGACAGTACGATGGCGACAATGCGACAACGCGATGGCGACAACGCGATAGTACGATGGCGACAATGCGACAGTACGATGGCGACAATGCGACGATGCAATAGTACGATGGCGACAATGCGACAGTACGATGGCGACAATGCGACAACGCGATGGCGACAATGCGATAATACGATGGCGACAACGCGATAGTACGATGGCGACAATGCGACAGTACGATGGCGAAAATGCGACAACGCGATGGCGACAACGCGATAGTACGATGGCGACAATGCGACAGTACGATGGCGACAATGCGACAACGCGATAGCACGATGGTGACAATGCGATAGTACGATGGCGACAATGCGATAGTACGATGGCGACAATGCGACAACGCGATAGTACGATGGCGACAATGCGACAGTACGATGGCGATAGTACGATATGACTATCGCATTGTCGCCATCGTACTATCGCGTTGTCGCATTGACGCCATCGTGCTATCGCATTGTCGCCATCGTACTATCGCGTTGTCGCATTGTCGCCATCGTACTATCGCATTGTCGCCATCGTATTATCGCACTGTCGCCATCGTACTATCGCACTATCGCATTGTCGCCCTCTGGATTTTAATGTGTAACCACGATGGCCCTAACGGTATTCCGTAATAAATGTACCCAATGTACGTAGCAATATGCAATATTAAAAGTTAAAACGTATTTTAGTAACCGATATATAAAAAGAAAATTATAGTGTAAATAATTAATTGACGGAAGTACTCGTAAATGGTTAAACTGAATGTGTGCTTACTGCATGGGTTATTGTATACATGTATGATATTTAATGTATTTTTGTGCAGTGTTTATACATGTTATCAAATATTTGGATTTACTGTGTCAGGTGTAAGACGGATCGACTGACACTGGCAGTGCTTACTGAAGTGAAGTAAGAAGTAAGTGTGGATTGACTGGCACTGACAGTGCTTACTGGAGTGAAGTAAGAAATAAGTTTAGAAGCGAGAAGTGTTGAAGCAAACAAAATGGCCGACATTTCACTGAATAGTGCATACAATATTAGGTAGGATCGGAACATCAAAATAAAACAGTAACTAATTAATCGGAAGACGTACCTGATTGGGAAACGGTATACATGTAAAGATCTAACCTGACTTGCTGGACAGAATTAGTTCAAAATACAGAATGGATATGAAACTTCGGTATTCACCAGCATGTATAGTCAAATTGTACAGAGTGTGTGTTCTATGGTTGGTAGTGTTTGTGCTAATTTTATCTTACAAACTATACCAAGGGAATGAAGGTATCCATTGTCCATCATTTTCAACAGATTTTATTAAAACATATCAGCTCTTGGAAACTGATAACCAACATACGAAGAAACAGTTGGTGATGCGTTTCGGTAAACAAAACAATTTTAACCAATCACCGACCAAGCGTGTATGTTATAATTTAAACTGGACTGAACGAGCATTAACGTCAGATGTATTTTCGAAGTGTGGGGTTATCTCGATTCAGGAATCATTGGGTCGATCTGGTAATGATATGTTCCAAGTTGCTGCCCTCTTCGGGACTGCATATAAGTTGGACTTGATTCCAATCGTTCATCCTTCGTTTCCGTTGCTGGAGCATTATAATTTACCACATGTTATGAACATAAGCCTGTTAAATGTAACCCCATGTGCGGCAGAAGAGAAGATAAGAAAATATACTGAATGTTTGCCGGGAGGTACAAACGTGGAGAACAGGACCATGACAGGATATCGACAGTCGTGGAAATATTTCCAAGATATAGAAGAAGACATAGCCAAAATATTCGGACATAATTTCAAGACAAATTCATTGTCTAAAGCTTCAGAATTTCTCAGAAATGTATCGAATTCAAGTTATCAACATGTTGGTATTCACATTCGGCGGACTGATATGCATGAGATAAGAGTTAATAATCCCGTCTGGGATCGGGTGGCAGGTATTGAATATTTCAACCGCGCAATGACTTATTTTGATCTATTTTATAAACACGTTCAGTTCATCATAGTCAGTGACGATATTGGATGGGCTAAAATACATCTAGTAGCAGACGATATATTCTACAGTCCATTTACAAGTTTAACAGATGATTTAGCATTGATGTCTCTTTGTGATCATATGATCGTTACCTACGGAACTTTCGGATGGTGGGGTGCATGGTTGGCAAATGGAACCACTGTGTTCTTCCGAGAAAGCTTCCAGGAACCCAGGAAGCTCGGCACTGTTCGTGATGATCATTATCTAATATCGGGTTCAATAGAACTACCATAGGTGTTTTCGAACGGGACACATGATCTTTGGGCAGTGCAGTTTTTATAAAAACGTAGAACAAAACAAGACATATTGTGCTATAAAGTAAATTAAAGGACTAATATCAGAGGTATATATGTAGCTTATTGACTGTTTTGAAACTATACAGAAAATGAACATATAAAAGAAAAGCGTAAAGGATAGCATATAGCCGTGCATAGCAAATTATTTATACTAAAGGTACATTACCAAACTTTTTTGTTTCAAAATGTCAAAAAGTGAAAATGACTCTGAGAGAAAGAGGAATCAGAGTTCCCTAAGCAGCACCGACAGTGAGCTGGATACCAGTATAACTAATCCAAGTGCAAAACATGCCAAAAAGAATAACGAAGAAATTTTTTTGCAAAACTTAACAACTCACCAACTCACATTGTGGAAATTAAAAAAAGCTATGCAAAATGTGATGACCAAAGACGACGATAGCCTAAAATCAATGATAAAAGAAATAGTTGAACAGATGAAAAACGAGCTACTTAAAACGGTCAATCACAAAATTGATATACTAGAATAAAAAATATACGATCAAGACAAGGGAATTGGCAAACTTAAAGAAAATGTTAAGAACCTGAAAATGCACCTAAGGTCGATCATTGAGTCTTCCAGTACACTTTTAATCTTAACCATGTTTTTAGCCGTGACGGAAGGTTACACTTCTTAGTCAGGGTATGTGAATATAACTGGTTAAAATATCTTTGGGCCATTGATTGGTTACTGTCATTGATCACATATATTGCTGAAGCATTATTACATTCCCTATATCTATCCTTTGAGGGCAAATCAACCTTCCTGCATAAATTAGTCACGGCTCAAAAAACATGGTTCATCTATAAGACAACCATTATCCTTACTTTTAGATATTTCATGTTTATCATGTGAATTTGGTGTTCCCCATGGTACATTGTGCATAATTGGGTTTTTGCGGTAACTTTCCCTATATAAGATGCAATGTGTCTATAAACCATTGCCTTTCAATTTAGACGCTAGAGGTAACGTTTACCTGTTTATATTTGACTGGTCATTTTTATCCCCATTTAATTACTTTAATCATAGAGTTGAATAAAAATCTTATTTATGTGTGTGTTTAAGTGTAGCATTTTTTATGTTTTGTATTTGATTAATTAGATTTAGATAGCCTCATTAATACACCCACCCTTGAGACCTTGACATAGTAAGGTCTCTATATTGAGTTTGTCTCATTAATTATTGAGGTGATCTAACATAAAAGTAAACAGCCAATTGATACTGATAAACAACAACAAAGTCTCTTTTATAAGAGTTCTGAAATTACTTTATCTCTGACTATAGTTCTGAATAATCAACTGGAATGATTACACGAACACATCTAGTCCAACACCACGATAGAACCTGGGTTGACACGGCTCATGTTACACAATATTAGAATAAATTGTCTTGTAGAAGAAAACATCGTTGCTGACGAAGAGACACAAGTGAAGATAAAACATAATCTGGAAGTGGTGATAGTAGAGAGTTCTATGAAACAGCAGAACAAACCACCAAGCTTGTCATCGACACATTCAACAAGCAGCTTCCTGGTCTAAATCTGAATTAACAAGACATCCACATGTGTCACCATCTGGGTAAAACATCGACGTGTGTCACCATCTGGGTAAAACATCGACACGTGTCACCGCCTGGGTAAAACCTCGACGTGGGTCACCATCTGGGTAAAACATCGACGTGTGTCACCATCTGGGTAAAACATCGACGTGTGTCACCATCTGGGTAAAACCTCGACGTGGGTCACCATCTGGGTAAAACCTCGACATTTGTCACCATCTGGGTAAAACATCGACATGTGTCACCATCTGGGTAAAACACCGACGTGTGTCACCATCTGGGTAAAACCTCGACATTTGTCACCATCTGGGTAAAACATCGACGTGTGTCACCATCTGGGTAAAACACCGACGCGGCGTGTCACCATCTGGGTAAAACATCGACATGTGTCACCATCTGGGTAAAACATCGACATGTGTCACCGCCTGGGTAAAACATCGACGTGTGTCACCATCTGGGTAAAACATCGACGTGTGTCACCATCTGGGTAAAACATCGACATGTGTCACCATCTGGGTAAAACATCGACATGTGTCACCATCTGGGTAAAACATCGACATTTGTCACCGCCTGGGTAAAACATCGACGCGGCGTGTCACCATCTGGGTAAAACATCGACGTGTGTCACCATCTGGGTAAAACATCGACGCGGCGTGTCACCATCTGGGTAAAACATCGACGTGTGTCACCATCTGGGTAAAACACCGACGCGGCGTGTCACCATCTGGGTAAAACATCAAACTGTTTGACTGGTTCTATGTGTATTGATACTTTTGTGAAAAATTTATGTAGAAATGATTCTTGTGTATTGACAATTGTCAGTGGATGTATAGAACTATACTGTATGACATACAATTGTGACAGCGTAACATTAATTTATATATTCTGCCCATTTAAGCAAGACATTATGTCTAAATAAATGTTCTCTTGTATTCAAATGCACCGTATAATATTACAATGTGTCAAATAAATAACCATGTCTATACCTAGCTATGTGGGCATAGTGTGCTAGTGGTGAGCATTGCACATTGTCTGTTTACACTAATATTATTATTATTTTGAATTTATTAAACAAGTTGGATAAAAGTGATAAAATACGAGGCTTTGTCGATTAGTCCGCTATCCAATTGAATATGAAAAGACACGAATGTAAAATTTATCACATAAACAACAAAATAAGCCCTATAGATGGGTTCATGGTAGAATCATGATAGACACGCTTTCCCTTTAGATGAAAATATGGTCAAGTGGTCCAGACGGGGTTTGAACCCGAGACCTCTCGATCCCAAAGCGAGCGCGCCCTACCTCTCACATTTGTACATTTGAATGTAGATGTAGAAGCCAAATAATATATCAGTTCTCGTATATCGTACGAATGAAGCGTCCGTATATGCGATTCTTTTTTTAGAAATTTATTTGAATAAATCGATCTTCCCTTTTACTAAATAGGCTAAATACAGCTATTCACTAATACTGAACCTTGTCTGATAAACAAAACTGAAGTCTGTAAGAGTGAATTCCCCTTGGAAATCTTAATTTTAAGTCAAACAAGAGTGACTCCCTATTGAAAACTCGTGGAGGGAACTCTTTCTCAACTTGAGTGTGACTTCCCCTTGAAACAAAAGTTAACTACTCTTGCTCGACTTAAATTTAATCAAGCAAGAGTGACTTCCCTTGTAAAATCAGGGGCGGGAACTCTAGCTCGATTTAATTTAAGTCAAACAAGAATGACTTCCCCTTCAAAATATGTGGAAGCCAGGCTGCAGTGCGTTCATTAACGAAAACGCTCGCCAACGTTCGCGAACAATACGAGAGTTCGCGTTAATGAACGATAAGTTCGCCACGAACATGTTAGCCACACTCGAACGACCTTTACACATAGCTCGCCAAGCGAACAAAGATGTCGAATAGATACATATTTGATTTAATTTATTATAATCTTAGCGATTTAAACATTAATTGTAGATTGCATGTGTTTTGCATTTGTGATACAGTGTGGATACCAAAGCTGAATAAATATAACACGAGAGAAGTATCACTGAGTTCCATATTTTCAATCTATTGCTGAAAATCTAATAGAACGAGTAAGGCCACTAAATCGTCTATCTCCGCCATCTTGAAATTGTTTGCAGCGAACGATTATAATCGTTCAATAAGTAGTTCGCGTGACGGATTTTTTCGTTAATGAACGTAAGTCTGTCTTCTTCGACTTAATTTTAATCAAGCGAGAGTGACTTCCCCTCGAAATTTCGGGGAGGGAATTCTTCAGCTCGCCTTGATTTAGGTTGGCACTATGTGACACCCAATAAAAGGCGATTCCTAACCCTAAACCTAACCCTAACCCCTAACCCTAACCCCTAACCCTAACCCTTAACTGATTGGAAGCCTAACCCTAACCCCTAACCCTAACCCTGGGGTAGCCAAATACCGGGTGTCATATAGTTTTAATCCTTGATTTATGTCAAACTTAAATAACACAATGACACAATCACCCTACGTCCATAGTATTAATTAAATAGCGAAGGTTTTAAACATGTATTGGACATTTCCTTACTTACCATAAGTCAACCTTGACGCAAGTACTGTAACCAGAGTACAGATGCATTACTACGGAGTTACTCAATGCTGACCAGTGCGCCCGAGTCACCAATGCACTTGTAAGTGAACGAGTCGTTACAAAACACACGGTATAACCGGATGCGTGGTCGGCCGAGTGATGCGTTACGGCCGAGGTAAAAACCGATGACGGGTAAGTAGTGGGCACAGGTGGCAGTATCAGTGTTTGGTCCGCAAACGATTAAATAAAATAATAAAAACATATATAAAAATGTCCGTACTGAACTAATATACTAACATTATCAAGGTATAAAGCGTACTATATGTCTATATGCGAAAGATTGTGGAACATTTCATCTCGTTGTTTCAACATAAAATACGGGCGCTGAAGAAAAATTGCTATACAAGTCATTCAAATAAACTATAAGATATTAATTCTTACCGAAAATCTCGTTCAATTGTGTCTTATAACTGCGAAACAGTGTTACTTTCGTTATTCAACTTCGCTCAATGTCATTTTATTTATGCACTGGTTACCCGCTGCGCTCACAGTATCGTAATAATTGTTGGGAACCAAGCCTATTGTAAGATGCAATGTTCCACAATCTTTGGACATATACATATACTACGCTTTATACCTTCATAATGTACAGGGAGTTAGATAGACAATCGATATATATACGGTCCATGTAATGTATTAGCTCAGTGGCGGATTTGTTCTTTTTCTTTTCCAAACACTGATACTGCCACCTGTGGTAGTGGGGTTATATTTCTTACCAGAACTTATCCATTTCGGCCTTTCTTTTGAATCTAGCGATTCGTGAATGACCACGAATGTTTAAATGTACTATTCACTCAGCCTCGCATGCTATATTTGCAGAATAAATCTGATAGAGCCTGTATATACACGACAAGCAGAAAATAATGCTCAATTCTCACATACATTGCCCGAAATTTAACAGTTTGCGCTAGTATTAAACTATATAACCTCACAGATCTAACGAAAATTCATCTATGAACAATTCTGTAAAGTTACAACTCTGTCCGTGCCCTGAAACCAACGATTGACCCTTTCAAAGAGACCCTAGTATGCGCAAAAATGATGACGTTAACAGCCGAGGAGATTTTGTGATGATGACGTTTACGGCCGAGGACGAAAAATATGGATGACGTTTACGGTCGAGGAAATACTTACTAAAAACTGTCATTTTTCGCAGTTTCAATGGTTTTCTCACCCATTGACCAATAACACCTTGTATATCAATTTGCATATGAATGCCCCGGTATGAAAACATGAAATGTGTCTATTAATGATCATTGATAATGCTCAGCAAACTATATGTGTATAAGGCATCGGGTAAATTGTCCCCGTGGTCGAGGGGGGCTTCGGGCAGTGATTAGAAATTTTGTAAAATCCCTCTTCCCGATTTCTTCCGAAGCTCAGTTTATTTACTGAGACGGGAAAACGGTCGTGATTTTATGCACCGGTGACGATATTTAGTTGTCAGGCGCCGGGGAAATACCGGATATTTATTTTACCATCAGCTGTCCCCCGCAGAGCCATGGGAGGGCGGGGTTTTGACAACCCTAAAGTAAACAGCCGACCCATCCACGAGGGTGGAGGCGTAGATGCAACTGCCTGATGCATAAACGTATTTATGTATACCACCTCTGGTTGATTATTATTGCAGATTGCACTGTGTATAATGGTGGTGTATTGTTCACTTTTTCGAATATCATATTCTAAATTTCAACTCGTCAATAATAATTCGCAATAGTCATATCCGTTATATACGCGTCTTCAACATGTGGAGAAAACTGTTATCAGTCGCATGCGTAAGAGCAGTTGCAAGTAACAATGTTTACTTCCATGAAAACGTGTTAGGTTAATATATATCAATACATAGTTATTGAACTACAGAAAGAAATAATAAATGTGACCACAACAACCACATATTTATATACGCATTGATCGTATCCAAATATTACTCGGAATTTGTGAAGTATAAGAATTTACGTTCTCGCTATAGTACAAACCCGGATACATGAAAAGTCATGTGATATTATATGTTAATAAATGTGTGATTTGATATTTTTATTTGTTCGAGGGCAGTATTATTGGCCCGTAGTGGAAGCATGTGTTTTATTAGACTGTGTTATAGGGCTAATACTTGATGGTTGATTAATAAAATGTTACGTTTGTAATGTGCACATTTCACAAAATGTAAAATATGCACTAGCAAAGCAAAAAACATTAAACTAACTCATGAATATAAATGTATTTTATATACTGTATTAATTAAAAAAAGTTAACAATTTCACAAGATATATATTTTTTCAAGTAACGTTATAAAATAGAGAAACATCTATACAAAATAAGATAAATGATTGTTTGGATGTCGTCAATACAACCTGCGTAATGTTGTGAACGATAGCTTGACCACATTGACATGAGCCTGACCTATTAATCAGCATAATTTAACAGTCGATATATTGTCTACGTTTACAACACCGATTGTGTTTTCATAATCGGGGAGTATCACGATGACGCCCGAGATGTAATACAAACACAAATCTTAAATGCCGATATTGCACGATTTGCTTGCGGAAATTGATATATTCAAAGCAAGAACCTTGTAATATATTCTTCCATAAAGGTCAGGCTCAGGTCAAACTAGCCAAGCTATATTCGTAATAATAAATTGGCAAGGTAGCACAAGGGCAAGAACGATCTGGGTCTAAATTATTCAGTAATAAATGAGGAAGACTTTGTTGTACCGCTTTTTTACCATTTGGTTATTGTTCTCTCATAATATTAAAAAAAATACAGTAACTACATGATAGTACGTGACTTAAATGAATAATTACAGCGTAATGTATTTATTGAATAACCATTAACCAGTACCAAGACACAACTTCAAAATATACAGTGATTAATTAAAAAAATAAAGATAGGGCAAATGAAAACACAGTAAAAAATATGTAGATGATACATGTAAAGTTGTTTACCGGGCAGGCAGAAAAAGAAACGCAAACAGTAAACATACGGAAATATATATACGGTAGCCTTCTTTTGCTGCTACTTGAACTCAATGGTTAGGTAAAATTTTCCAATCTACTTTTTCTGACATATAGAATAGGGTGTTTCATTTTTTGAAAATTTTCTCCGATCAAAAACCTTTTTTACCCAACTGTGACCCTCCTCAAACAATGCATATGTACAAAATTTATCACATAAGCATGTATTGTATTTAATAATGTTTCTAATGCCTCGTATTACAGTAACATACTTTATTTCGAAGAATAACTTAACAATAATGATAAAATTATTACATTTGCATACCAGTTTGCAATTGCCGTCAACCTTGGACATGTAAGTGATGTGTTCGTCTGATTCGGGACGATAGGGGAGAACGGATGAGAAACATACATGCGCTTGAGGGCAATTGTAGACTTCATTTATGCCATACATCATTATTATTAAGTTATTCTTCGTGATAAAGGGTGTTTCTATTTGTCAGCAGAAGACGATTGGTAAATAAAATTTTATCAATGAGATCTAGAGTCCGTAAAATGAGCGCTATATATATATATATTTGCATCTTTTTACGGTAGGGTTTCCTTTTTGCCTGGTATATACGAGGGGTGTTTCATAAATAATGCAACTTTAGTTGTAAAATTTATTTTGGTCTATTATTGTAGTTTTGTAAATTGATATATGTTAAGCAAACTTTCAAGTGCTAGTTGGCAAATTTTCAGGATTTTCGATCGAATATTTAGGTAGTTATGTTGCATTTTATAGACCCCAGTTAAGGCCACTGTACATGCCTTAATAGACTTATCATTAATTGTAGCATAAAACTACATTTTGGGCTTCATGTGATATGTTAAACTAAAAATATCTAATACAGCATATGCTTTATCAGCATGAACAATTTTAAACTTTTGATGTAGTCGAGGAAAACTTATTTGCTTTATTAAAGATTCTCAATGGGGAAAATAATGGTTAAAATTAAGATATGAAAATTATCGTGTAGCTATTCATAGTTGACATTTTGTGGACGCATGTGCAAATAGTACATGTAGCAATTAAGAATGTTGTTGAAAATATTTTCAGCTTTCTAAATATGTATAACAGAAAGAAACAATCCCATGTGCTCAATATTTATTCAGTCTTTTTGAAAAGTATTATTTTCAAAAATGTGTTGTTTTTTGGTTGATTTTATTTTTCTTAGAAAATGCAGATTATTCTGGATATCCCGTTCGATTTGCACGCGCAAACAGCGCATAGTATGGATCAGACACTACCCAAGACACATGGCTAGTTTCAATAAAATCGTACGATGCAAACACCATTTAAAGGTCATTCAAAATTGGACAACGTCATGATTTGTCTATCTCTTCATTACTGAATTACCACAGTGGGTGTGAGTGGACCTTAACTAGAGTAATACCCTGGCTTTATATACCGACAGATTTTCTTAATCTTTAGGATATTGTCAATGAAGGATAGCTTTTTCGAAAACAATTAACAGTTCTACCTTATTCAGCACCCAGCGCGCGTGCGCGGGGCAGTTGCATTATTTATGAAACACCCCTCGTATACGTATATTAACCATTTGCTCCATGGTGACGTGGTGAGGTGGGGATGAACAAGTATATATATTGACTTAAATAAGATCATGTGTACACATCAGTTACCCTGACACAATTGTCAATGTTCGTACAATAGTTTCCATCAACCAGCAAGAAACGTAGTGCGTGTATTTGCAGATGTACATGGAGCAATGGAACAAAACTGTGGTTTGAAATGTCCTAAAACATATCAAATGTTTTGGGTTTTTTTCCACATAAATATAAATGTATTTTTTAATTAATACTCTGGAATTCAATAAAAGCACATACTAAACATCATGACAGGAATAAGAGCAGCCAAACTCCCTGCAGATGGCGCCACCTATTCCCATAGGTTTGCAAACTCCCTGCAGATGGCACCACCTATTCCCAAATAAATGTACGGGCTGTGAGGAGTGTGAAGAGCAGCATGACAATTGGCAAGAACAAAAAAACTTACGGTATGACTACGTATGGGGATGATGATACACAGTCAGATAGTGGAAGAAAATGTCTCCTTTGGTCAAGAAGACCTGTCAATGAAACTAACCGAGTAAAAAGGATTGATCGACATTCGTTGTAATTTCATGGTCAATATTTTCGGATATTCATATGAAGTTTTGATGTCATACAAAATACTGATATGTGACATAGATAATGAAGCAGATGATTGTCCAATGTGTTTTGATATGTAACACATCACAGTTCCTTGAAAAGCGTCTTTGGTGACCTATAAATACATAGTGTACTTTACGGACCTGTGCAGTACACAAACTTTATCTTGGAGTTTGGAATGCACCCGGGGGAGGATGTGGTGGGTACACGGCTTGTGACTCCCCGTATGGTGGTGGTGCGCCTGCCTGGTTCCCGTACATGTTGGGTGGCCCGGAGTGAACTCCATACTGGTTCCCGTATACTTGTTGTCCATATGGTGGTGGCATTTGTTGAGTATGAGTTGAATTTGACACAAATGCAACTGTTCCTGTTTAACAAATGACAAAATATACCTTAATTAGAGTGAGTTTTTTCATAATACTATTTCTATATTATATTATATTATATTATATTAGTATGTAGTCTAATGACAGTGGTAAACATTTGCCTTTCTCCAACGTATGCGGGCTAACTCGGCTAAACTGTCACCCAGGAAATCTGGGTTCTAATCATAGTTTGATAAGTGTATATTCGTATTTTACAGTCGTAGAACTTGGTATCAGGTGCATGCTTAATAACAGGTAAGAAAGGTCTACTCGTTGTAAATGACAAGCAAATGCTTCTATTGTAGAACCGTTTTGTCTTATATGACTACAAATGGCGTTGGAATGTAGAATAATGTCCCATTGGAACTATAACATAACATGGACACGACATATGATTTTTCAACACATCTGGAGTTACCGGTTCCTTGTGATCAGGTTCAGTTATAATAAAGTACAGCTGTCCCATTTTATCATTATAACCGTATGTAATGAGAAAATACTTGATGCCATATGACTGTCATATATCAATGGAAAACTATAATTTCAAATTTTGTTTGGTATATTACATGACAATATGATCAATATCAATCAAAATTTGTGCAAAAAAGCATTTGTTCAATAAATGTCAAGTGTAATAGTTAAAATATACAGTTCAGAAAAAACCGGACAAGTGAATCAAATGCTATAAACATTTTGAGAAACTGCATCACATCCGAATGAGAAAACCAAGTGATCAACTAACTATATTAGTGTGTTCTTACCTTGATTTGTAGGTTGTATCACAACTCCCTTCCTAGCTTTACTTTTCTGTACACAAACACATATAACTACGACCACAAAACCGAATAGAAACATCCCACCAATTATTATACCAATAATAGCACCTACAGCCAGGTTAAGTTCACTGGAATATACAGGAGTATCATTAAATATCCTGACATATTTGAGCATCATAATAAGGTCATTCCAAATCGTGTCTTCGTTCAGCGTCCGAGGACGGATAGGCTTGAGCATCATAGAGAAAAACAAATATCTTGTATCTTCAAAATCGATCGAGATATTGATTCCCAACTATTTTGTTTAACACAAATAAGTTTCCAGTTATTATGATTGACAATGATTTAAAGCTATATTTGTTAGCCATATAATGGTGAGGAAAGAAGTCGTTAGTGTTTAGTGTTTTGTCTCGTGATAGCTAGATAGTTTTTCGAACCTAGGGTGGATGCTAAACGATGATCCGATTTGGTATGGCCTAAGTTAACTGCTTATGACAAAATAAGGTTTAGCCAATGGCACTTTTGGTTTGAGGTAAAAGTATATATTCAAATGTTATAGTTTAAGTGGTTTGATTTGTAACTAGTTGACCTGGGTTCGAGTTACGGTTGAGATATACATTTTTTGTTGACATTGCATCAATTTTTACTCCACATACAGCGATGTTATGGCTTTCTTGTAGATGGGTAAGTTAGTACTCGGACCTTAATCACCAAATGTGTAAGGCTCAAACTCAGATTTAGACTTAAAATTGGCAACATCAACAATCACTGCCATTTATTTGCAATAATATTTAAACATGTAAAATTGTATCTGATTATTTGTTGTTATCCACTGAACATGTATTCCCATTCATATCAAAATCAATACATTCATTTATAACAACGTGAGAGAGAATAGAACATTTGACAATGTAAACTAAACTGTATTACTCCCCGACAAAGTCTTTACCTCAGTCCGTCAGTCCGTCTGGAAATCTGGATCCTGTCATTAATGAAACAGTTTTTCGAGCTAGGTTTATAACTGGACAATTATCTCTGAGAAAACGTTTGCCCTGAATACTAGTAAACACATATCATAGAAATAGGAGGCACATACCAACATTGTGGTCCATATGAATAGTCATCTTCACAACAGTACTGGTGGTCCGGACACGTGATTGTTTGTGCATATTTGGTGCAATAGTTGTAGGCTTCATTCACTGTAAAGTTGAACGAAATGCATAATAATAAAATTACTACGAATTCAACTATCGATAACCTAAACCCCCTCTCTCTTAAATGGGGAGGGGGTAGTATTTAAACAAAGATTCAAAGCATGGTGACAAAAATCTGGGGTCATATCAATAAAGCATCTAAACAGACGGCTAAAATATTCGTGAGTAAGTACATAATTATATATGTATATATCTCATGAACTTCCTTGTTCCTTATACGTACCATAAGGTAAACTACATGGGAGTGTTTTTCCAATAATTTGATGCGTATTTTGCGTTTTTAGTCTCATATGATATAAAGAACCTATCACTCGTTGTCAATTGATAAATTTATATTAATCGAGTTTTGGGAATTTTATGAAGCGAGCCTTTAAATTTGTATCAATTGACAACTTATGATAAATCCTCTATATAGTTTGTATAAGCTAAAACGATATAAAATTATCTAACATTTGCATAATTCTTAAAAATACAAATGATACAATGACTCACCATGTTAACAAGGAAATTTTTAGAGATACATGCACAGCACATTTATTTAAAACAAATTTAAATATTAAAATTTCAACTTAGTTGATAAAAAAACTGGACACGTTCAATTCCCAATTTAGTACTACGAATTTCCCACAAACGCTTCAAATGCCGAGAAGTTTTATATGTTGGTATATATATCAGTATCAGTAACCACGTGGAACTCCAAACAAACCAGCCACATCGAGCTCAATTTAACGTTGATTAGCTTGAATGTAGCAATAGTATTACCAGTTGCTTTTGTTTGGTATGTCTTGGGTTATATGGAACCTTCAGACACCAGGACCCGAAATTACAATCAATATTTACACTCTGAACTCTGCATTCAGTCCTCAAATATTGAAATTCCTTGTTTTGAGACTCAGAGCGACAATTTCTGAGAACTAGAAGTTGAAATTATGTTGAATAGGTGCTAAATATTATCATTTGCTTGTTTCCAATTGAAATATAGTGCATTTGTAAGCTATAAGTGTACATTATCAGCCAGAGTGCAGAGTGCGGTACTCAGATTCAACAATTACATTTTTATCTCATAAATAGTATGTAATTGCATTGATAATGTATCAAATGCTATTTTCAACATTCACACAATAGTTCTATACATTTTCCATATTTATATTTGCAATCTAGAACAAATAATAGGTCATTATACGAGGGTCATTTAATATATTCGTAGACAATCGTTCTCATTTTATTATATTCATGTTTAAATAACAATTTCTTATATCATTATAAACATTTATCAATTACCTACCGTAGATACAAATTTATCTCTGATTATGCAACACAGTAGCATGTGACCAGCCGTTGTATTACCATAGTAACGCGAAACCACCCCCGACCGACGTAACGTATCCTTTTCACTCGTTCAACTAGTTATAAATTCCAAATTATTTAATTTATATTCCCATATGTTTTCCAGATTATTGCAAGATATTATCATAATATTTTGTGAAATTATTAAGTTGTTTGGACGTTTGAGTTTGAATTGAAACGTATTTGATCCATGCCTTTCACGTTTTCAGTTACATCAAAATAACGATGAATTTACGCCAGGAAATTCGTGCAACTATTAAATCGTGCACTTGTCTTGGAAATAAACAACAAACACACATAAGCTGCTGATGAGAGCAAACGGAAAGGATGCAGTATTCAGTGTTCCTCTGTTTTAGTGACAAAATCAAATTTCTGAAGAGCAGCATGGTATTAAAATTGATATAGGGATCGAACGAAATTTTAAAACACAAGGACGTTTGAGGGAACACCAGTCAAAATGTGCGATGCGTTTCAATTTATCATACAACCATAAAGTCCAGCTTAATCCTTAACTTTGAATACATAAAATGTTGTGGTAGATCTATTTAATAATATACAACTTAAATATTTGTGTTTAATTCGATATTAATGACATACTTCAATTTCGGGTTTACCATTTGAGAAATAGCAAAACGCCAATAACGTCGCTGACGTCAGAATATATTTACGTTGTGTGGTGGTTACGGTAAGGTGATAGTTTTATTATAGCCATATTTTCTTTAAAAATGCGTATTTTCGTGCAAAATTTTCTGCACTTGTGTCAGAAAGGCTGAAGTTTAGTGTGATGTAATTAGTTACTCTCTGTGCCAATGTGTATTAAAATGACAAGTCCAGTCCACGAATTTATTGAATGACCCTCGTATCACATGACTTTCCTTATATCTAGGTTAGTAAAGCCATTACGTATAAAGTTATACGTACCACGTGTAGTATAAGGCATTGAGTTTTTCCAATAATTCAATGCATATTTAGTGTTTTTAGTGTCATATGATATAAAGAATCTATCACTCGCTGTCAATTGATATATTTATATTAAACTCTTCAGGAAATATTATTAACTTCGCCAGAAGCTTGCTTGATAAACATTCCAAAACTCGTTTAATATAAATTAATATCAATTGACAACTCGTGATAGATCCTCTATATATAACATTTTCAATATTTGGACTGGTGGTATCACTAGCAGGCCACTATTGTGGAAGGAAACCGTCGTAAATGTAAGGTTTTCGTATTTAGAAAAAAAAGTTAAGTTACCAATTTTCTAGGGCTCTTTACAGCTGTTAGGCCGCTCAAGCACCCTTTGACATTTTAACTCCCCTGGTCATTGGGCTACATATGGAAACCTACACTCATGTCTCCCTGGGGAGACTATTTCTCTCCTGTGGTGTGGCAGCCAACATCGATCTGCGGCGCCCAGGAATAGACACTGCCCTCACAGGTACCATTTTACACCATGGTGGAGTGGAGCTGTGGGTCTTGCTCGGAAATTTTAACCTGTGGTCCAGAGGGGGATCGAACCCGGGACCTCTCGATCCCGAAGCGCGCGCCCTACCTCTAGGCCACCGCTCCCCACAGATTACTAGATTGACCAAAGATCGAGGGAAGAGACAGCCGAAGAGATTCATTGTTTTTTTTTAAACGTGCCTGGTGAATAGAAAATCACCTATACACGCGAGATAACCACCAGGGCTTCTCGAGCAGGTCGGGAAACACTGTAAAGTTTTCTATTCTAACAAATGACCAAGTGGCTTGACTGAGAATTCAAACAATGGTTTCTTGATCCGTAGTCAACATTGTTGTATTCACTCAACCACCTTGTCACAAAAACCAATCGTTTAATCTCCTACGTAAATGATAAGATGTTTCCGAATTTATCACACAACTAACCCATTTACCTTATATGGTCATGATGATGTTAGCTACTAGTATATTATATACACGAACCTTTGTGAGGAGCGGTGGTCTAGAGGTCACAGTTTATTATCGTATCTTTCAAACGTGTTTGTGTTATTGGTTTAGTATATTTTATTACCAGCATTATACCCAATTTATAAGACACGATTATAAATAGTATTTGAGGGTATAAGGGTGTAGCAAAAAGTCCCAAAACTTAGGTACGGCTCTTCACATTTAATATTATTAATTACATTATATTTCGCTGAAGTGGGGGAGCGGTGGCCTAGAGGTAGGGCGCGCGCTTCGGAATCGAGAGGTCCCGGGTTCGATCCCCCTCTGGACCACTGGTTAATTTCTCTGAGCTAGACCCACAGCTTCACTCCACCATGGTGTAAAATGGTACCTGTGAGGACAGTGTCTATTCTGGGCGCCACACCACAGGAGAGAAATAGTCTCCCCAAGGAGACACGAGTGTAGGTTTCCATATGTAGCCCAATGACCAGGGGAAGTTGAAATGTCAAAGGGTGCTTGAGCGGCCTAACAGCTGAAAAGAGCCCTAGAAAATTGGTAACTTAACTTAACTTAACTTAGCTTAACCTGCTATACTAATACACATCTACAAAAAAGTTCTTACCGCCACAGAACCCAATCAACTGTATCAGCAACAGTATAAAACGTTTGTTTATATCCGCCATTTTCGTCCAATTATTTCCCCGATCTAAACATCAATATATAAATCGTACAAATGTGATCAATTTAAACCACCTTAAACAAGATTGTCTCAACGTCTCCTTGGTGCTTATCAGTAAACAGAAAACACGGACTTTGTCATTACATTGATGTATAAAATGTACGTTACGGGTATACACGAACTTCCTTCTTGCTTTGTTTATAAATACACGTTCAAATAATTTATTAGCCTGGCTCTCAGGTGACACTGAGAATTCAAATACAACGTACTCGCACGTTTCTATGAATTTATTATGTATTCTTTTTATTTGTCCTCGCCACTAGATGTTCCATATGGGCGAGGCCTACAGAAGATTTCAGTCATTTTAGGTTTCGGAGAATAGTGCAGACGCATGAGGTGTACTCGTTCCAGAGACACTAGTGGTTCTTTTACATGCCAGGTGTACATCACCCATACCATATGGGACCTAGGTTTAAGCTTGCATTTATTACGTTAGAGATATTTATATCTTAAAGACAATGTAGCGACAGTTTCATTGGTCCATGTTAATTTCAAAAGCCATGTAAACGAAAAATAAAAGGCGTGTGATATCGGTTCTAACTCAATGCCATTGCTTCTCATATACGCGACTTTGTACTGATTGTTTAATAAATGGCTTTACATGTTCAGTGGGTAACAACACATCATCCGACAATTAAACGATTAAATTTAATTGCAAAGAAATGACAGTGATTATAAATGTTGTCAAGTCTAAGTCTGAGTTACAGTCTTACAATGTTGGTGAATACAGGCTCCTGGTTTCACTGTATATTTGTTTTATAATCAGCAATTATGGATACCCTCCAAATTGAAGCGGTTAGGATTCTAAACTTTTAACATGTAGGCTTACCTAAGGATTTATATTGTCAAATATAGATAACACTATATTCAATATTCAAGTGGTTAGTGATTTCATGACGTTATACATAGAGGGCCACCATTTATATTTTAGTTACTTAACGGACACAAGCATATCCTGTTTGTGCAGTGTTTACATTTGGGGAAAATAAATTATCAGTTGGCCGTGTATATCTATTATAATAATTTCGACGGCGAATACATCTATCGTAATGTTATAAGGGTGTTCAAAAATATTTGTTGTGATCTTCTAGCCGATCAACCGCCTCCTGACACAATATTACCTTGAATCATTGTATAGGTCTAGGTAGACACTCCTCACACAATATCACCTTGGCTCATTGTATAGGTCTAGGTAGACCCTCCTGACACAATCTTACCTTGGCTCATTGTATAGGTCTAGGTAGACCCTCCTGACACAATATTACCTTGAATCATTGTATAGGTCTAGGCAGACCCTCCTCACACAATCTTACCTTGGCTCATTGTATAGATCTAGGTAGACCCTACTCACACAATATCACCTTGGCTCATTGTATAGGTCTATGTAGACCCTCCTCACACAATCTTACCTTGGCTCATTGTGTAGGTCTAGGTAGACCCTCCTCACACAATCTTACCTTGAATCATTGTATAGGTCCTGACACAATATTACCTTGGCTCATTGTATAGGTCTAGGTAGACACTCCTCACACAATATAACCTTGGCTCATTGTATAGATCTAGGTAGAAACTCCTCACACAATATTACCTTGGCTCATTGTATAGGTCTAGGTAGAAACTCCTCACACAATATTACTTTGGCTCATTGTATAGGTCTAGGTAGAAACTCCTCACACAATCTTACCTTGGCTCATTGTATAGGTATAGGTAGACCCTCCTGACACAATATTACCTTGGCACATTGTATAGGTCTAGGTAGACCCTCCTCACACAATCTTACCTTGGCTCATTGTATAGGTCTTGGTGGACCCTCCTTACACAATCTTACCTTGGCTCATTGTATAGGTCTAGGTAGACTATCCTCACACAATCTTACCTTGGCTCATTGTATAGGTATAGGTAGACACTCCTCACACAATCTTACCTTGGCTCATTGTATAGGTCTTGGTGGACCCTCCTGACACAATCTTACCTTGGCTCATTGTATAGGTCTAGGTAGACCCTCCTGACACAATCTTACCTTGGCTCATTGTATAGGTCTAGGTAGACCCTCCTGACACAATCTTACCTTGGCTCATTGTATAGGTCTAGGTAGACCCTCCTGACACAATCTTACCTTGGCTCATTGTATAGGTCTAGGTAGACCCTCCTGACACAATCTTACCTTGAATCATTGTATAGGTCTAGGTAGACCCTCCTGACACAATCTTACCTTGGCTCATTGTATAGGTATAGGTAGACACTCCTCACACAATATTACCTTGGCTCATTGTATAGGTCTAGGTAGACCCTCCTCACACAATCTTACCTTGAATCATTGTATAGGTCTTGGTGGACCCTCCTGACACAATCTTACCTTGGCTCATTGTATAGGTCTAGGTAGACTATCCTCACACAATCTTACCTTGGCTCATTGTATAGATCTAGGTAGACACTCCTCACACAATCTTACCTTGGCTCATTGTATAGGTCTAGGTAGACCCTCCTGACACAATCTTACCTTGGCTCATTGTATAGGTCTAGGTAGACCCTCCTGACACAATCTTACCTTGGCTCATTGTATAGGTCTAGGTAGACATTCCTCACACAATCTTACATTGGCTCATTGTATAGGTCTTGGTGGACCCTCCTTACACAATCTTACCTTGGCTCATTGTATAGGTCTAGGTAGACCCTCCTGACACAATCTTACCTTGAATCATTGTATAGGTCTAGGTAGACCTTCCTCACACAATCTTACCTTGAATCATTGTATAGGTCTAGGTAGACTATCCTCACACAATCTTACATTGGCTCATTGTATAGGTCTAGGTAGACCCTCCTCACACAATCTTACATTGGCTCACTGTATAGGTATAGGTAGACACTCCTCACACAATCTTACCTTGGCTCATTGTATAGGTCTTGGTGGACCCTCCTTACACAATCTTACATTGGCTCATTGTATAGGTCTAGGTAGACCCTCCTCACACAATATTACCTTGGCTCATTGTATAGGTCTAGGTAGACCCTCCTTACACAATCTTACCTTGGCTCATTGTATAGGTCTAGGTAGACCCTCCTTACACAATCTTACCTTGGCTCATTGTATAGGTCTAGGTAGACCCTCCTTACACAATATTACCTTGGCTCATTGTATAGGTCTAGGTAGACCCTCCTCACACAATATTACCTTGGCTCATTGTATTGGTCTATGTAGACCCTCCTCACACAATATTACCTTGGCTCATTGTATAGTTCTAGGTAGACCCTCCTCACACAATCTTACCTTGGCTCATTGTATAGGTCTTGGTAAACCCTCCTGACACAATATTACCTTGAATCATTGTATAGGTCTAGGTAGACCCTCCTCACACAATCTTACCTTGGCTCATTGTATAGGTCTAGGTAGACACTCCTCACACAATATAACTTTGAATCATTGTATAGGTCTAGGTAGACACTCCTCACACAATCTTACCTTGGCTCATTGTATAGGTCAAGGTAGACCCTCCTGACACAATCTTACATTGGCTCATTGTATAGGTCTAGGTAGACCCTCCTGACACAATCTTACCTTGGCTCATTGTATAGGTCTAGGTAGACCCTCCTGACACAATCTTACCTTGAATCATTGTATAGGTTTAGGTAGACCCTCCTGACACAATCTTACCTTGAATCATTGTATAGGTCTAGGTAGACCTTCCTCACACAATCTTACCTTGAATCATTGTATAGGTCTAGGTAGACCCTCCTCACACAATCTTACCTTGAATCATTGTATAGGTCTAGGTAGACCCTCCTCACACAATCTTACCTTGAATCATTGTATAGGTCTAGGTAGACCCTCCTCACACAATCTTACCTTGGCTCATTGTATAGGTCTAGGTAGACCCTCCTGACACAATCTTACCTTCGCTCATTGTATAGGTCTAGGTAGACCTTCCTCACACAATCTTACCTTGAATCATTGTATAGGTCTAGGTAGACCTTCCTCACACAATCTTACCTTGAATCATTGTATAGGTCTAGGTAGACCTTCCTCACACAATCTTACCTTGAATCATTGTATAGGTCTAGGTAGACCCTCCTCACACAATCTTACCTTGGCTCATTGTATAGGTCTAGGTAGACCCTCCTGACACAATCTTACCTTGGCTCATTGTATAGGTCTAGGTAGACCCTCCTCACACAATCTTACATTGGCTCATTGTATAGGTCTAAGTAGACCTTCCTCACACAATCTTACCTTGAATCATTGTATAGGTCTAGGTAGACACTCCTCACACAATCTTACCTTGAATCATTGTATAGGTCTAGGTAGACCCTCCTCACACAATCTTACCTTGAATCATTGTATAGGTCTAAGTATACCCTCCTCACACAATCTTACCTTGAATCATTGTATAGGTCTAGGTAGACACTCCTCACACAATTTTACCTTGAATCATTGTATAGGTCTAGGTAGACACTCCTCACACAATCTTACCTTGAATCATTGTATAGGTCTAGGTAGACCCTCCTGACACAATCTTACCTTGAATCATTGTATAGGTCTAGGTAGACCCTCCTCACACAATCTTACCTTGAATCATTGTATAGGTCTAGGTAGACCCTCCTGACACAATCTTACCTTGAATCATTGTATAGGTCTAGGTAGACCCTCCTCACACAATCTTACCTTGAATCATTGTATAGGTATAGGTAGACACTCCTCACACAATATTACCTTGGCTCATTGTATAGGTCTAGGTAGACACTCCTCACACAATATTACCTTGAATCATTGTATAGGTCTAGGTAGACCCTCCTGACACAATATTACCTTGGCTCATTGTATAGGTATAGGTAGACCTTCCTGACACAATCTTACCTTGAATCATTGTATAGGTCTAGGTAGACCCTCCTGACACAATATTACCTTGAATCATTGTATAGGTCTAGGTAGACCCTCCTCACACAATCTTACCTTGAATCATTGTATAGGTCTAGGTAGACCCTCCTGACACAATATTACCTTGGCTCATTGTATAGGTCTAGGTAGACCCTCCTGACACAATATTACCTTGGCTCATTGTATAGGTATAGGTAGACCTTCCTGACACAATCTTACCTTGAATCATTGTATAGGTCTAGGTAGACCCTCCTGACACAATATTACCTTGGCTCATTGTATAGGTCTAGGTAGACCCTCCTGACACAATATTACCTTGGCTCATTGTATAGGTCTAGGTAGACCCTCCTGACACAATCTTACCTTGGCTCATTTTATAGGTCTAGGTAGACCCTCCTGACACAATATTACCTTGGCTCATTGTATAGGTATAGGTAGACCTTCCTGACACAATCTTACCTTGAATCATTGTATAGGTCTAGGTAGACCCTCCTGACACAATATTACCTTGAATCATTGTATAGGTCTAGGTAGACCCTCCTCACACAATCTTACCTTGAATCATTGTATAGGTCTAGGTAGACCCTCCTGACACAATATTACCTTGGCTCATTGTATAGGTCTAGGTAGACCCTCCTGACACAATATTACCTTGGCTCATTGTATAGGTATAGGTAGACCCTCCTCTCACAATATAACCTTGAATCATTGTATAGGTCTAGGTAGACACTCCTCACACAATATTACCTTGGCTCATTGTATAGGTCTAGGTAGACACTCCTCACACAATATTACCTTGGCTCATTGTATAGGTCTAGGTAGACCCTCCTCACACAATCTTACCTTGGCTCATTGTATAGGTCTAGGTAGACCCTCCTGACACAATCTTACCTTGGCTCATTGTATAGGTCTAGGTAGACCCTCCTGACACAATACTACCTTGAATCATTGTATAGGTCTAGGTAGACCCTCCTCACACAATCTTACCTTGAATCATTGTATAGGTCTAGGTAGACCCTCCTCACACAATATTACCTTGAATCATTGTATAGGTCTAGGTAGACCCTCCTCACACAATCTTACCTTGGCTCATTGTATAGGTCTAGGTAGACCCTCCTCACACAATCTTACCTTGGCTCATTGTATAGGTCTAGGTAGACCCTCCTGACACAATCTTACCTTGGCTCATTGTATAGGTCTAGGTAGACCCTCCTGACACAATATTACCTTGGCTCATTGTATAGGTCTAGGTAGACCCTCCTCACACAATCTTACCTTGGCTCATTGTATAGGTCTAGGTAGACCCTCCTCACACAATCTTACCTTGGCTCATTGTATAGGTCTAGGTAGACCCTCCTCACACAATATTACCTTGGCTCATTGTATAGGTCTAGGTAGACCCTTCTCACACAATATTACCTTGAATCATTGTATAGGTCTAGGTAGACGTCATTTGTTGTTAAAAGCTATACTTTTATTGTTACCCATTCCTAAGTATTGAATAGACGTCAATTTTGGTGCTTTAGAAATTCGACAATTTTATTTGAATAATGATAATATCAAGTTACATTTTAGCTCAGACCGGTTCTCGTGACGTTGTTGTTACCATGCTGAAAGTAAAACGTGACCCTGACACCATTGGAAAGTTGTTCCAGGGACGAAATGCATAGCATACACATACATATAACGATGCTAACATCATTTAATATTAAAAAAGTCTTTAATGTACAAAAACAAACAATAAAAAAATAAATGTATCTACAATGTACATGTATTATTATGCAGTTATCACATTTAATTCAATAGCCAATCAAAGAAATCATGTCCTAATGTAGATAAATGAACAATAGAAAACATCGAACATTTCTCAGATTTTTAAAAATACCTACCACAAGATAAAAAAGAGAGGGGGAACAATCTTTTCAACAGAATAGGTCAGGCATCATCCGAACAATGGCGACAGCCAGTCATACATTCAAGATGGTGGAACAATAACAATTCATGAAGTAAAACATCATTTTTCACACCGGTTTAATGGTTAAACAATACAAATGTCATTAATTTAGTACAAATCATGCACATACAATAACAGAACCTTTCTATACAGTTGTCTCATACTGTCACAGTTTCAAATGGAAGAGGCACACCACCACACTCAAATGCTAGCACTACTGTCCCGCACACCACCACACTCAAATGCTACACTACTGTCCCGCACACCACCACACTCAAATGCTAGCACTACTGTCCCGCACACCACCACACTCAAATGCTAGCACTACTGTCCAGCACACCACCACACTCAAATGCTAGCACTACTGTCCCGCACACCACCACACTCAAATGCTAGCACTACTGTCCCGCATATACAACACAATTACCGGTATTCAGACATCCACAGAGAGCTTTCATAGCATACACTACGAGACACCTATCCAGTTGAGGTTAGAACTTCTTGGAAGACATACAATGTCATATTTACAGTATGATATGCTCACATCAACATGAAAAGAACATACTGGTAAAAAATCAGGCGCGAAACGCCGTTGCAGGGTTTTTAGAATACACAAAGCGTATGAATACTTAAACCCTTTGTAAATTTCGCGCTCATCAATATTGATATTGGTTGGCGCGTTTGTAATCAAGCTCGGATATTTCGAGTAAAAATATGTAGTGTCACACTTTTTCGAGAAATTGCACAATGAATGAGAGTATGTACAGCGACAATATGTTACAACAATACACGTTGATGAGCATTCAAATAAGCATTTAGTGTCGATGATTCATGATACATGATATTTACAATGTAAGATGTGATAACTGAAAATTGCGTCTTTATATACATGATGTCGTCATCACGGGGATTGTCACGGGAATGGTGAAAGTATTCTAGAAGTCCAGAATTCTGAATTCACTTATAATGGTCGTAAATGACAGCATTCACTTAGTTGATGTGCTGGGTCAATATTTCAGGAAGACAGCTGAAATAAGTATACATCAAAGGTAAAAGGAAGCTAGATTGTGTAGAAAACAATACAATCTAAATATCACAATAAATTATTATTCTGCCAATTTACTTAAGTTAAGTTAACAAGTTACCAATTTTCTAGGGCTCTTTTCAGCTGTTATGCCGCTCAAGCACCCTATGACATTTCAACTTCCCCTGGTCATATGGAAACCTATACTAGTGTCTCTCCTGTGGTGTGGCAGCCAATCTGCGGCGCCCAGGAATAGACACTGTCCTCACAGGTACCATTTTACACCATAGTGGAGTGGAGCATGTGGGTTTTGCTCAGAGAAATTAACCAGTGGTCCAGAGGGGGTCGAACACGGGACCTCGCGATTCCGAATCGCGCGCCCTACCTCTAGGCCACCGCTCCCCACTTCAGCGAAATATAGTATAATTAATAATATTATATGTGAAGAGCCATACCTAAGTTTTGGGACATTTTGCTACACCCTTATACCATCGAATACCATTTATAATCGTGTCTTATAAATTGGATATAATTCTGGTAATAAAATAAACTAAACTAATAACTAAGACACGTTTGAAAGATACGATAATAAACTGTGACCAATGATGACCAATTAACCCATAAAATATCACTTAGCGTCCGCCCTTATTATTGTACATTACAGTGAACAATAAAAATGTAAAAAGTGTTTGTTTATGATAGGGTCGCCCCCAATTTGACTCATGAGACACATATGCACACAATACCTCCCGAATCCCTTCCTGAATCCCTACCGATTGTCTGGCAGAGAAGGGTCAATGGTTACAAGCTGGCGGCCCACCAACCGGTCGCATCTGTTCGAACTTAGCTAAACCGGGATTCGAACAGTTTACCTTCCGTACCGAAGGCGGACGCCCTATCCACTCGACCACGTTCGCAGTAAGGTGACAACAGCACCCGGATGTAGAGTTGGGGATTAGGTGAAAACATATATATATATATACCTGTTATCTGATCATAAATGCTGTTCCACGTTTGAGCTGCACTTGTTTGATAATCACGATACCCAAACCGACACCAAGTACCAATATAGCAACACAGCCAAGTACTACACCAACAATGCCGTACTTCGTCAGTGTATCGTCACTGAAATAACAATAACAAGTAATGTAGCACTATCTATTGTCGATTCAAAGATGTCTGTCAAAACCGCCATAATGTTTCGTTTCTGAATAGCTAATTGAAGCAAGTATAATCACTACGCTATATGACTATTAGCTTTTAATCATTTAAGTGTATTATTGATGGTTAAATTTTATCCTGACACACATTTAATAATCGACCGGTGTGAATGTTTTTTTACGCGGTTGTGACAGAGATCTTTGAATCAACTATATTCAATAAGTAATACTTATGCAGGAACTATCCCATTCGAAAGAAAATAGCGGGAATACCGTTTTACTGTTATCAATTAACTTTGCATGGAATATGAGAAGTGCATCCTCCACAGAGGGGAACTCACTATTAAAATACTACCACTTAAGCAACATACTAATTTTCCTCTGAAGACGTGAAGTATGAAATGATTTATGGTACATTAGCAACATTTATTCAGTAACCAAACTTCAAAACGTTTCAAAACGGTATAGTGCTATACAGAGTTTTGCTGCGTTTGATTTCATACGCTGAAACTCCATAGTATCAAGATATAACACATTGCCTTCCTTGATATCCTTTATCTAGATAACGGAACGGTGTGTCACGGTGGTTCACTGGAAAGCGTTCTAGACTACCATCCGGTGGTCCAAGTTTCGAAACCGGGAATTTCAGAATGGCTTTTCAGTAAAACCTATAATCTTGTAAGTATCTGTTCAACACATGTCATACTGTAGGAGTTTATTTGGAACAAACTATGGTAGCTCCCAGATTGCGTGTAGATGTTGGCACACACCAGTATGTTTCAAAAAGTGAGGATGTTTACCAATATTGCTGTTACAAACTGAATGGCCACGCTGATTACACGATTATGTACATGTAAAACACATATATTGATATTGTGACCAGGGACCACCTTTGACCTTGTCCACAATTTTATGAAGTGCTATATAATTGGTGCTCCGTATGATCCGGAAATCTTGAAATCCATAAATCTTAAAATCGGCACTTATAAACGAGTCTACACATTTAGTTTTCCAATCTTCCATGTGGGCCATATTATGGACCGTCTCGGTCGAGCAAGAACTAAGAAAGAATGGAACTAAATAATTCGACTAATACAGATTGTAGTGAAAGCATTATACCAACACTCCAGGCCAGAATCACCACAGCAATGTTGATCATCATCACATGAATGCGTTATTTCAAACATTGTCCTGGCACAAACTTCATAACATCGACATCCTGTGATATAAAACATGTAAATTGTAGAAAAAAGCATGTATTTCCGATAACACCTTGAATAATTGCTATTTTGCATCATTAATAAC